>VZTH01002888.1:0-69044 GCA_013397815.1 Aleadryas rufinucha
AGTTTCCAAAATATTGTTCTTGAGAAACTCAATATGAATTGCCAGGGGTTAAATTACATTTAAACTCTTTTTTGTTCTTGTTCGAATCATTTAATGCCTGTGATAATGCTGAGAATTGGTTAATCTCTGTTCGAATGGTTACTAGAATCCTCTGGGAAAAATGGCTGATTTCGCCTATACTGTCACATTTACCAGACACAACAGCATGTTCGTTCCTTTGCAAACCTCTATAAATTTCACTGAAACACAGGAACTGTTTGCTCCCATCAATAAAGACGCTGTAACAAATGACCCAAACGTCTCTGCCCCGGGCTCCTTTCCCTGTGCCAGGCGGGCGGGCGGCGCTGTCCGGCCTGAGGCGAGGCGCCAGGCGGGGCTGTTACCAACGGAACCAACTCTTGGTCAGAATCGCTTCCTGCCCGCGACTCTGCACAAAACATCCGTTCCTCCTGAGGGAGGTTTTAGTTTTTTAAAGAGAATGAGCTCTCCAAACAGAGCGGGTTCCCCAGCACCCAGGCGAAGGCTGCGGACAGGAGCGCTGCGCGTCCCTTCAGCGCCATCGTGACGCTGCCGTGAGGCGCCGCTCGCGGGCACGTGACGTCACCCCGCGGCCGCGCGTTGCCAGGCGACCGCCACGTCCCGCTGCGAGATGGCGCCGCGGGGACCCCGCCCCTCCGCAAAACTCACGCTGCCATTGGTCGCCCGCTTGGCCAATCAACTCGCCAGACGCGTTCCCGCGGCCATGCGCGCCTGCTTTCAAACAATCAGCGGGGGCGGGCCTGCTCGCCCACCCTCCCGCGCGGCTGGGCGGGCTCTGTCGCTGGTTGGTGCTTGGCACTGTCAGTCAACGCTGCTGAGGGCGGTTCTGGCCGCCGATTGGCGCTCGCGGTTGTCAATCAGCGCGGCGGGCGCGGGCCCGGTGTGATGCGGAAGAGCGGCGAGCCCGCCCCGCCGGTGGCTGTGAGGGCGGGTGGCCCCGGTGGCTCAGGTGGGTTTCGCTGCTCGGGCCGCGCTTTGCCGCCGTCTCCGGTGCTGGGAGCCCCCGCGGGAGGTGCAGCGAATAACGGCGGTATCGCCCGCGCCGCCGCCTTGAGGGGCCTGAGGTGGTGGCGGCAGCCGAGGGCGCCCCGCGCCCCTGGCGCTGCCCCCGGCCCGTCCGGGCCCGGCTCTCCGGGGCTGATCGCGGTTCCGGCGGCTGTGCCCTCTCGTCCGGCTGTGCCCTCCCCTTCGGCTGCCGCTGCTCCCGGGGCTGGGAAGGGCTGGCTCTAAGGAAAGGGGACAGGGCCGGTGGTCGTGTACAGCTGATGCGGTGTGGGGGAAGGTGGTGCCTCAGAGCCTCCTGTGAGAGGGGTCACGGGCATTACAGGGGGTGCGCAGAGACAGCAGCTGCCTTGTGAGGCCTCCTGCCAGCTCTGCTGGAGGGTTTCCTTGAACAACAGTGGGCAAGAAGGTCCTTTAAAAGTTATGAAGTGGCTTTTAAGTTGGAAATAATGCTCTTGTAATCTTGCATTATACCAAGTGAGGAGTTCAGTATGTGCTTACACCTGTGTGCTCAAACGAGTGTCTCTTCATCAGGGAGTAACTTACCTTGTAACCCAACGCAGACCAGCACTCACACACAGCAGTTTATTGTCAAGTCTCTGCTCAGTGTAGCCAAGCCCTTGAGAGCCAGAGTCTTTTACCTAACCAGTGAAATCTTGTACTGACATGATACTTTTCAGATTCCTGTGATACTTGTCCTGTTTTTCCTTTTGGGGCTGTTATCCAAATGCACAAGAAACAGCATACTTTGAGTCTTTAGTACAAAATGTAGTTATTCTCTAGAAGACTACGAAGCAACACGTAAAAGTGGACATAAGTATCATTATATATCACATCATATTTATACTGTACCGTGTTAGAACTTGCAGAAAATAATGTCTGGTTGTAAGTGAACTTGAGAAGTTACATTATCTCAGCCTATGAAAAACCCAAATAATTGTTTTAAATGCTAAATTCTTGGAAGTGAGTAGGCTTGGATATATGAGAAACAAATAAGTAATGTGCAATGACTGTTAAAAAAATTATATCTTTGTGTATGGTTGGCTAAGTATGATGAGGGTGGTGGTTTTTGATTCCTCCTGTATTTTACTCACGTGTGATGTTTTCCTGTCTTGTGGTAGCTCTTGCTGGATACGTGAAATCAATATTAGGAAACAATGTCTCTTGACTTTGATAGTGGAGCTCTACAAACTCAACATGAGGATGAAGACTATGACCAAGAAGATTATGCAAGAGAACAAGAGGTGAAAAAGAATTAATTTAATCTGAGGTCATGTGAATTTAGCTTCTTCCTATCTTTTGAGTGCTTAAAAAGAAAGAAGGTTTATGTAGTCTGGTGAGAGCAAAAGAGGGTGCAGACTGTGCCACTCTTGAAAAGCATAAGAAGTAAAGTTCAGGTGTGTTTTAGTTGTGATACTTCTCTCTGTTTGTGTCCAGTGGCTTGGTCCAGAGCAGACCACTGATCATTGCAGTGATGACTTCTTGGACACAGTGATACTGACTGGCAAGTTGTTATCTGGATTTCCATCCAGTCTTCTCAGAAAGAGCATGTTTTGAGTGACCACTACCTCTCTTGCCTGGAATTGAGAAAGGAGAAACCTTGGCATGATTAGTTTGGAGATCATTCTTCTCAGTTAGTCTGTCCTGGGGCATCTCTACCAGGTGGCATTTCCCTTACCTTTTTCTGGTGCAGCTCTTTTCTTCACAAGAGTTTGGCAGAAAAATCCTTTGGTTGGTACTCTGGTCTACCAAGCATTCTGTGGTATAAATCTCTGTGTGAATTTCAGTGTTGTGAATTCTTCCTTGAAGGAAGAAAGTCAGGGTTTTGTGCAAGTGGCCTACTTTGCCTCTGTTTTTGGGCTGAACTTGTATTAATTCTTCTGAAGAGCAAATAATGTATGTTGTTTGTTCTGTTTCAGTTGCAACAACTGCTGACAGACCTTCCCCATGATATGCTGGAGGACAGTGGAGACCAACTTTCCAGCTATTCAGACTGTAGCATTCAGGACACTGAGGAGCAGTAAGGCTTTTGGCACCATTGTTTTATTATTTATATTGTGCTTTCAAGAGCAGAGCGAAGCCTCAGTTGATGAGGTGTGTAAAAGCAGTCCAAGTGAAAGGGGAGCTGGAGTGCAATTTGCAGGAAATGAGCTGTCCTTTAATTTAAGAAATGATGGTTTGTTTTTTCCCTGGAATTATTGGTACATAGTTAAGCTGCTTGTGTCTCTCTAGGTCACATGAGCCTGGGAAGCGTGATGGAAGGTGGAACGATCATCCATTGATAAATGATCCTCCAAATGTAAGCTTGTATGGGCAGGGATGTAATTACTGCTCATAGTTGTTCATAATAACGTGCTAAATATTGTTTAAATTCATTAGAGAAATACATGTAGGTGACAGGTTTTGGTATTCATATGAAGTATTTCTAACTTGAGGGCTGGTAACCTCAGAAAAGGAGGGTGGGGTGAAATCTGAGTTGTGGAGAGCAGTTCTAAACCTCTTATCCATTCATAGGGCTATGAACAAGGACAAAATCTGTACCCTGAACAATTCTTGTGTGACCAGCAAACTGATCTGGTTGAAAAACATGGGAAGAATTGGAATGGCCTACATAATGATGACGAAAAGAAACATTTATATGATGTTAAAGAAGATTACTGTGGCCAGAATGGTCCAGATGATCCTGAGGATGTGTATCTTGGCAGAGATGGGTTTAACTCTCCAAGCTGCTACCAAGAGAACAATGTGTATCATCTTCCTGAAAACTTCAGGCCTTATACAAATGGCCATAAACCAGAATTTAACAATCAGCAAAATAAAATAATGAATTTTCCAGATGATCCGAAGGAACATCTTAAGGTATGGCAGAAGCTGATGTGTTTTTTCTGTCTCTTGGAAAATTTTCACAGGTCTTTAACTATTATTTCTGAATGCCTTCAGTCTCTGATAATCAGTTCAAACAGTGATGGGAGGCTTCTGTAGCCTGTTTAAAAAAATGCAATGTTAGTAATTGGATTTTCATATATTTATGTTACAATTTTTTTCTTTCTTTTGTTGCCTTGGTGGAATTCCATGAGGTAGAATGAATGGGAGTCACTTAAGTGTGTGCTTACTCTACTGAAGTTAACACTTCACTACTCTTCTAAGGTGGAAGCTTTCATGAAAAATTCTATCATGCTTCAATGGTGTGCTGGATTGGAGCCTGAAAATGAAGAGCTACTAGAACTCTTCTTAATGTCAACCTGTAAAATGAAAAATATTTTCATTGAGCAAGACCACAGTTGTGGTTTTAATTTATTTCCTCTTATGTATCTGTTGTCACAACAGCAGTTTGTTACGTCTGATGTTGTCAGTGGCCAATCACCAGAATCTTACAAAGTGACTTATAAACCATACCAAAATGGCATTCATCAAAATATTCCAGGAATCCAAGAAGGAAACAGAAGAAATGAAGTGTTTGAAGATTTGCAACGTGAATTCTTGGGCAATGATGAAAGTAAGTGTTTGCTGCTTAGACTTGAAATAAACTTGTGTAAAAAATTCACTGGAAATCAGTGATAGAAAACATGTTGACTTCAGTTGTTTTTCAGTAAGAGGACAACTAAGAGTTTATATACATCAACATACTTTTAGATCTAGAAATGATCTCTTTTTGTTCAGGGTATATGAGTTTCAGGCTTTTAAAAACGTCATTTTGACCGATGAGACTGAAAAATTATTTCTGATGGCTCGATGTCAAATCTTGTTGACACTTTGTCTCTTTCCATAATATTGGAAAATAACAACTCATTGTAACTTAGGAGATGTACTCTGAGTGATGCCACGTTGGGTTTTTCTGTGAAGTACACTTCAAATGACAGAACTACTTCATTAGACATCTTGTGAGTTTGTAGTGACCACAAGTCTGTGAGTTCACAGCATGTCAGCTTTTATCTGGGCTTGCTGTTAGGTTGGGGTTGTGTTGGTAGTTCCCACAGTCCTTCAGAGCAATTTGTGTGATGTGAATCAAATGTGGATTAAAAAACAAGGTTTTGTGCACCAGCAATGAACTGAGCACTATAAAAAAAAAAGTATCTTGGAGCGGGAATTACAATGATGACTTTCTTGGTGTCTGTGTTGACTTGTCTGTGTGCTATTTGAAATTTGGCAGATTCTTCAGAAAATATGCAAATTCTTCAGCTTCAAGTTCTAAATAAAGCAAGGGAAAGACAACTGGAAGAACTTAATGAAAAGCTAGAAAAGAGTGCACAGCAGATTAGGTATTTGAATCATCAGCTCTCAATGGTCAAAGGTAAAATGTTTTGTGCTAATTCTTAGATTTTATTCCTATCTAGTAACTTCTTAATTCTGAGACTTTGATTTTGAAAGTGTTGTTGAAGGTATTTATAATATTTATAAACTTGATTTGGGACTATGTGCACCTAACCCACTCCCCCCAAGCATTGTTCTGAATCAGAATCTCTGGATTGGTGCCTGACTGCATAACTGTCTTAACTTTTACTGTATTTGCAAGACCAGTGTTGTCTTCCAGAGTCCCCATGTGTGAGGCATCACAAATGGACGGAAAAGGGAGAACTTTGCCAAAGTAGTCTTTTAAAAGTCAGAAAGTTTAAAAAAAATACAAAGTCAACACCAAAACAGCCAAGCCCCAATAGGAGAAGTGGACATCTATGAAAAAAAAAATTTTTTTGTGCTATCTGGTTTAACAAGCCATTTCATAGACTGTATGTACAGAAAATCTCTTCCAAAAATTATAAAATCTGTGGTGGAGACTGATGATTGTCTTAGTTTCCTGTTTCTTATAGGAACAGACAAAAAAGAGTAGTAAACTTAGAGAATTAAGAATATAGTTTCTAGAATGCAAAAGAAGCAAAGGAGAGAGAAAAGTTCAACTTTTGAACCATTTGGCTGTGTCTTGGCTGTTCCTCCAGAGGACTCTCCCTTTAAATGGTGTAAGGGAAGGATGTGAGGTCTTCCTGCTGCCAGAATGGGGCTTGTACCTTCAGGACCCTACTGGGAGCTATATTGGAGTGCTCCCTGCTGCCAGGAGGAGGCAGTGGTTGCTGGATGGAGACTGAATGTTTTTGTTCAACCTTCTGTTGCCCACAGTATGAGACAGAGTGAATGGTTCTGTAGAGCAGGTACTGAACAGTCGTGTTGGATGGAGTTCTTGGGTGGCTGGCCGTGGTTCTCACACAATTGTGTCTCTCTCTTCAGATGAAAAGGATGGTTTGGCTCTCAGTCTTCATGAGTCTCAGCAGCTCTATCAGAACGGAAAGGAACGGGAAATGCATCTTGAAGGTCAAATCAAGGCTCTTGAAACTCAGATTCAGACTCTTACTACCAATGAGGAGCAGGTACTGTATGTATTTTTAGACTGTTTATTGTGGAAGACCTCTACAGTTCAATGTGTGGTGTGTTTGCATTAAACAGAAGTGCTGGTCTCTTGAAATGCTGCTCATGATCATCACAAAAACTAAATACACGATGGATGGATGGGATTCATTGGTTGAAAATAGTTTGTGTTAAAACACAGGCATTATCTGAGGACTTTTGGCAACTCTTGCACAAAAAAAAGTGGAACTGATGTACAGAATATTGGAGCAACAGTAAAATACCTGTAACTAGGAGCTTCTCTGATACTGTTCCTGCAGATACTGAAGCAATCCAAAGTGGCAGAGGTGGCCATGGAAAGCATGCAAAAGCAGCTGTTAGAGCTGCAGCGATCAGATGCCCTCCAGCGAGCCAGAGAGCAGCATGAGGCCGTTGTTTCTGCACTCAAGCAGAAGTATGAACAGCAAGTGTTGTCACTGGAGCAGAAACTCGATGCTACGAAATCTGCACTCCGAGAGCAGGTGAGAAATTCTTTTAGGATGCTGAGTACTGTACTGGAGAGACTCTAGAGCTCCCCGTGTTTCCCAAACTGCATTTCTTGCCCTACAATTCTAATAACTCCTTCTAGAAGGTGCTAAGAAAATGGAAGGAGTCAGCATTATGAGGCCTGTGAGGTATGTTTTCATCAACATCTCCAGGCAGTTGCAAGTTCAAATTGGGAGTTTGTACCC
This sequence comes from Aleadryas rufinucha, assembly GCA_013397815.1. NCBI lineage: Eukaryota > Metazoa > Chordata > Aves > Passeriformes > Aleadryas > Aleadryas rufinucha. The sequence continues at coordinate 7,107 of VZTH01002888.1, forward strand.
AGCGGATGCAGAGGAGGCAGGAATTCATTGTCTTAGTTGCTCTCCTGAGCTTTCCTTCTATGCACAATCTTTTTGAAAGAGTTCTGCAAATAACTCTGGCAAAGAAAAGGACTAATTAAGGAATAATGGGATATTCTTGCAAGAAAAAAAGCAACAAAAACTCTTTATTGAACAATCTGTTGCCAAGATTTGGTCTCAAAACGCTGAAGGATGACGAGCCAGTGAACAGTGACTTTATTTTAGAAGTAAGGATTTAAAAGTAGAGAGGGAGGAAAAGGCTGTGTTTAAGATGGAGGTTGATACAAATTGTGTCACATGGTTGTAGAGCTTACTGAAATTATTCATAAGAATTCATTACACTACTAGAAATATTCAAGCAATGTATTCCAGGCAGGTTTTAATAAATTGTCCTCTTATTTCACATAAAGAAAATAAGATTACATTTCTGTAATTCTTGTCTCAACATATAAAAATAGATGGGTTGTGTATTTGGAAAGGTACCTAGTGCTTCCTTCTAAACCAAATGCACTGCTAAATTTATGTCTATTAGTACCACAACAAAACTTACACAACTTTGTCTCTACTGTAAAATACATGGTAGCCTGTTTGGGGTATTTAAAGAGGGAGATCTGGTTTTTTTGAGAGAAGATAGAAAAGTCCAAAGGTGTAAATCCAAGGCACTGTGCCTCCCAGGCCTGTGTAGGTAACTAAGCAATGCCATATAAATGTCTACTTTGTGTATCCTGTGAAGAAGAAACTACAGTTTCTCTTTTACAGAGTATTGGCACTTGGTAGCTTGGCTTAAGCTCAGTTAAAATAAACTGAGTTAAGCTCTGGCTTGGTACAATGTGAAGGCTTGATTTTTCTGCAGTAGATGAAGTGTATGTGATTAATTACAGGAGATAATGTGATGTGCTGAAAAGAAACTGCTCCAGGAAATATGAAATGATTCTCATCCATGTATGTTTATATATGAGTACAACTTCTGTCTCCCAGTGAAAACTGAACTTTGATGCTGTAAGAGGTCACTTGTCAGCCAGGGATAGTGTTTGATCTGTGATTGGTTTAACTGTTCTCTACCCCTTTAGGTATCTGATTGATTATTTTTCTCCTTTGTCCTGTGTTTATTGACTTTTTCTGTATCTGAAACTGTTCTGGATGGTTAAATGTTTGTAACATGAGTAAAAATATTCTCTTCCTAGAAAGAGCTTTGCACAAATCTAGGAGAGCATGTCAAGCAACTTGAAAAACTGCTGGAAGAAACCAAATGTGAAAAAACTGAAATAATAAATCGACTGACAAGAAGCCTAGAAGAAAGCCAAAAGCAATGTGCAAATTTGCTGCAAACAGGTCAGCCTTTTACTCATATTTTTACCTTTCCTTGCACAAATGTCTTCAGTTTTTCTAAGTGTGAAAAGCATATTGATGTTTCTATGCAAGTGGAATCAACATCAAGCAAATTGTGTTCTAGACTGTTTCCTGTGCAGTGGATTAGCCAGCCTTAAAGTTAAGTCTAGACTAAGATGTAAAACCAAATAAAAATGAAAGCAAACACCATCTCCAAACCCCAAACAACAGTGATTAAACTGTTTTCATAAGTATTTTGTGCTGCATTTGTGTAAACCTTGTTTCATACTAAACAACAGGGTTTGGGAGCAAACTGCTTAGCTTTGTGTTAGGGTGCTTGACTTGAATTGCCATTCTGAGTTCAAATCTCAATGAGAAGAATTGTTTAGGGAGCTGGAGGCTGATTTTGGGAACCTGTATCATAGGAATAGATTGTGAAGTATTTTGCAATTTGTATGTTTGACTTTTGCCTACCTTTATATGTTGAAGTCTTTTGATAGTAATGTATTTAATGTATTTAATAGCTGTTAGTGAGCTCAAGGAAATTGAAACAGCAATGTCTGTTGCCAGAGTCAACGTTGCTATTTTTAACAGAGATCTTTCTCCAGATTGCATAGTCTTGCATATTTGACTTGCTCCTTTCTCCCTTTTCTTTCCTACAACAGGCTCAATGCAGGAGACAAACCAGTTACGGTTTCAATTGCAGCAAGCTCAGTCTGCACAGATGATAAGCAACAACATGAACAAGGCTTTGCAGGTTAATTCATTTTATTGAATATTTTATGCTTGATTAAAATGTTTTCATTTGGTGGGGGTGGGCATTATAACTAAGAGGTTGGTGGTTGAAACACTTTAAATTTTGGGGGGAAACAAGCACATCATCTTTGACTGCTTCATCTCCCAGTGTTGCATGTTGGACTTCTTCCTCCCCACCCATTAAAACACAGTGGGGCAATTGTATTGGCACAGATTGATCTCATACTTCTGTCCAGCCTGCTTTTGGGGAAAAAAAAGAATGTAAATTCAGTGTGCTGGGAGTCTTGTAACTTAATTAGGAGATACCATGTCCTGAAATTTATCTTTTGTCAGCAAAAGGGAATGCTAGAAAGTCCTCTGTAAAGTATGAGTGGAAGTCTGGGTTTCCAATTCAGTTCATATATTTGATTTAATCTGTTATCTTGGAAACTATGAATCCCACTAAGTACTAGACTAAACGCTGTTTTTCCAGGTGTATACTTTTCTGTTGTCATCCGTTTTACTGCACAAGGGCAGCAGGAAAGCAGAAGAGCAAAAGAAATAATGCTTCATAGATGAGCTGTAATTAGAACAATAGGGAATATTTCTTGTATATTTTAACTAATTTGTAGTTTTACCACATGCTTTGCTAGAGGTATCAGAAATGAAAAATGGAAGTATAAATAAGTTAGTGCCAGATAATTCAACTAAATGCAGCTGAATATAACTATATTTAGAAGGAAGAGCTCCATGTATCTGTTTTCTTTGGAAGAATTATCAGGACCTGATATGTTTGATTGGACTCTCTGGTGAGTGTAATTTTTTTTCTATCTTTTCCTTTCAGGAAGAATTAATGGAACTGAAAGAAGAAATAGCTTTGTATGAATCTGCTGCCAAGCTTGGGGTATTTTTGAATGATGCAGGTGGTGAGCGACATATGAGCCTGGGTGACTCCTATGTAGATCTGGGAATTAAAAAACTCACAGGGAAGAAGCCAAAATTCTGCAGGTATTGAGTGATTCTTGTTGAAAGAATAATTTTAAATCCTCAAGAAATTATGCAAGTGATGTGTAAAAATATGATTCTACTGGATCAGCATGCAGGTTTTTGATAGATACTTGAAATACTGCTTGGATTGCCAGGTAATCTGAGAAACACAAAAACTGTATTAATACCGTAAATTGGTTGCCTAATTGCTGCTTAATAAATCTTCAGATTTTATAGGGACTATATTGCTGTTCCTTTAATTGTATTCATTTTATTCATGGATACTTTTTTTGCTCAAAGACTCCTCATAGTTACTTAAAGCTAAAGCTGTCTTTTACATCAGCCAATTGAGTTGTTTCAAAACACTTCACATCATGTGAGAATGAATCTTTTGAGGAAATAGCTGAATTAACAAGTTCTCTGTAAATTAATTGCAACTTGATGAAAAAGCTTTGATATTCATGTCCTCTTATGCTTTTTACTGTTCCATCTTAGACATCCTGGTATTTCTGGTAGCAGTAGTTGCTCTTGTCTTTATTACCTCTGCCTTTCAGATAAATGTGTTTTGTCTTTTAAATACTGAACTTGTTATGTCTTTCCTGATAGTGCAATACAGAACAGAGACATGGATAAAGAACTCTCTAAAGATGAAATGATTGTAGAATTAAAAGCTGAGCTGGAACGTTTATTGAGCAGTAATAAAATGAAGAGAAACCAGATTACTCAATTACAAAATAGTCTTAAAGATTGCCAGAAGACACTAGAGGAGTACAAGCAGTTGAAAGCAGAAAAAGCATCAAAAGATTCAGAGGTTTGTTCTTTTACACTTCTTTAAAAGTCAAGTCAAGTATCCCTTGACTGGTTTTTGGTAAACAAAACCAACATTTAAATTTCTTATGAGAATAGATAAAAAATTTATGCATAGCTGAGTATTCATAGCAACTCCTGTTTTGTATCTTTGGTTGAAAAGAAAACAACTGAACAGCAGAATTTGGGCAGCATCTGCATTATTAGGTGAGTTCTAAAATGATGACTTGTATGCTTGAGAGTGCTTAGTGGTCACCCTGCTCTTGTTAGAAGTAAATTTAATTTGAAAAAGTTGGTTTTCTTTCGCCAAAAGGACCTTGTAATTTCTCTGAGAAAGCTGATAGTGCCAGTAGAGTATACAAATGGAACATTTAACAGATTGCCTTCACTGTGTCATTTGATCAACAAGGAATCTCCTTGATGCTGCATCTCTCTTCACCCCATTATTGCCTTCCCTCTATAAATTGATCAGATTTGCAGTATCTGTGCATGGTGACAGGGATGTGGGATGGGAATACAACACATGTGAGGAGTGTGCTCTCTATTGGATGGCTGTGGTCATTCAGCTTGCAGACACAACACTGAGTGTGTGCTTCTCCAAACCTTCCTGATACTGAGTTTTAAGAATTCATCTAGAATAGCAGTGATACTGTTCTCTTGCACTGCAATGATTTCCTGGTTTTTTATTTTTTAAGTACAATTTTTTTTTGACAACTTTTTTTTAAGCATGAACTGCTAAATCATTTATATCTTGAATGATATCATCTTAATTTTATTTATTTTTAGCCTTTTTCAAATTTGAAGGATGCTTCTGATAATCTAAAGGAAGAAGTTCTGAGACTCAAAAAGGCTAATGAAGCTTTGCTGCAGGAAGTTGAGGTAAGACAGAGATGCTGCTTACCACTACAGACAAAAAAATCGACAAAAAAACCCCACCCTGTGCTAAAACCTGTGATTAGAAAAGATTCTTACAACTCGCATATTACTTGACCCTTTTTTATCCAGGCCCATACTTCAACTATTGAAGAACTGAAGGAAAATGAGGAAAAACTGAAAAGCTTAAACCAAGACCTCTGTTGTCAGATGAGAAAGATGGTTGAGGATTTTGATCATGATAAGCAAGAAGCCATTGACAGGTAAATCTGTTAACTTTGTTTAGTTTAATTTGTGGATTTTCACCCTGCACACATGATCTTGTTCCAGCTATCAGGTACAAGAGGAGGTCAGTTTTAGAAAGGTGTTTTCTTACAGAAAAGTTGGACCTAGGTGGTTGAAACCAGGTACTTATATTTCCTTTCTTGAAACTGTAGGTGTGAAAGAACTTACCAGCAACATCATGAGGACACCAAAGCACACTTTGAGAAAGAGCTGCTGAAGAGATTTGCTGCAGAAAAGCAGCAGCTTGTTCAGACTTCTGAAGAGACAATCTCACAGTTAAAGTAAGACTTAGCATTATTTCCATTTTTACTGAAGTTTTCACACTTCCTGTCTGACCTTCACTGCCAGTTATACTCATTTTAAAGCTGGCTTGCTGTCCTGTGAGTAAAAAGGCCAACTGGTAATAAGTTCTCTGTCCTGTGAAGGGCTAATATAGAGGAGCTGAACAAAGAGATCACTGCAGTGAAGGAATGTTACATTGGAATTTGTCGGGAGAAGGACACCTTGGAAACTTCTTTAAGACAGAAATTTCAACAAGAGCAGCAGCTGAAGGAAGACAAGGTACAAATGGAGATGCCTATAAACTGTATAATTTCACACTGTTTTCAAGATGTAATATTAATAAAGTGTATTTAATTTTGTAAATGTTTGTGGAACATACTTGAAAGACATGCAGCTGTATCAGAAAGTTCATACTTATGACTTACTGGTTTTTAAGTTAAGCTGGTGTTGTGTCCTGGGCTTGAAAACATTGTAGAAGTAACTCTTTCCAGTAGCTGTTTGTGTTCATGTAGTGATCTTTCATAATTCTGACTTCTGAGGGTGCTAAGTCAGCCATGTGAGCTTTTAAATTCATAAGACATTTTCAAAAAACCCTCAATGATGATACAAGTTGACTTCTCCCTATATAAAACTGATCTAAAAAATACTGTGGGTTTTTAAAGTAGTGATGAGCTCAGACTGATTTGATTAAAAACTTTGCTTTTCTGAAGATATCAGTGTGCAGTGACTAAAGTAGGTCTGGGTAAGCAAGTGCAGTAAAGAGGTGCAGCTCAAAGTATGAGGGGAGTAAAGATGCTTGATATGAAAACTTACTTTACAGCAATAGCCTATGATAACCTCTGATATAATATCTTAAAACACCTTTTTTTGAGAGTTGAATCTCTTGTCTAGATGTCATCAGTAAGATCAGAGCACTCTGATTAACTCTAGAGAGTTAATCACGTGTTTCATGCATTCTCATCACTTTGTACCAGAGCAGTTGCTATGCCTGGGAGAACACTTCATTTATTTCTTTTTGGTCTAGCTCAAGAAACAGCTTCTAGAAGAAAAAGAAGTCTCCCTTAAACTTCTGAGAACTGAGCTTGAAGAGGAGCGTGTCAGGTCTATGATAGCAGCAAAGAAGCAGTGGCTGCAAGAAAAAGAGCAGCAGGTTCAAGAGGAAGTTGCATTAGCCAAAGCTCACTGGGAAAAGGAAGAAAAAGAGGTGTGAGACTTAGATCAAGGAATTTCAAATTTTTTGTTGTTGTTTTGCTGTTTATTTTCAGAAACAGAACTTTAGATTGATGTGCTGTTATTCTGCCATTGGAAGTGGCTGTTAAGGATCTGTCTTTATAAAAGCCTCTGGAGAAGTCATTAGGTATTACACCTACAGATTTTTAAAAAATCAAAACCTAGACCTTGCAAAGTGAGAAGCAGAATACCCTGAATGTCACAGCTGGTAATATGCTGGAGTTTTCCACCCTGATCCTTGAGTGAACAGTTATGCTTCCTATTGTTTCACTCAGGTATCAGGCAGAAGTCCTTTGTGTATCCTCTCCCATAGAAAAAATCTGTGATGGGTCACTAAACTCTCTCCTCTCTGTGCATGGTTTTGTTCTTCTCCTGTTAAGGAATATCATTGGTGTGAACAGTGTTTCATTTGCTAAACACCAGTGAAATCTGTTTATTTGGACACTGGGGAGATTTTCTTAAAAGATATTTTTTTCCTTAGAATAAAGAACGAGTGTTTGCCCAATTAGAAAGAGAATGGCAAAGTAGGCTGGGAGAAATGAGAAGAACTGCAGCTGAGTGTAATGACTGCAGCTGCCAAACTGACCAAGTCACAGCTGTGGATGGAGTTTCAACTAAAGAGTTAGAAGGGACTGTGGAAGACCAGAGGCTGCAGATCCAGAAGGCTCTGAAAGAAAATACAGCCTCTGAAGAGGCCTTAAAAGAATTTGAATTAGAACTGGAAAATAAATACTGTAAAAATCTTGCCAGCCAGGTAACAAGTAATTGTTCTGTCTGCCTGGAGTCTGTGAAACTGCTGTGTCCAGTTAAGTCAGCTGAAAAAAAAGAAAGTGGACTCTTCCACTAACTTCCTCTTAAGCTTAGTGGTTCATATTTGATGTATTAGAAATAGAGGGTTTTTTAAAGTTCTGAATAAACTGTAGCATGTAGCTTGTTTTTCACACTTAAACAAGTGTTGCAGGAGTTTTAAACAGAACTGAGCAACACTTACTTAGGTTTTATACCATTTTGTTAAAAATACATTTAGTATTCGTCATTTTGGCATAATTTGTGCATCAAGTGCTCCTGCTCTGATTCTTTTAACTTCTGTAAGCATAGGCAACCCACAGTGAAGTCTGTTCTTGCACTGTTACATGAAAATAATAATAAAAACGTATTCAGTGTACCTCCCTACCTACTCAAGTAGGTTTTTTATCTGTTTAAAGGTAGATGCAGCTTTAACCCAAGCTCATGCCAAGTGGCTGCAAGAGTGCAACCTAAATCTAAAGACAGAACAAGAAAAATGGGAAAAAGAGCACCAAAAGACTACAGCAAAGCAGGTAGCCCAAAATACTACTGGATGTGTATTGATAAGCAGTTCAGTCTTCCAGATCCCATATATTACTGAGGAATGCATGTAGACATAGGCACAGGGAATCACTAAGGAAAGATGTTTCTTGTGTGCTCTGGTCCACACCCATTTTTTTGGCCTATGTAGGTTTAATTTTTATTAAATAAATTGAAAACATCTCCAGTAGATTTGTGGTGACTCAGAGTTACAATTTGTGCATCTGTAAATGTGTATATCTGTTTGTAATGACTGTGTTGTACCTTTGCCAGCTAGCCCTGGTCCTCTCAGCTGCTGAGGAGAAATGGAAGAAAGAATGTGAAAGCACAGAGAGAGCTGGACCAAGAGTGAAAGAACTCGAAGAAAAGATCATTTCTCTGAGGAAGGAATTGGAGCTAAAGAAAGAGGAAATCCCTGCAGCTGTCAAAGCAGAGCTAGCGAAAGCCCGTGTGCAGTGGAACAAAGAAAAGCAAGAGGAAATTCTGCAGATACAAGAGCAAAATGAGAGAGACTACCGCTCCTTCCTAGATGATCACAGAAACAGAATTAAAGAGGTCCTTGCAACAGCAAAGGAGGATCTTGCAAAGCAGAAGAATGAGCTCTCCATTCAGAAAGAAGCAGAAATAAAGACGTTACTAGACCAAAAGCAGCGAGAGTGGGAGGCTCAGGAAGCCAAGAGACTGCAGGATGAGATTAATCGCTATGAGGAGAAGACTCTGGTTGAGCTGGAGTGTTTGTTGAGTGAAATTCATGAAGAACTAGTCAAGTGCACACACAGTAAACATTCTTGGAAGGAGAAGTGTTTTGACTCTCATGTTCAGTTAACCAGTCAAGGCAAAGACAAACTCAAGGCTTGTTTACGAAGGGCCTGCAGAACCACGGTTTGCACAATTCTGGAAAGGAAAGAGCAAGAATGGAAAGAGGTAATATTTCTGTAAATCCTAACTGCCAGTCAGAAAAGGGATTTGGGAAGTCAGTCAGGTTTGTTTTCTCCCATGAAATATCCCTGTAATTGTGAGAAATAGAAAAATTCAACATTTGTGTTCATTGATAAGAGTACTTCAAAAGAAGGCTAAATCTCCCATTAGCAAGTGAGAAGGGAAAGGATGTAGCTTTGACATCTTCAATCTTTAAAAAGAAAGTCAGCTTAGGACTGTCATTTATGCAAAGACTTGTAAATTAAGGAGATTAATGCACTGCTTAAGGTTGGAAGCCTGTTGAAGGCTCCTTGTGATCTCTTAGATGGGCTGTAATGACAGAACCCACCTCAGATTTTTGCATAGCTGCAAAATCCAGTTTGTAGTGGTGATTGGACAGTGATTGTGGCTCATGTTATGCTTTTTTTCCCTCCTCTTTATACAAATAAAGATGAAAACAGTAAATCCTTTCTGCAGATTGCCTGCAGTAGGTCAGTTTGTCACTTAGTTCTGTCTTGGGAATAAGATTCTTGCTTCTTTTATTGTGCCTCTAGGAAATCTTTTTCAATATGCCTGCCCAAATGAGGAAAGATGTCCTACCCTCTTCTAGAGGAGTTTGGGGCTAAGTCAAATTGTGTCCCAAGGCCTTTGTTTCTGTTGTTTTAGCAGATTCTTCTTCTTGCAGTGCTGATGCTTGTAATAAGTTTTTTGCTATGGGAAGCATCCCACTGGAAATGCCATTGGCACCCAGCATTTAGTAGCTGGGGAATTATCCAAGAACAGGACAGACAAAATGTCTTGTTTTTCAAGAAGAGATGGGATGTTACCATTTCTTTAGTGTCAATATATTTCTGTTCAGCAAGTGGGCCTTGAATGTTTTCATGTCACAAGTCATCTCCACAATGGTAGAGAGAACCAGGAGCTTTATTCCCATGCTTTGTGCACTTTCTGCAATGGATATGAAATGCCTCTTGGTAAACTGTTTAATATGCCTTTGAACCTCAAAACATTGGTTGGCTTGAACTACCTTATCTAGTGAAGTCTTCTTAATTTCCTAGTAATGTGTTCTCTCTTTAAAAAGCAAGTTATCTTCAACTTATCTCTTCAATATTCAGAGACAGGGTATAGATCTGCAATGTTAAGGGCTACTGACATTTCCAAATAATACTCAAGATATTCAGGCAGTGCTGTTGCAATGATTTATGTTAAGTAAAACTTCTATATCATAGAATAGATGTTTGCTTCACAATTTGACTTGTAATCTGAGGTTCTACTGCAGGTTTAAAGTACCTGTGCTAAAGTTAATAAAGCTACTTGGTGGCCAGGGTTGATTGTGGCATGGAACACTTTTTTTGCTCTCTGATGGGTTTTCAGGAAGTGTTTTTCAATTGCAGAAATATGAAGAGCTAATGAGTAATGCAAATAAAGAATCATACCCTTACCCACTACATGGTGCAGGAGACACTGGGGATGTGGCAGGACCTCCTGTGTGCAGTGCTGAACACCAAGGAGAAGCACGAAGGAGACTGAGAGCACAAACAGCCTTGCAGGAAGCTGGAACAGACAAAGGTATTGGGTTTGATCTCAATCTGGCAGATTGCATATCATCAAATTAAGCTTGTTAGTAGCAGTCTTTAATAGTCAATGTCCTATTGATGACCCCAGTGCAAAGGCAGTTAATTAGTGTAATTTGGGTGATAGAGGAAGATACAGTTCTTCTGACTGTAAGGTTGTTTAATATTGCATAAGCCAAGTTAAAGTCACAAACTGCAACAAATGGTACTGGTCTCCAGTTAACTGATTTAATCCTAGGCTTTGAGGTTTCATTTTATCAAATGCTAGTAGCTTTCTGCTTTTTGAAGCCATTCTTCAGGAGGATGGAAATAGCTGTCTCATTGCTAGAGGTGTGTGTGTTCTTTGGGGGTTGTTAGCACTAAAACCTTTGGAATATGTAACAGTTCATATGCAAGGCAGTGTTGAGCAGGATTTGCAGGGCATGGTCTAAACTATGTCCTGTAAATGGGAAATTTTAAATTGGAGCTTCAAAGATTGAATTATACTGCTTGCTCTTGGCATTACACAAGACAAGGAATTCTGCATTCATGTAAAAGATACTATTGTGTCAAGAACTTGCTTGACCTGGCATGGTTGTCTTCTCTGGTTCTTTTGGTCGAGAATGTAGTTGAAAAAGTGTGAATCCCTGGGTGGTGTTTCTCTCTTTTTTTTGTTTTTCCCCTTCTTCCCTTTTCCCTCACTCCCTGTCCCCAGGCTGTACTTTAGCCCTGTAGCTCTTCCCAAGGCTGTCACGTGTACTCTGGCAAAACTGGAGCTAGTGTAGATGGGAAAAGCTCCACGGGAGGGACAGATGTGCCTGAGGCTTTCTGTTTAGTTTGAGCTCTTACGCAACTGAAAAACATAAAGCAACAAAACCCAAGAGAGTTTTTGGCTCTGTGCCTGCAGTGTGGCTTGAATTCCTTCAACACCAACATAACAAACGGGCTATTAACTGAGAACAATACCAGCACTGCAGTGCTCCTGTCTCTAGAGCGCCCTGGCCTGGCTGTGGGGAGCAGCCATCGCTCCCCTGGAAGGAGCCCAGTCTTTGTGTATCCCTTAACCAGACTCAGACGTGTGTGAGGCTTTCCAGCTGGGACAGTTTCCTTCAGCTGACTTCAAAAGACCCTGCTTGGCTGTTGTTTTTTAAAAAAAAAAATACCAAAACCCTAAAAAATTTTAAAAGCATTTAACCTGCAAGTCTTTTTGCTGACTGAAGAGCTCAGATCATCACTTATGGAAGTACAGTGAGGCTGTGAGGGCTGTGTGAGTTGACAGATGCTGCTGCACCTTCTGGAACAGGGTACCAGCCTCTGGTGATTAGTTTAATTGGCTAAAATGTTATGTGCCTTCCAGTGAGAGGAGGACTAAGTAGAACACTGAAAATAGGTTGGGCTTGATTCTTTTTTTTGGTCCCATGTTGATGTATAACTTTTAGCAATTACTGTTGCAAGTCAGAAATGTACAAAAAGGAGCCGTGGGTCTCAGGAAGATTTGTGCTGCAAACACTGCTGCCAGGAGCTTGAAAAATGAGAGGCTGTGTGCCAGGACTTGAAAAGAGAGCTAGAGATGGCCCACAAACATCTTCAGCTTGCTGTGAAGGAACGTGAAGCTAAGTCAGAGCAAATCCAAGGTTAGGATTGTTAGTCACCTAAAGACAGCTTTCATTCCCTTATCTGTTGCATCTTTTAGTTTTCAGTGGATACTGGGGTTTTGGTTATTAACCTCAAAACAAACAAAAAAACCCCTCAGCACAACAAACCAACAAAACCAACCAAGTTTTATCTTGTATCTTTCTGTCTCAAAGGCACAATTGCTAACCCACAAATTAATAATTCTTTTTCAATGTTTGTCAAAGCAATCCTTGTTATTTTTTTATCCTGTCCTTTCTCTACAAGTACACTTGGTATCTCAGTTTAGTGTTAGCAGTGGCATATGAAGGCTTTAAGCTTATTTAATTAGTTTTATGAGATAACTTTTATATTCAGACTTCATTGAAGTGTGTTGGGATGGATTCCTGTCTGCTTGTTACTGCAGCTGATGATGCTTTGGGACAGTGAGCTCCTGTACCAGAGGCAGCAGTTGTTATATAAACATCTCTTGAACTTGAATTTAGAGAAATGCAGTGAATTATGGTTCATCCTTTTTTAACAGAAAATGAGGAGGTTCTAGGAGCTCTAATTACAGAAAACTCTGAGATGAAGACTAAACTGAAAGACCAGGGATCACCACTAAGGTATTTGAAAAACTAAACAAGATGATTTTTTATTTTGGTAAGATACAAGTTGCTTTTTTGTGCAGTGTGATGTGTTTGCATTTCAGGTCACTGTCAAGGGGAGGCATCTCAAAACCCTGTGCATCCTCTGACTCTGTGAAAGGTCTGGAAGAAATGCGTGCTCATTACATTAAAGCTGTGAGCAAGATTAAGTGTAAGTACTAAAGTCTTAGCTAAAAATTTATTGGAGGAAAATAAATTACTTTGTTGCTTCTTCCTTCAGCCAGCTTGGACAGGAATCTGACAACCAAATCACATGAGAAGTAAATTTTTCCATCTTACTGGAGTGACTGTGAGAAATGGAATTGTCACCCTGAATTCAGCATGTAATTGTGATGGGAGAAGCCTTGTTTTACTATCCTTGCTTTGTTGCACTGAATTATGTCTTTTAAAGTGGTGAAGGGTATTTTGAGAACTGATCTTGTTCCTCCAGAAGAAAACCCACCTAGCCTGCAGCTTGTCCTGAGAGAAAATCTGCTTTTCTCTTGTGCTGCCTTCTGGCTTAGCCAGCAACCTTCTGGCTGAGGAGAAAGGATTAAGTGTAGCACCAGGTCTTACCTGAGTGCAGCAGGTCCCCAAATTCCAGCTGCGTGGTCATTGAAAGGTTTCTAGCCCCATATTTTACCAGCCAACATTCCTCCCAAATCCCAGTGCCTGGTGTTTTCTGTTGCTGCTCAAGATGCAGAATCAGACAGCGGAATTCCTTTCTGATGCTTCACCCTGACCTGCTGTGGTTGGCCCTGGCCTTCATCCAGTAGGTGACACTTGGCACGAGGATTTGGTGGAATATTGGCAGGTGAATCCATGCCCTTGCCGGCTTGTTCCAGGTCTGCTAGACAATCCCAGCTTGTGGTGTTGGCTTTTTCCCCATTCTGGGGGAATACTGGTGCTAATGAAGTGTGTTTGTAGGTGATATGCTTTGCTATATCCGTGAAAGTAAGGAGCGAGCTGCTGAGATGATTAAAGCGGAGGTTTTAAGAGAGCGCCAAGAGACAGCACGGAAAATGCGCAAATACTACTTGACATGCCTTCAACAGCTGCTCACTGATGATGGCAAACATGAAGGGTGAGTCCAAGTATGTTTGGAAATGACTGTTGGCTTTGCAGGAGGCGTGTAGGTGTTAGCCTGGTGTTTGTCCACCTTGGAGCAAACAGTGCCCGGCCTGAAGTCTTGCCAGGGTGCGCGTGTTGGCACCAGCTCACTGCTGAGCTGCCTGGCACGCTGTCCTTTCAGAATTCTCTGACTATCAGTAACATTGCCTTGAAGTAAAACATAGAGTTGAATTACCCTTAACCTTGTTTTTTTTGTTTTTCCCCATGTTCTGCAATTCTTGACAGAGCTGAGAAGAAAATAATGGATGCTGCCAGCAAACTTGCTACGATGGCTAAAGGACTCGAAACGCCTCTTCGGCACGTTCCCCAGCGCAAAGCTACCCGCCCAGGTGTGCTGCACTCTGTGGTCCTTCTCCTCTGCATCATACTGGTTTAATGCATGTAGTAATGAAAATGCTTTTCTTCCAGTGTTGTCTTCACTTACCTATTTCTTTTCTTCTTCTCCTAGCTCTATATTTAAATTCTGATCCTGGAGCCGAGCGCTCCAGAAGAGATTGTGCGCTTCGGACTAGGTCACAGCACATGGAAAGGAAATCATGGAGTGAAAGCAGTGCTGAAAAAGGCACTGATAAAGTTGTGCAGAAGCGTGTTCCACGTGACTTGAAACAGCAGTTTGATGCAATGCAGACCAAAACTCAACATGTGCTTCATGAAACAGTGACTTCAGATATTCGGAACAGGAATAATTCTAAAAACCTGGATGGTGTTTCTAGAGGTGTTCTACCAGAATGTTATCCTAGTGAAGATGGAAGAAGAGAAAAATATGGCCCTGTTATAAATGTAGGCAGAGGACCTTTGTGTGCTGTGAGTAATGGTGATGCTCCTCCATCTGCTGGTCAGGTAACACTACAAAATATGCAAGTACCCAGTGTTACAAATGGCCTCACCAGCTCTGGGCCAACTCATCATATGCTTAAGAGCAAGAATGGGAGAACAGGCTTGAAAGAGGATAAATGTATCCGATCATGTGGAAAATGGAGAGCTCAGCCTAAGCGAACTCAGGAATTTGATTTTAAAGACACTCCAGAAAGAGATGAAGGAAGCAGCAGTGAGTGGAGTTCTGAGAATGGAAGCTTGCATCTGGATTGTGGTGAAATGCCTCTCTTGTATCCTCAACAAAAAGCCAGTACTAATGTTCAAGCACAGACTGTGTACTGTGAAGAGTTTCCTCACATCAGGTCATTTGCCCCTGCAGATGAAAATGTTACTTGGAGAGACGTTTCTAGTGGCAGTGGCAAGATTCTCAGTACAAAAAGCAGCACAAAAGTTTACAGTAGAGACCAGCAGACAACAAACCCAGAGCATACTTCATTCCTCAACTCTGACAAATCAAATTCAGCTGTCCCACAGCTCAGTGCATCATCAGATTCAAATGCAGGAAAATGCTGCAAGAAATGCTTGGAGAAAAATGGTGTGGGATCCCCAGTCTCATCAGCAAGATAGTGATTTTTAATTAGCCCACTTTCTAACTTGAACCAATACCAGCAGTCCTCATTTGAAGGAAAAGATGAACTTGGTGTTTAAATAAAAGTGTGATGATTGAGGAAAATCTCTTCTACTGTGTCCGTTTTGTGATCCATGTTACACAAACAGATTTTATCAAGTTACTTGAAATATTAATGCAGACTTTTGTTTACCTTTGTAATAACAATTTCATAAATGTTTATAGTGCACTAGATACAAATTTATTAAATAGCATCTATTTTTGTATTCAATTTAGCTTGCAGTGCAGTGTTTATCTAAAACCAAGCTACTGTAACTTGTGGTCATTTTTTAAATGGTTATCAAAATGCTTTCAGAGTGTAATGAGAGATGTTTTGGGATCTCTTTGAAGTTAGTATTTTAATTGACTTTTCTATTTTGAAGGACCTCCTGTAAGCCTCTGTTTGTGTTCCCACAACAAAAGCAAATATGCTTGCATTTTTTCATTAAATTATCATAACAAATCACGTTTCAATTATTCCTCCCTTTGATACAGCAAAAAATAGCTCATAGTGGGCGTAAGAAAGGTATCAATTAGAATGACCATGATCTGTAGATGTTTCTCAAAAAGTACAGGTTAGCAGGGTAAGCTGAAGATGTAGTAATTTACCTTCTTGATGCTTAGAAATCTCCTATTTTAAAGGCCTGCTCTCATTTTGAAGAGAATTGCAAAATGTATCTTTTTTCCTAGACTTTTCCCTTTCCTTGGGATGGCATTTCATTTCATTTCTGTGATGAGCAGAGCGTTTTGCTGCTGGCTTATGCAGGGGGTGATTAAATCCCACTTGCTGCAATTCACAGTTATGGGCCAGCAATTCACAGCCACAGGAATATGAGAGTTCTAAGCAAAAAGGCTTTGCTTGCTGTTGTTCTGTGATGTTAGAAGAAAAACCTCTGACTGTCCTCTCAAAGATGTTCTGTATGCCTGTAACATGTAACTGCTGTAAGGTTCCTGTAAGGTTATTTGGTCTTTTGTAGTTGCACATCACGGTTCAGTTTGAGAATCTTTTGTGCTTTAAGAGGAAAATAGTGCAGAATCTGAAGGCAAATGTGTTTGAAAAATGTCCTGCATGTTTATGTTCCAGGCCAACTGGCCAGGCAGAATGCATTACAGCTCTGGGGAAGCAGGCCTGGGCTGTGACTTGAGACTCTCTCAGGCACTCTAACGAGAGATTTCTGAATTTCTTGGTGGCCTTTCATGTTGCCCATAAATCCAAGCCCACTTCCTCTCCAGTGAGGTGGGGTTTGTCATCATCAGTGGGAGCACGCTGAGGCCATGAGAGACCGCTGGTGCCTAAACAAACACGGGCCGTGGTTAAGTTCAAGGGCCAAATTCCGAGCTCTTAGCTGAGGAAATAGCTGTGGCCTTGTCTGCAAAGGAAACTTTTTACTAGTTGTCCTCGGAGCCCCAAGTGGAGCCTTTTTTCCTTGTTGGTTGTTTTTTTTTTTTCAGTGATGAGTGGCTGTTTCTGGTTAGCTTAAACATTTTCCCAAATTCCACAAGTTAAAAAAGAAGCGCATTTAGTCCTGTGTAAGAGGTACTTTTACAAGTGTTTAAGGCAATACATCAGATTAATTCAATCCTTGGGTAAGGTTCAGAAACCTTCCCAGATGAAGATTGGATCTGTAAATGTCCAGCTATCCTGTAGGACATCCCTGACCATTGGGATGGCAGCTGAGGGCCATCTCATTGCTGTGGACCAAATGGAACTTTTCCAAATATTCCATCTGAGGTGGGTTCAAGAGCTTCTCTGTAGCTGCTCCCCCAAATGCCACACTTAGCAACAATATGCAAAATTCTAAAATGTAACTTTTTGCCACACACTTTATTTCTGCTGCCTTGTTCAGTGCTGTGGGCCTAACTCTCACTGTCAATTTCCACAGCTTTTAACAAATTCCTTGTGTTTAAAAGCTCAGTGGTTTCAATGCAGAGTGAAGTATTTACTGATCCTATATATTTAATTTAGAAGCTGGGGCCACACTGATAGGAGGGGCCACACAAGTGACTGTTCTTGTCTTGCTGTTCCAGTTGTGTCATATAGGGCAACCCCAGTGACCAAAACTGAAATGTGTGTGAGAATGTGAAGGTAGGTAAAGATTCAGTTCAATCCTTGCTCACCTAATGTTTACTGTGTGTCCTGTTGCAGTGACAACTCCAGAGCTGCCGAGGAGATTGGGAGTTTTCCTTAATGAAAATCAGCTGTCGAGGCCTGGAGGGAAGATCTACATCCAAACAGCAGCAATCATTCCCTGGTGAGTAAAGTTTAAGGTGCAAGATGATCCTTTAGCCCAAGAATCAACAGCCCCTAGCCAAAAGTGTTCCTCAGCCCCCCTTCCTTCCAATGTCAGTGGGAAAGAATGAAGCAATAACAGAGTAGCATAGGGGGTGGCAGCTCCTGAAATGGGACAGCTGACCCCAGTCAAAAGGGGGATGGAATGTTGCAATACGTGTGCTTGGACTTGGATAGTTGAGCCAAGATTGTTACAGAGTCACTAAAAGAATCTCTTAAAATAAGCCTGTCATGTATTTTCACCCACTAGGTTCTATGGCTGAAAGAACTTACCTGCTTTATTTAAGAACTGATCACCTGCTGTCACATCTTTTTGATTCAGATGATTTCTTTTTTAATCCTGTGTTTATGCTTAGATCAAATTTTATTCCAGTAATGTTGCAGTTTGGCACTATTTACCTTAAACTTTGTTTAACAACACCCCCAAAGTAGCAGAATGCAGTGGTGTTCTTTTCTTTGCTGTATTTTTGTTCTCTATATTTTCTTTAGCTGATTTATCTTCCAGGTATAATATAGGACAGCAAATGATAGATAGAAAAAAATTAGACCCAACAGTCTTGGTCCTACCATGCTTGAGAGTTTTCAGTCTGGTTCAGCCAGTTGCCTGCTCTGCAGAATGACTCCAATCTTTGCAAAATACTCTTATCACATTTTGAAAGCCTTTCAAGACTGCTATGGTTAAATTCAAGTTCCCTGAGTATAACCTGTGGATGTGCAACTAAGGAGAGCTCTGGCTTGCTTGCATTCCCAGGCTTTACTTGACACCTTTGCAATTTCACATCTCATTTGCCCCTTACCTCTTACTTTACTTTGTAGTTGGTACTTTCCTCTTAGCTTTGAAGGTCTACTTACTACTGTATTGTGTCCCTTCTCCCATAAAATCTCAGGCTGGGTCTACTTCCCAGAAGTATTGAGATACACACTCACACAAACATATATATATTTCACCTCTTCATCCTTAAAATTCGCTGTCAAAGCTATTCTTCTGCTGTTGGAACTCTGTTCTCGTGTTTCCCTTTGTTCTGTGGGAGTTGCTAAGATTTCCCATTGAAATTTATTTTTCTCTTTTGTGCAGCTTCGCTGTGCAGTCCTGTCCCCCACAGTGTGGATGGCTCACAGTGGAGACGATGGCAACCTGGCAGAGCTACAGGAGCACATTACTTGCAGCTGTAGTGAGATTTCACCCAGCATTCTGATGCAGAGTACTTCACACTTCCAAATTCATCATGCTCCTCTCTGTTCTTGTTGCTTGGGTAAATATTTCACCCCTTTGTAGATCTGTGTGAGAACCAAGGCTCTTCATTTCCTCCTTGTACACGCTTACCTACCAAGCAAGCTTTTGAGCCCAGTGCCTTTTTCACACTTGATAAAATGAGTCTGTTTCCATCATGTAGCATTGCTGCTTTGTAAATCTGAATACAAGTAAAGAAATCCGTGTCTGTTGCCAAATGTTCTGGCTGAATGCCATCCCTGGTGTTCTGGCTTCATCCAGATGACGAATGTTCCCTGTCAGCCTGCAGCCTAGTGAGAGGGGACAATGGTACAGAAATACTGTAATTATCTAATCAACTTTGCTTAGAATGTTAAGCAAATGCAATTCTTTAATACGCTGGCTTTACTATAGCTGTTAATTACCATGTGCAAATGCAATTTGTACAGCAAAGCCGAGTAGAGGAAACATTCACTTTTAAGTTACTTTACTCCCCTCTAGTGGTCTCACACCACACGTACGTTTATGTAACACTTCATCACCGTACGTTTAAGGACAGTGTTAGTATTCTGTAAAACCCAAAAGTCTTCTGGTAGCTTCTCCTTCCTTCTGCTCCTCTTCTCTTTCTCCAGAGAAACCACTTCAGGGATTGGGATTCTTGCCATTATAGCTCTCTTAGTGAAATTGTTCTTTAGATGTTGAATTTAATTAAAGGCCCAACTGCACCCCCAGCTTTAAAATCCGTATGTGCAGGAAAGTCTCAGAGCTACGTAGTGAACTTTTCTGTGCCCTCAAAGGCATTCACAGGGGGTGTTGGTGTCAATATCATAGTGACTTAAACTGCAGAAACAGCAGCAGAGCCCAGTCCCAGCTGCAGTGCTGCTCTGTGTTTGTTCTGTGGCACGTGCCAGGTTTTGGTGCGTGTCTAACGCTGCTTGGGCCTGTGGAAGTTGGGGGACGTAAGGAGACTCTCATATGACTGGGTTCCTCCTTTAACCATGCCAGTTGGCCATTTTGTGTACTATGCAGCTTTCACGAGGTGGAAAACAGGCAAGAACCTACAGGATCAGAGTGGAAACTTCTCCTTTTCCAGTATATCCCTGCTTCGTTGCTCCAGTTACTGATGTTGTAATCCAGGTGTGCAGCACAGGCTACATTTAGCAATAGTTCATGGGCAAGTTCTTGGCTGACTTTCCCTTTGCTTCCTGGAGTCTGTATTTTAAACAGCAATGACTTGCTAATGTCCTTGGAGGAGATAAGGTGACTAGTAAGAGGCTTATCATCTGTTTCTGCTTAGACAGAATGTATTAAGAAAAATGTAGATAGAGGATTCACTTTTCAGAAGTTAGTAGCTCTTTTCAAACTTCCCACTAGAAACATTTCCGTTTTCTTCTAGAATGCTTTGGACTAATATTTTGAAGAAAATAAAGGGGAATAAAAGGAGTATAGGGTCAATAAAAAATGTTGATGATTTTCCATTTGAAAAAAATACAGTTCTCCTAAAATACTTCACAGAATTGTGTTTGTCTTCGTATTTAGTTATGGAAGAAAAATGGAAACATTCCAAGAATCAAAACATTTTAACACTCTTTGACTGGAACCTTTTGTTTTAAAATGAGTCTTGGTTTGTAAACTTTCGCAGCGCTAAAAAGTCAAAATTGAAACGAAACAGTTTAGGAGATCCAAATCCTGCCTTTTTTCCACATGATTTTTCTTTTGTGGAAAACTTAAGTATCTCAGTTTCCTTCCAAACTGGAAGGAAACCAAATGTGCAAAGTAAAATCCTTCATAAAACGTAACTCCTGTCTTCCTGCAGCGCTCTTACAAGGGATGATTTGCCTGTGTCAGCGATGCACGCCACAATAACCAATAGCTGGGGAAACTATTTCCTACACTTCTCAAGATTGTTCCCTTTAGGTCATTAGCAGATAGTTCTAATAAACATGAGCTGAGCCAGTGGAGGCTTTGACTCGATTTATCACTGCGGATGTCTGAGCTGAGTCCCTGTGGGAAGCTGTGACCAATTCATCAGCCAGGGAGTTTAACTTGTTCTTAACTCTTCTCTCGAACAGCAGTGTCAACAGTCAAACTAAATCAAAATCACTCCCATGTACATGTGCAGGAAGCAGGTAAGACATGTAATGTTGAAATAAAATCTGTGTAGCTGTGAAAGCACACAGGCAGGCAGCTGGTGCAGGAGTTTTTTACTCAATGAGCTGGCAGGACCTGCCCTGGGGAGCGTGTGGGCCTGAGCAGGGCAGGATCTGCTGCTGCTGCTTGGGCACCTTGCCTGACACCTGGCAGTTCTGCAGTGCAGGCACTGGGGCTGAGAGCTGACACAACTTTCCCTGCCTCCTTTGGTGCTGTTGCTGTTACTCTTCTTTGTGGGTTCCATTTGTTAGCTCTCTGCATCCAGGCTGTGTAGCAGTCCCATAACCTTGCAATTCCAGGCATGCACGTGCTCCAGTACCTTCCTCCAAGGAGCAGATGTAGTTATTTAAGAGCTTAACACAGCTTAGCACGTGAGTCAGAGTAGGACTGCTGGGTTCTTGTGCTTAGGAGAGCAGGGAAATTGGCCAGTATGAATTCAGACTCAGTGACTGAAGGTTTCTGAAATAGATCTATTGAAACACTGTGCCCCACTAGAAATATCAGAGAGGCAGTGACTGAATAGATTCCAGTGTGATCCTGGTAGCCCTACTTGTCAGAGCATGGAATCATGGGCTGGTTGAGGTTATCTGGTCCCACATGCACTGAATAAGCAGGGTCATGTAGAGCCAGTTGCCCTGGATTTGGAATATCTGCTAGGATGGAGACTCCACAACCTCTGTGGCACAACTTGTTCCAGTGCTGTCACCTTCACAAATCTCTGAAACAACTGATAAGAAGTACTTGCTAAAATCCGTAATAATGAGACACATTCTGCCACCCTTATAATTATTCTCTTCCCTTTTTGTAGTTGGAGAAGAATGAGACTGTTGACAAGGAAAAAAAGGTCTTAAAATGGATGTGCAAGTGGCCATATCCAAAGCTGTAAGATCCTGTTATGGCAAATGAAGTTCTGGAGTCGTGCAAGAGATGGGCTCCTTGCTGCACACGTTTCTGCCTTGCTGTCCAAGTGTAGGTATTTCCTGTGCTGCTGCAGTTTGCCTACACCTGCTGTCAAAGGCAGTGGCTGGTTGTCTGGGGCTTGCTTTCTGTCCTGTTCATCCACTGCAAGAGGCCAATCTTGGGCTCTCTTGTGGAGTGTGAACAACCTTGTAAATGAAATCACCATGCTGCCTGCTGAAGGTTTTCTTGCAGAAGTGCTGGCAGCTGTGGAACGTGTTTTGTGGATCATCTGAAGAAGGGCAGCTCCCACCCCTGGCAGCTCTCAGAGGGGGTGTTCTTGACACACTCATAGCTTGGCAGTGGGGCTGAACAGTGCAGAGCCCCACGGGTTTATAGCTGGGATTTGCAGATTAACACTCTCCTGTACTCTGCAGCATCTTCCTGGGCTAAATCCCACCTGCATTCTTCAGGAATGGAAGAAGTTCCTCAGGTTTTCTTTCTACTCTGGTCCTTCGATCACAGTTAGCCAAATTTAGTTCCAAACGTGTTAGAAGAGCTCTCTTCTCCAGCATGGGATTTGGTTAAGCACAGGACTAACATTTCTCACACTATGGGTGGAGCCAGTGGCATAATTGATAATATTCTACTTAAAATGTTTAAACTTTATTCTTTTCTTTATATTTTACTTGCAAATGGTATTATACAGTTTTTGTCTGCAGGAAAGGGAAGGACAACTTGTGAAGCAAACCTCTCAAAGCAGGGTAAGTAGCTACCAGGGTTGCCTAAGTCAACCACCCTTAAAATGGAGTTTGTGATTGGGTGAAAGGTGGAAACCAAACAAAAAGAATTAACACAGAAAATACAGAAATAACACAGAATAACACAGAAAAGTTAGATTTCAAATGCTGAGCTGTCCTAGAAGAAACAGCTTCTTTCAGGATTCCGTGGGGCGTGACTGTTGTTGGCACATGCATATCCGAGATGTGCTGAACTGATACAGTGGTACAGTTGTTTTTATAAGACATTTAGCTCTGAATTTGACACTCTTGAACGTGTATTAGAGCATGATACATGTGTGAATTCTGAAGACTTGTTTTTTACAAGTTTGAGTAAATTCAAAAAGCAGTTATTTCTTGGTTTAGAGAACGCCTCTGGAATTTCGCTTTGTATTTTCACTGTGCAGGACTCTGAATATTTAATCAGCAAGACTTCACAAGCTTTTTGTTGTTTCACTGTTTGTGACAAAACCTCAAGTAGGTAAAGAGCCTCAAGTACAGACCAGTGAGTACAGAGGATTGCATACTTTGAACAGGAGGAAAGACTTTGAGATCTTTGTAGCGAGCTGTATGGAAGGAATTGTTCCCAGTTCTCCATAAAGCTTTCAGATCCATGTAATAGGCTCTTTTCAGAAATGTCACTGCTCTAGCTTAGCTGAACTGATGGAATTGCATTCATCACACTGCAGTCAGGGCATGCTCTGAACTCCACTGAAATAAGTGGAGAGGAAAAAAAATTATCTTGGGCTTGGACTAGGCTTGTAAAGTCAAAGGAGGCTTCTCCAGATCGTTGCAGTGCAGGGAAACTCTGTTTTCCCAATAGTTTATCATCAAATGCCTCCAGACTGGAGCCTGTGAAAGATTTCCTTATCTTGAAAAGGCACCATGAATCTCCCTTATTTACATCATCCACTTTTCAGCCATAAAATTACACTTCCTTCCTTTTACTGATGAACAGGAGTGGGAAAAGCCAGCTTTAATATATATCCATATATCTATAGATAGATAGATATAGATGGCCTTTTTCCCAAGCATCTCCTGCCCCTGAGCATTTTTCCCTGGCTCTCCCTCATGGGTTTCAAATGACATTTCCTCTGCTGACTCTGTGCCTGTTCGACCTCTGTTCTGATTTGTCTGAAGTTGTGTGGTATTTTTCTTGGTATTGAAAGGAGTTCACAAAGCTAGAAAAAGTGTTCAACATCTTTATTTCAAATTTGTCAAGTGTCAAAACCTGACTCTTTAAAAGAAGAAATGTAGCAGCTCGATCTCTTCTGAGCTCCACCCCATTCATCACAGTAAGAGCAATTTTGGGTGGACCTGGTGCTGATAATTTGTAAACCACTGGGGACGTTCTAGAGGCAGTAATTCTGGTTTTTTTAAAAAAGCTTAGAAGATTTTTTTAAGTGTTGGAATTTCTTCCCCCATTTAAATATAATCTGAATAATTGGTCCTAGACACTAGTAAAAGTTATTCTAATTTCAAGTACTCTCATTCTAAGTGCTAGATTTTAACTCTATCCCTGTATTTAAATTTTCTCTGTAAGAGAGAAAAAAGGGGTTTTAAACCTCCAAATAAACACACAGAGTTTTCTTCCTGTCCCTTCTCATTCCCACTTTGAGCCATAGTATGTGGAATCTATTGCAACCTCCTCCTCAAATAGCTTCTTTTACTTAATTTGGTTACTTGTAAAATTAATCCATTTTAAAATTAACTGCAATTTTTATTTCCTGTTTCCTTATCAAGAAAGGCAACCTGATTGTGCCCTACAAATATAGTTATAAAGCATCTATATAGGGCAAATCAATCAGTTTGCTGTGAGTTGAGCCAATCCATAAATAAGAAGGGGCTAAAAATGAAACAGAATCCTCTGTAAGTTAATAGGAAGTTTCCTATTGACAGCTGTAGGCTGAATTTACCCCAGTAAGGGTACTGGAAGTGCACAATGCAATATATTAAAGATGTATGTATTAATAAATGCATCATGTTCTGTCCAGTGAGATATATAAAGACCTTGCATCTGATGGACATTTTCAGGCAATGAAGGCTGGCTGCTGAAACCTGTGAAGCTGATAAAATAACGCCCCAGTGATCCTCAGTAAGTAAATTTTAATACTTCCAACAGACAAAGTGGGAGGGAAATCCCCAAATGGTTTTATACCCGGTAAGAAATCACAGGCTCTAGATGAGGTTGTCTCAGTTTACTGGTATCTAGAAAACCTGAGGAAATGAAGTCAGCCTTTTGAAAGTTACTGAATAAAGGAAAGTGCAGATCAGAGCTGTTCTGAACTCTTCACTGGCCAGGGACTCATCCCTGTGCTCGGTGAGTCAGCGCTGCTCTTGCAGCAGAGGCGGCCAACTGCACATGGGCCGTGCTCTGGGAGTGCAGGGAAGCAATTCTTTACTCTTTTGGTACTTCAGACACTGCATCTGCAGCTCTGTACCCAATTCTGGGCACCCTGGCACAAAAAAACACACATTCACCCCTAAACCCTAAAGCCACTGACAGCTGGAGCAAGCCTGGCAGAGGACACCAACGTGGTGAGGGGCTAAAGCGATGCTCTCTGAGCAGAGGGTTTGTCCAAATTTAAGGAGCACAGGTTAGGGAGGGTCTTCCTGCTGTCTTCAGGGTGTAGAGGAGATAGAGCCTGACTCTTGTGGGTGGTGAGCAGTGGTAGGATGAAGTGCAGGCACAAATTCTAGGAAGGGAAATTCCTACTAAGTATTAAGAAAAATTTATTCCCAGCAAGGGTTGTGAAACAATGGAGTAGGTTACTCCAGAACAGTGGGGTGTCCATCCTTGGAGATATTCAGAGCTCATCTGGGCAGAGCCTGAGCAGCCCATTCCTAAATTGGTCCTGCTCTGAACAGGGAGCTGGACTGAATGACTTTCACAAGTCCCATCCAATTTAAACTCATCCTTGGTTCTGTGAGAGCTGTATGCAATGCTCTCATA
The DNA here is from genome assembly GCA_013397815.1 of Aleadryas rufinucha. Classification (NCBI taxonomy): domain Eukaryota; kingdom Metazoa; phylum Chordata; class Aves; order Passeriformes; genus Aleadryas; species Aleadryas rufinucha. The sequence continues at coordinate 32,602 of VZTH01002888.1, forward strand.
GTGTTATTTCTCAAAGGAAGGGCCTTGCAAATGGAATGTGGTGGGTTCAGAGTCTAATCCCTGGTCTCTTATTACCTATTTTATTATTTCAACTGCATCATGGGGCAACTCCCTATCAACTGAGACATCACATAGCCAGAGGAACACTGGGATGGAAAACAGAGGCAGAGACACCCAATCCCTTGCTGACAGTGTTTGAAGGAATGTAGGGCCTGATTCAGCTGTCTTTGTTGGGGTCACTAGGGAGTTCTGCATAAATCAGAGTTACAAGAAGCTCTTGGTTACTGATTTCCACCCACTTGGAATGTATTAATTTGGATAAAAAGCTATATCCATTTTGCTCACTGTTTTAGCCTGAAAATTCACCCATCAGTTGGCATTTTATGCTAAGCCATGGAAGTTGTTTTACTTTGCTTCTGAGTTTACAGGTGGGATTTAAGAGGTCATGGGGGACAAATGTAAGACTGAGGAAGCTCAGCTTGCAACTGTTACTCTGGCAAAATTCCCACTAAATTTGACAGGGTTATTAGCTGACAGAAAGTAGCAGTATATATATTTCCTTTTCTTGCACTAAGGGTGGATTAAAATTCTCATTTTTAAATCAAAGAAGCAATTGCTATTGTTAAACTAGGTTTCCTAGCACTACACATAGAATTAAATACATCACTAGGTATGTTAGATTGGGATTAAAAATAAAACTCCACTGTATTTTAGTTGTATTTTTATCCAACACCAGTCTTACAAAAACAGGTTGTGCTTTCCCTACCTGTAAGACAGAATGAAAATCATAGGATTCCTTCTGGTTTAGTTCTCTTTTCTTTAGGACCCCCATGAATAACTCTGATAAGGGAATCTGCCTTCAGCAAATGGAGATGGATGATAAGTTTCACCCTTACTGGGTAAGGATTGGTTTAAAGTGAGATCTAGTTTTAGAAATGAAAACAATGATGAATGGGGTACAGAACATTCCTAAAAAAATTACTGAGAAGGGAATGTCTGAATCAGGGCCTCTCTTGAGTTTCCTTGTAATTCCTTTGTCACTGATACTGAGGAATCCAGGTGTTTTAGAGGAGAAAGAACATCTGTTTCATTCAGATCTTAGTAAGGACAAAGGTCTGGTTCTTGCTGGGGTGATATAAAAATTTTGCCTTGTTCTTGTAAATTAAAGGTGTTATTTTGTTTAGAACAACATAAGATCTGTGCTAAAACTATCCCATAGAGGCATAAATAGGAGAGATGTGCTCTGTGAATGTAATAAAATGTAATAGGTTTATGCTCACTTCAGATACAGCTGAGATAAAGTATTGTAATTTCTGCAGAAGCACATAGGCCCCTAATGTCTTAGCCAAGAAAACTTCTTTTATTTCTTCTTATATTTCTTATATTATGGAAATATTACAACAACACTCTGCACAATATCCCAAATTATGGAATTATATGTTCATGTAGGTTGGATTTCCTTCTCCATCACTGCAAACTCTGCTGACAGATGAAAACTTCCAATAAAACCATTTGTAAAAATTAAGTAAAAGTCTTGGGTGAAATATGTCCCCATATCTATCATTAATGAACTCCATAGCTACTTATCACAGCTTATCTGACTCAACAGCATTAAGAAAAATGGATACTTGTTTTATTTTGAGTTACCTAATTTATTTTATTTTATTTTTTTAGATTTAAACCAGTTAATTGGTTGTCTGGATGTAATTACTGTTTGTGCTTGTAACGTACTTAAAAAAATACACACACTAAAACTTTCCCACACTATTTGTTTTCATTGGCATCATAAAGGCCCTCTTAATAAAGAAATATGTAAGATGGACATACTTATTTTTGCTCACTTGGGTTAGAGTAAATTTACAGATTTAAAAAAAGGCAATTATTGCAAAAGTTCACACAAATTGAAATAAAGAAAAACTTTATGCAATGAGCTCCCAGCTTATCACAGTACTTCCAGTGATAAGATTTTTTGTCTCTGCAACAGTTCCAAACAATTTGCCTGAAATATGCCAATTCTGCTGACCATCAATCAGGAGAGGGAGCAGTGTTTGAGTAAGATGGAGAGGACTGGCCAGCCAAAGGCCAGCAAGGAGGGACACCAGGACTTTGCATCTCTGCTGCTGAGCATGAAAGATCACCAGCACTGAAAATTTCAGTTCAGTTGTTTTATGGAAACCAAATAGCAGGACACAGAGGTATGTCTGTGAGGGTCAGTTACATGCTAATAATTTGGGCAGTGTATAAAGTGATTTATGTTCATGATGCTGATAAGCACAGGGAGGTGCACTAAAGCATGGTGAGCAAGTAGCATGTCTTTTACTAGAGGAATGTACTGGACTTGATTGAAAGTGTGTGTATAGTCATGTAAATATTTAGGGTCATTGTTTCCCAGGTGATACCCAGCTGTAAAGTGTAGTCTGTGTCTCTTCTATCGTTCTCTCTTATAATCATTAATTATAATGTAATTATATATGTAATTATCCTGCACTGGTTTGGGGCCCTGCCACCACAATCCATGCCATCTACATCCTCCAAAATACAGCTGCAAGATCCTCAAAATCACCTGGAAGAATGAGCATTGTGGAAAAAGAGTTGCTTAAACATTATGGAAAATTCCACTGTGCATGTAGCAATGATCTTATGTGTCTTGTTCTTGGTGTCTTTTATTTTTGGGTTTGATTCCATGGTTTGATCAAGGAGCTCAAATATCACTGAGTTTCTGGATCTTGGTTAATCTAAGAGTTCATCTTTCTGTTTGTCACAGGAAATGGTGATCGACTGCATCATCAGAATTGCTTCTTAGTTGCCTTGGGTTTTTTTTTTTTCCCTTAAGTGAAACTTCAAGTGGCTGACAAGTGTTTTGGAGGCCACATAGAAATCTGTTTGTCTAGATGTTCTTCAGAGTCCAAATGTTTGCAGAGACTCAAGTGGCTGTGGGAAAGAGTGTGGATGACCCTTAGTAGTAGCTCTGTTGAGCAGCAGGGAGCAGAAGTTGTTTTAAGTCCTTGGCTCGTGACAATGTATTTTTCTAGTGGTTTGAGAAGCCAGGTGGGCACTATTTTGGAGTTGTCAACAATTTAAGTACTTCTCATGTATAAGCAGATTCTTTAAAATGACACACCAGGAGCTGATGATGTGCTACATATTTCACTAGATTAATGAACTTCCAGCCCACATATCATGTAACATTACTTCATATAGTGTAATCCCCATTTCTGCAACCATGCAAGATACCAAAAAAATACATCATAAAATGTGCTAGAAGATATGAGAAAGTCACCCCATTAGCCTGGGACACAGACTAGATATTTTTGTGGTAGCTCATCCACAAAATTAAAGCCATTGAAACAGAAAATGTTGAAACCAAAAGAATGTTTGAGTAAATAGCAACCCAGAATTCCTTTCATAACCCACTTTTGTTTACTGGTAAATTCTATCTCCACATTATAAACATAATTAGTAAATATCTGACGACATTTTTGCAGTGGTTCAGTTTAACTTCTATATTCACTAAGTAAATGTGTAGATTTTGTTCTATGCATAGATGATAGTGAAGGAAGAGAACTGTATATCAATGTACTGCATGTCCTGAATTTCTTAATTGAAGGGATAATTACTACCACCTTTATCCTCATCTCTCTTTGGGTTTGAGCAAATTTTCATTTGACACTGCAAAAGAAATACAAAATCCTTTAGACAATGCTATATTGTCTCTTCAAGCAGCATAGCCATTAAAAAAAAAATCTTATCTTTGTATGCTTATGTGTCAGACAAACAAGAAAACTTTGAAATATCAAACTCCTGTTTATCCAACCAGATTGTAACAGGAAAACCAACATTTCACATTAATCACAACCTGTAATGTCTACTTCTGTGGTGCAAGCTGCAGATCAGTAATCCTTTGCTTGCAGAATTGAAGTTAATTGGTGAATTTTGTAGAAGTTACAGAATAGTGGTACAAAGGGTGGGCTGCTCCTGTCCTGAGCCTTGTTCAGACACACTGAAGCAGCATACTCTGTACTCCATGATTTCTTTCTTGGGCCAGTATCTCACAGTATTTCACATCTACATTTTACCTTATACTCTCCATCTGAAAGTTTTAACACTGAGCTGTTCAACAGTGACACTGAAACGGTCACAATCAAACCACTGTTTTGTAATTTGCAGAATCTAACACTTTCCTTGATGATAAAAATCAGCCAAAAGGATTAGAAAGCTGCTCTTGTGGTGAGTACATAGTTTAAATACTTCTAGATATGTTTAGAAGGATAATGCATATTTATATATGTAATATATAAACTACTGTAAACTGATTCAAACTGTGTATTTCAAATAGCATCTCTCCTATCTTGTGTCACCATTACAATTCAGCTGTAAACAGAGATTGGTACTGGGAAATCTTACACACAACTTCCTTTTTTCCTGATACTGTGTTAGTGGCAGAATACACCATGCATTTATCTTGGGACAGGGTGGTGGTTTGGCAGCTGCTGTGGGTGGGCAGCTGCTTGCCTATGAAATTGTGCAGCTGAGCATTTGTAACATCAATTCAATAATGCAGAACCACTTACCATCAGTACCTGCCTTAAACTAACAAAAAAGGGAAATACCTGCAAATTAGGAATCCAGCATTTCTGCCAAACTATTTATATGTGAGCAGCAGCAGAATGCCTAAGTATCATTCACTTTCAGCCTAATTGGTTTGCTTTTTGTTTGTTTTGTATTTCCTGTGTATGTTGAAATGGGATAATCCTGGTACAGAGTGACTGTAGAATGGGTTTGAACTCTAATAACTGTGTTGTGTTGTGTTGCGTTGCCCCCTCGATTATTTCAGTATAAAAACTTTCTACCTTTCAGGTGTTGGTAGTGGTTGCTCTTTTTGATTTAAACCGTAAATAAAAACTGCAGGGCTTCCTTTCCTTGAGAAGGATGAGGCAGGCATTTGTTCTGGAGCTGGCTGTGGAGATTTAGGAGTAGGCACAGAAGAGCTCGGTGCCTTGGTGTCTGTGCCATGATAGTTACTAGAAAGTGCATTATTCATTCTGCAGCAGCCTCTCCGGTAAAGCCACCATCGTTGCTGTTTTTCCTTTTAAGGGAAACAAATACCTTTATGTTATTTTTCATAAGGCATAGATGCAACATGCTGCACCTCTAGGAGACAGATACCTCTATATGTCTATACGACTTTTAGACGGAGGCATAGGCGGGCACTTCCTTCGGTCCCCCCCCGCTCCTGTCTGACACACTTGGCTCAGCATTAAGGCTACCCCAGGCGCTGATGCTTCTGCCGCCGTGTGAGCCGGGGACCCGCGGGGTAACCCGAGCTGGCAGCGCTGCCTGGCCGCAGCTGCCTCCGGAGCGGAGCGAGCGGCAGCGCCGCGTCCTCCGGAGCAGCACCGCACGCTTCCCGCGGCTCCCGGGGAGCCTCTCGGAGCCGAGCATCCCGCCAGCCCCGGGCCGGCCGCAGGTGACCCACGGCGGGGCGGGCCAGAGGCCGCCCGGGCAGCGCCGGGAGCCCCCGGGTTGGCGGCTGGGGGGTGGGGGGAACATTTTTATTCCCCTCTCTCTCGCGAGAAAGAGTTGGGCGGGCGATACTTGAAGAGGAGAGAGGGGGGGAGAGAGGAGGGGAAAAAGGAGGAGGAGGAGGGAGGGGGCACTGGAGCCGCAGCTGGATTAGCGGTGGGTGCAGCGGCCGCAGCTGGAACAGCAGCGGGAACGGCAGCCGGCGGCGGCGGCGGCTCCAGCGGGTGCGCGCCCCTCGCAGCGGCTNGTCCCAGGCGGGCGCCGCCGCCGCCGGGCACGCCGAGGGGGTGAGCGCCAAGGAGAGCCGCTCCAGCCGGGCCAAGAGGCGAGGGCACGGCGGCGGGCACGACGCGCTCAAAGGGTAGGTGCGGGGCCGGCCCCGGCCCCTCCCGGGGTGCCGCGGCGCGGGGCGGGCGGCGCGCATCTGCCTGCGTGTGTGAGTGTGTGTGTGTATCCACAACCAGAACCCCTGGAGCTCTGGGGGATGCGAGAGCTCCCCGAACCCCTTTGGGGCTGCCCGTACCGAGGCGCGGTTTGGGCTGGGGGCGCCGCCTGCCAGCACCGCGGGGCTGCGCCAGCGCTCGGAGCCCCGCCACCCTGCCAGCCCCTCCCGCGGCACCGGGTGCTGGGTCCTCTGCGACCTGCAGCTGTTCTTCACCTCTGGGTGGGCGATGCTTCGCGAGGATGAGCCGCAGCAGCGCGGAGGTTGCTGATTTATCTTCTAGGAAGGCCTTAGATAAAGGCACGCTGCGGGTGTGCATTCCTCCCGCATCCCGCGCTTCTGCTTTGCATAAAGCAGGATAACGGTGATGCCTGGAGCCCACAGCGTGCCCTTTCCATCAGCTGTCCTCTCTCATCTCCGCCTTGAACCTTTTGTGATGCCCATCTTGCTCTCAAGTGGACTGCCTCACTATCTAGTACTACTGTGAGTGAGCCCAAGCATACAGGAGTTTAATTTCTTATGAAACATTGTGGTACATGCTTAGCAGAGAGGTTTTTTGAAAGGCTCAATCTGCATCAGGCAAACTTTTCCTGACTCTAATGGAACACCTTTCCAATGCAAAAACAGTTGTGAAGTCAGCTGAAAGGCATTGCATGCATGTGCAGTTGAAAATCTAGTTCACTGTAAAGGTGAAAAGTTTGTCATAAAGTAGTAAAAAAGAAGTTTCCCTTCTCAGGTGATCCCATGTGCCTTTTCAGCCCATAGCCAGATTTATTCTGTTGTCAGACAGAGGAAAAATGTAACAAAAATTGTGTTAAAATAGTTGTGCTTCTGTAAGGGATGCAGGCTACTTTCTTTTTTTCCCTCCCCATTTCCTCAAAAAGGAGCTATTACAACTTTATTGTTAGAGGCCTTGATGAATATGCTTTAATTTCTTGCTAACTTCCTCATAGTTCTGTAGTACTTTTTACCTGTATTTGGGTTTACAATCTTGGCTTTTTTAATGCTTGCCTGATTGAAAAAGGCTTATGTTTTTAGGTCTGCATGCTGCAAAAATGGGTGCAAGCTGTCAGCATTGTTTTCCATGGATCTGATTTTGTAGGATCAGACTCTCTTATTTCATTTCCTTAGACCTTGCCACAAAGTGAATAGTTGGACAGAGCAGATCCAAAGTAGATGTGACAAAATCTAGGTGGTGAGAAGGATGTACAGTAAAGTTTGAGGGAGTAATCACAAGCAATAAAAGATTATAAGGAAAAATATTCATTAGAAAGTGCCAGTATTCTTTAGGGTGTTTCAATAACCTGTGTTGTTATAGAACTCTGAGTTAATATCAAAGTGATAAACACCATTTCTTGCTCAGTGGCACAGAGGATGCCCTCTAGCACACTGTGCTGACTTGGTGGAACTTAGAGGCACCTTAGCTGAGGATACAATTTCTTTGCTGTACATAACTGTCACTCTAACCTGTGCTGTTTAGACAGTGAAAATAGTTTATTCAGGGATGATATTTCAAGTGTTAATTGTTTTTGGAATCTAAAATGGGTATGGGTAAGTGCTTAATCCTGTGAGTTGATTCATATGCTTAACAGAAGCCTGCCATATTTTAAGTACTTTGCAATAATTCTTCCTTTTATTGCATATGATCTGTGAGTTATCTATCTGCTTAGTAATCTGTAAACCTAGAGGTAATGTCAATAAAAATTTTAGGTGTTCTGTATCTTAGTTTTTTTGAATATTACAAAATGAATGAGCGCCCCTGGGAAGCAGATTCTTAACAAGGATGTAATAATTTGCCAGATGAACTGAGATAAAACAAATTATTAGTTTGGTTTCTTGTTAGACCTTTTTCGTAACCCTGATTCTAGGCTGAGTATAGAATTCCCAAATTGCTTGGAGGACAGTCATTTTGACAGTTGTTGGGTGAATCCTGCTGGATATTCCCAGTTTAGAAGTTTGAACACTTTCTTAGGTGTGGTACTGTACTGTACAATGTGAATAAAAAGAATTGTCATTCTAACAGACAGGGTTGGAACGAATTCTTTGGAAGGACAGATGGAAAACATATTTTGAATGCACAGGAACTGTATATACATTATTCATTGTAATTGGAGGACTGAAACACTAAAAATACGATTTTACAAGAAGACATAGTATTTTTTTAACTTGTTCATCAGTACAAATGCATTTGGGAATCTGATAATTGTAACACAAGTCATAACAGATGCTGGGAAACTTTATTTTCATGTTCTTGCAGTTGACTAAGACTTTCTATTCATTTTGAAATGAACTCTTGCTCTGATTGTAAGGCACATGGGGATACATTTTTAGAGAAAACCCTTTACACTTCTTCTTTTTGCGTGTTTGATTATAATGACTATTGGAAGTCTTTTAGCATCTGAAAGTATTGAGGTTAGTCTGTGTGAATTCTGGTCTTGTATTTTAAAATGAAGCCAAAGATCTGTTTCAATTCTCATGATTTTTCCTGCTTAACATTTTTTCCTGTGAGCTGTTGGCTGCAGGAGATGTTTGCTTTCATCTCTGTGACCTTTGCCTCATTGTTTATGCCAGTGAGCTGTCCCAATGTGTAACGTGATTCTAGAAGCACATTTTAATTGTAGTAATTATAAATGACTTGGAAGTGCCTCTTAGGTTCTCATTTGAAGACTTTAGCCTTGCTGCTCATGTAGTTTGGCTCAATCCTGCTATGGAGGCACTAGGGGTGAAGTATTTTCATACCATCTGTGTTTGGCCTGTTGCAATGTGTATTTCTGTGCTGGTGCCTGCTGCCTCTAAGTGATCAGAAAGCAAGCAGAATAAAGGCAGTAATTATTAAAAAATATAACTGTCTCTGCTCATGGAAATGTTGCTGGAATCCATTGTGATTAGAATATTAATCACTTGTTAATTATTATTATTATTGAAAGTTAAAATAACAAGCTGCCAGTGAGACACTTGTCCAGATCCCCAGAACTTCACCACAGATGTTACTTTATTGAGTTATAAGGCATCAAGCCATTATCCTGCTACCCCTTAAGCCTCTAAGGATGCAGTGTCACCTTCTGTAAGAAAGAAACCCTACAAAACTGGCCATGAATGGGAAGTTCTTTCTAAACAATATATACTTGAAGGCAACCATTCATATGTCTTCCAATCATTTGAATATAAACTAAAAAAGAATTTACTTGTGAGATTGGTACTTGTCTGAATACATGAAATATCATACTCAAAGATCTTAGAATTAATTAGGATTTCTCATTTTCTGGTGATGCTAGATGACTTCAAACACTAATGAGTAGCAGTCAGTTCTTAATAATATTTTAAGCAATGTCTGTCATGTTTATCAGTCTCTTCTCAGTATATTGGCCAAAGGAAGCAATGATTTGCCTAACAAATAGCAGAAATTTTGAAAGAACTGAAATTTCTTCAAGATAGCTGAATTCTGACGTGTCTAATTAGGAGACCAATTAAATATATTTGTGCAAGAATGATTTAATTTCTTTGTTTTTATGAAGTTGAAATGATAGCGAACATTGCAGAACAAAATAGTTGCCTCCAAAATGATTCACAAAAGTCTTGGATTATAGGTATTCAACAGGGGATTGAGCTTTTTGGACCCATTTCTTTTGGTTATCTCAAATGAAGACCACAGGTTTACTGATACACTTCCCTGAGTAAACTTGGTTGGATTTGACCCCTTTTATGCATCAAAGCTCCCTGAAATAGAATAAATCTTAGAAATCTATAACTTAATTCTAGTGTTCAGCTATATAATTAGGGCTTCTGGTTTTCGTTTCAAACCAATATTTACCACGAAAAGCCTGCTGAAGAAAAGCAGACTTTCTGTACTGGTAAATATTTGTTTCTACTGAAAAACCTCAAACATTTTTCTTGCCACTCGTGGCCTGCACACCTCTGGGCAGCTGCTGGTGCCACACCTTGGCAATGTCACCCTGCAAGCAGGAGGCAGCCCGAATACTTGGAAATAAGAACCTTAATTAAAAATACATGCAGGGTGCTGTAATAGCCAATGTGCTGGAGCACTCACCTGGCTTCCAGGTGGCATGGCTGGCCTCCTTCCAGTCCTCTGTGCCTGTGGGGTAAAGCTTTCGTGGAGGAGGAGGAACTTCTATTCCAGCACATCCCAGTGTGAAAACTGAAGTCTTTTTGGCAGCTACACGTAGTGTTAATATTCTGCACCTCCCTGAATGTATTTGCCAGTGGTTGTGGTGCTGTTCTTTTGTTATTATGTGGTGCTTGGAGATCTAGTTGTGGAGTGAAATAAGCTCGTAGATATGGGCACTGTGCCTTGTGTGTGTTTCCTCTCTTTTGGTATGATGTGATTTGATGTAGGTGTGACTTTGTGGAGCAGCAGAAAAACAGTAAAAAGTGAATAATCTTCAGGGCTTTGTAGTCCTTGTAGTCTCCATGTAGATATCCAAATTGTGTCATTTGGACACCATTTGGTTAGAAGGCACAGCCTTCTACAGAATTGCAGTTTATCAGTTTTGGGATAGACTTCTAGGCCTTTGTAGGGCAGAATTAGGACTTGATTCATTTTGGCCATGCCAGTGAAACCTGTGGTTAAAACTCTTGGTGAGTGCTGTTGTAGTGTCCCTGTCACTGGGGAGGCTCTGAGGTGATTCTGTTACCGACAGCTGAGCCAGTCTCCCTCTCTGTGATCCTTTCTCATGTTATATTGTAGCAGGACACAAATGGTTTTGAAGCACCATGTGCCTCTCCTGAAATACACTAGATAAATACTTTCTCGCCATTTGATGGTAGTAGGTCATAAATAGAGCAAACAGAGGAAAAAGGCTACAATAAACTGTGTGGCAGCACTCATGATGTACTGTGTGAAACAAGATTGTTTTAGAAATGTTGTAAAATCAGCCTGGGAGACTGAGATGAAGCAGGTTTCCTGTGACCCAGCACCACTGTGCCAAGGTGACTTGTTGAAGATCAGGAAGGCAAGATTGGATGTAATTATTGTCCTTTCTTCCCCTCATCTATTCATTTTTGTCTGCATAGCTCTTGGCTGTATCAGGCTGGCCTGACACGCTGCCCCAGATGCTGCAGGACCAGTCACAGCTGCCCTGTGGTGGCTTTGGTGTATTTCACATCAATATTGTCACTTTGTGCCCCATCACAGGAAGGTGCCTTGCTGTCCTACATCCTGAGGCATCCTTTAAGGCTGATTGTTGCTGTGACTTAATTGCTTGGCAGGTTACAAACAGATGAATCCCATAGCCTTTAGTCAGAACATAGGAGATGTTGTGGATTGTACTTTGTCTCTTTCTTTGTGCTCCAGGTAATAATTTCCTTTTGTGGATTTGTTATGCAATTGTCTAATCTTATATATGGTGGTGTCTTTCTGGACACTTTCTGATCCTTTTCTTAGTGTTTAATTGAACTTTTATTGACAGGGGTGTACTGTCTTCAGAAACTGGAGGCATAAAGGGTTGGGGGAAGAACAGCACCTGCAGAAAGTGTGTCTTGTTGGAGCAGGGTGCAGTAATTTGCACTTTGCAGTGCAGGTTTCCTGACAGAATTGCTTCAAGGAGACAGAATAAACTCTGGCTAGGCATAGCTGCACTTTCCTCAGTCAAGAGCCTACTTAAGATTTATAAAAGTAGACTTCTCCCCCGTTGTTAGCCAGCACAGGATACATTTTTTGTTCAGTGGTGGTTCCACAAGTTGTTCTCCAGATTTGATGTCACCTGGGTCTGTTTGCCTTGGTCACTGGATGAGCTTCTGCTCTGTGGGCAGCTTCAAACCAGAGTCAGAACCTTTGGGGCTGGGCTGGGCTTGAGGATGCAGACCTGAAGTAAGCAGAGGGCTGCTCTCAGTTGATGTGGGAGCAAAGGGAGGATCACTGGGTTAGAGCTTGGCAGGAACAGTCCATCTGTCAGCTTCACTTACAGGCATCCTTATCAAATAAGACTGCAGCTTCTGTTTCCCTGTATGCTTATTTTCCTTTCCCGTGGGGTGTTGCTCAGCATTGCTGCTCACTTGGGACAGTCTTTGTCATTCATCTTCCATCCTGCAAACTTGAAAGTTTAGTGTATGAACTTCAATAGAGTTTTTGGCAAGGCTGACTTTCAATATGTTCATGGACTGAGCAACCTGTGATTGTTAGAATAGTATTACCCAAAATGAGAGACCCTAAATATTTAGCTGTATGGATCACCAGGAAAACTTCCTCTTGCTAGAAATGTGGTAGTCACTGGGTAATAGGAGGCCATCTCTACTTAAACAAGACTGTAGGACCTTGATATCTTTGAATGTGCACATATGAAAATATTAAGAAATGATTCATTAACTTTTTTGTTTTGCAATGAGATTGACTCCCATCTCATCCTTCTTCTTCATCTCCCTGATGAACCCTAAACATGAAGAGGATATAGAGGCATGTCTGTCACTTTGGTCTTGCTCCCCAGACTCAGTAAATATTTTTGTAGAATGGAGCAATTGTGGCCTGGAGTGTTTCTGATTAACCATTGCACTGTGCTGGGAAATGTATTTGTAGCTTTTCGATCTGACATTTCTCTTTTGGTTGTTTTCTCATCCATTTTGACTTTCCCACCTAGTTTTAGTTATTTAATATTTGAAAAAGGGTTTCAGACCTACTGAACAGCCTCGTTCATGCTAAGGCTGGTGTGCAGATAGAGGCATGAGGACAACCATTTGGTTTTTTGTGAGACTTCAGGAAAGTTGGGCTCTTCTTTGGAAGGTACCTTGGGATGTAAAATGTAGCTTGTTAAATTAAACCCTCTGCCTTCTGGTCATGCTTATAGATCTTCACTGAAGTATGAAGGAGGTCTAGCTTTTATCTGGAAAAATATTTTCAGTGTTGACTTACTGGAGAATCTGTTGTTTTCCTTTCTATTTCTCATTTTATGAAATGATTCATGACCATTATAGCCTCAGAAATACCAAATGAAAGCCACAGTTCTTTTGTCTACAGTCTTAATCATTTTCATCCTCTTTTTCAAGCTTCTCTCTCTCTCATGTTTTGCTGGAGGACATCAGAATATCCAGTGATGTTCAGCTGAGGTTTCAAACTAAAATTTGTTTCCTTTCAGGAACATTATTTTCCTGTCTCTTTTCTTCTTCTTTGTTTTTCCCACTAATACTCCATCTTTTTCTCTTCCCTGTGTACAGAGTAAATCAGTGTCTGCTAGGGACAAGATGAGCTAAAACAGTGGGATCTGCATCAGCAGGGTTTTCCTGTTTCCTTATGATGGATGTGCAGGTAACTGGCCTTTTGAAAATGTGGAGTCACTGTCCCAGCAAGGAGAGGGACAGAGGGTAGAACAGTGTGTAGTGAAGGGAGGAGAAGAAATACTGATAACTTACCTCAAATAAATCTTCAGTAGCCTAAAGGAGACCACTTAATACACAAATTAATAGCATTGCTTAACACCTCAGGGCGTTCTCTGACAGTATTGATGCAAGTGTCAGGTACAGGAGACTCCCTAAGGTGTTGGGTGCTCTCCATAGTGGGGATGGTGGGTGGCACCAGCACAACCTGCAGCCTCCAGGGAAGCCTCAACAAGGGGCTGGCTGGCCTTGGGTTTGTCTGGCCAGTGTGCCCCTCACCAGTGTGCCCCTCACCAGTGTGCCCCTCACCAGCCCTTGTGGTGCTGCTCAGCTTGGGCACAGGCTGGCAGAAATCCTGAGTTCCCTGTGTGCTTTCCCCTGGGAAACTGTCAGAGGTTTGCCTCCCCAATAACCATCAGTGGGTGCGTGGTGAGTGTGGGGAGTAGACCTGGAGGTGTGAAATGATCTCTCCCTGTTGCCCTGTTGGAAGTGACACCTGGACAGCTAAGCACTGCCTTAGCCCACAGTTACATCCATTTGCCATGGGATGTTGTTTGGTGCTACCAGATAGAAAAGAGTTTTTGTCCTCTGAATATATCTTTTTAGTTTGTTTTTTTTTTGGTGTGTATTTAAGAGAGTACCTGATGGATCCTTCCTGTTTACCCACTGCACTTGTCTGGCCTGGCAGATAGTTTCTTGTGGTGACAGATTTGTACTTTACATGTCTTGTACAGCCATGTAGATGGGTTTTGAGCTGGACCCGTTGACATTCTCAAGTGGAACAATGAAGGAATACATGCCAGAAACGCGTCTGTCCCTGGCTATGAATGAGAACAATGCCTGGCTGTCAGGTTAGATGAGCATGTCCCTGCAACAGACAGGGCTGGATTTTCAGAGCAAGTGTGGAAGAATTCTCCTAATGTCAAATGCTGTTGTTGGATTGCTGTATGTAGCTGTCACAGTGTGATGGAGGTTAGGGTTAGAAAAGTGTTCAGTGTTGCTGCAGGAAACGTGCGTGTCATTTTGAACTCTTGACTTGCACACAGGCCAGAGCCAAGGATACCCGTAGAGCTGCTCAGTGTGTTATTTTCTTAGTTGAACTGAGCCAGGATTCTGGGACAGCAGTATCCTTACTGTCAGAGTGAGAAATAGTTATCATATTAGGCTCTCTGCATGCCACAGGCTTGCTTATTGCAGTGTAAAAATGAGTACATCACATGCAATCCTTTGTATGTAAAAATATATATTTTGCTTAAAAGTGCAGGTTTATTCTTTGTAGTATAATAGAAGCTAAATGTTGTGTTTGTTCCAGAGTCTAGCATAGTTTTGTAGGTTTTCCTTTTATACAGTTGAAATAAATAGTTTCAAGGGTTCTCTTAATGATCTTCACTGAATGATTAAAAGAGGAACAGTGATAAAAACATCAAATTTTTATAATATTTAGCTAAACAGAAAAGAAATCCCTGTTTAAACTACTTGAGGTACCTGGAAATGAGCTTTAGGCATGCTAAATGCAGACCTGTGTGGTTTTGGCTCTGTCCAATGCACAGTTAAGTTTTTCAGTAGGTGGGTGTGCTCTCTGAAAGTGGGGAGTTCAGAGCACAACCAGGCTTCTTCCTTGGGGCTGGATGCTGTGTCAGGGCTGCTGTCTGTCGTGTGCTGTAGCTGTTGCTGCTACATCCCACTAGGAGCCGGATCTTCCCTGCCCAGTTCTGCTTTGCTCCTTGGAGGAGGGGGTAGGTGCCAGCGCAGCTAAAGGAGGTGCTTTAGCTACTGACCTCTAATTTATGCATGCTTGGCTTCTGTCATTTAAGTGAGGAGAGATCTTGGAAGGCCATGTGGTCCAACCCCTGCTCAGTGCATGGTGAACTTCAATCAGGCTGCTCATGGCTGTGTCCATTAAAGTTTGGGTTATCTCTAGCGATGGAAGTTCTTGATTCTGTGGGAGAGCTGAGTAAAACTCCACTGGAGTCAGCAGAGCTGAGCCACTCTGTGCATTTAGTGTTTACTCTGAGACACTCAGAGGTTTAGGTAGGTACATAAAGCTGGTTTACAGCTTTATTGATCTGATTTTGTGTCTCTTGAAACCTACTAGTAAAAGCTATTCATCTTCACATTCTGGAGCCTTAACTACTATTTCTTATTATGTTGGTTGGACTCAGACAAGTACATTTTTAAGACCAGCCTCCCGTTTTTTCAGGTGCAGTTTGTCATTCTTTTTAACTCCTCAGTGCAAGCATGGAAGCATCACTCCAATTTTATGTGGAAATGATCAGTAAATAGTTCTGGGTACAGTTTTAGCAGCTACCAGAGTTACCCACGTAAGAAAAATAGGCAAAGGCTTCTGTAAAAATAACCATTGGCTGATGATACTGCTTTAAATTACATTTTTCTGCCAGAAAACTGGGTCCTTACATTATGTTAAACATATGCTAACCACTGCAGCCAAACAGTTAATAGAAGTTGTTCATGAAACATTCTTTTGCGAGGAGGAATCCCTGTGTATTTTCCTAGGGAGAGGAAAATTGAGTTGAGGGAGCGATGAGAACCCCTTCCCAGTATCCCTGCGTCTCAGCTCATCTCTGACTGGTGATCAGCTGTTTCTCTTGCTCTCTCAGCTGCTCCCTGCCCGCTCTGTCTGGTCTCTGTCTAATTTATTTGAGAGCCGTGCTTTGGGTTTGATTCAGCGCGGATTACGCCAGCGTTGGCCGGTGCATGGCAGCGCTGCTGACAAAATTTCTGCCTGAAGCCTCGCTCCCAGCGGTGCCAGAAACTCTTCCTCCCATGGGAGTTGCAGATGGGCAATGCTTTCTTCCGGAGAGGGCTGTAATTTCCTCGAGGGGTCACAGGCAGGGCAGAATGTGCAGAATTAGCCCTCCCCCCCGGCAGGCTGCAGCGCGGGGCTCCGGCCGTGCCTGTGCCGGGAGCCCGGAGAGAACAGTCCCGGTGCCGGGGTGTCCCTGCCATTCCCGGCCTGCCTGCTCGCTGCTGCCGCCTTCACACACGGCTTTTGAACACCTCCCTCACTTCTCTGCCTGTCACGTACCCTGTTATAGCTGATAAGAAGACTCTGCCAAGCTTAGCATGATTTGCTTCTCATTATTTTACCTCTGTGTGCCCGCTCCGCAAACCCACCCGCAGTGCCTGGGTAAAGGCTGCAGGTCGGGGGAACCGGGCAGCCACGGATCGCTGCTGGGACACGGCTCTGGGAGCACGGGAGGGGCACACCCGGTCGGTTCGTTCCGTGGGTGACATCGGTGTTGCCCCCTGGAGAAAGGAGATCTTTAATCTGAGAGCGTGTGAGAGCGGAGGCTGCGCTGCAGCGCCGCGCTGCCCGGGGCAGGACCGCGCGTGTCCGCCCCGAGGAGCCGATGCTGCGGTTCTGCCCCGGTCATTTCCCACGAATGGGAAAGGACAGACAAAGCTTTACCTCCTAACGGGGTGTAGGGTCCCTGTGGCTGTTTCTGAAGAAAAATACCTTCTGGTTTGGTGCATGCAGGTGCTGTCGATATCTATCTATGCAAGCCTATCGCTCTCAAGTGTTGGTTATCAGCATTTCCAGATGAGCCTTTTTCTCTCTGCTGTTCCAAGATTTTTCTAGCTGATGACTCATGTCTGATGTCTTTTGATAATTCAGCTCACTCTGCTACTGAATTTCTGCTTGCGTATCATTAATCAAAGACATAATATCTTGTTTACTTTGGACATCTTTGATGAAACTCTGGGCATCAGCCATCCTGTCTCAGCACCATACCGTTACAGAAATCCTGTTATACTTTACAAGTTCATTAATTGACTCTAAAATAAAATGAAAGACTTGTCTTTTTTGTTGTTATTGTTTTGGTTTTTTTGGTTTGGTTTTGGTTTGGTTTTTTTAATTGCAATGGTAACAACTTCGTTCTGAGATTTTCTCTTCCTTCTCTGGGCTTTGGAGTGAAAGGAAGGTGCTGTAGGTGGTTTGAGGGGGTATAGATACGTTTTTGCTTATTTTATCATTACAAATCAAGTTTTATAACTGAATTCTCTTTGTAGTGCTGTCCAGGAAAACAGTTTTATAAGAATATAGAACACTTCTTTAGTATTTGTAGCTTATAATATCAGCAGGAAAATATGCTCTGTTTAACACAAAGTGGGTAACTGTTTAAAGTAAGTACCATGATAGAGCCTTTACAATTTGATTGATAGTTTCCATGATTTTACATGAGGTAAATTATTTATTATTGCCTTGAATACTTTATTTATTTATGGGGATTTATTGCTATAGTGTCTGATCACCTCATAAATATCAATGAATTTAAAATTAATTATTTTCAAAGTCATTTTCCGAATATGCACGATTTAAGACCACTCCCTCTGTCTCAAAGAAGGAGCATTCAGACTTCAATATAGGTTTCTTTTATAAGCTAGACAGCAGCTTTCTGACGAAAAAGTGTTCCACTGGAAAATGCACTTGTCAGGCTCAAACTGTTCCATGGAAGTACAGTTTGATGACTTTTTTTTTTTCCTTTTTTTTTCAAAGCTAAGCACGCTGCATCAGAGTTGGAGCCTCCTGGGTGTATGGCTTAGCCTACCCTGGGGACAGCTTCAAGGCTCTCAGGGTCTCTGACTTCACGGTTGCTGGCACATCTAGGTTTTCCAGAGTCCCATTTTGGAAAAAGATTTTTAAAACCAGGTTTCTCTGTGACACAGAAATCTGCTCCTGACTCTTAACGTGGACCAGATGGTCCCCAAAGCCACGTACTTGCTGAGACTGAAGTTTGACAGAGTACATAAACATGGCTTTATGGTCAGCCTTGTATAGATCCTCAGCAGCTGGAATGGGAAATGGGTGGTTTATGCCTGTAGGTTGTAACAGGTAGCAACAAACCCATTCTATCTGTCTTAATAAGTTCCATTATTTCTTCTGACTGGAGAAGGTGAAAAACAATCTCGCTTGTGTGCTTGCCAGTCTTACTTGGCAGATGATTGTGGAGCAACATTTGGCATTGATGAGCAGGGAACTCTAGGAAAGTTACATGGTTATAGCCCTGCGGGGAAGTAGCTGACATTACTAAAACTGAATACCCTGGAATTAAATGAATAGGACTTTGAGTCTGTAACATCAGTTTGCAGGAAGGGAAAAGGACCCTGCAACAAGTCCAATTGTGTTGCTCACATTCACCTCAGTTACTGCTTTGTGATTATCCAGAACCAGTTGGTACCAGTGCTTGCTTTGATTTAAGTAGTTTCTGACTGTAGTTGGAAAGAATAGGTGTCACTGAAATTGGGGTAATCAGAGTACTTGAAATTGCATTAGTAATGCATATCCCTAAATAAATACAGTATATAACTCTTGTTAGTTAGAAAATGTGCATGAAGAAATGTTTGTGTATATTGAGAGTGTTTGTCTTGAGTTGCCTCACCATATGAAGTAACTATTGTTTACTTAGACATTGCAGTACTAGGAATGAAGAACTTTCTGAAAGACCAAGGACAAAATAATAATAGGAAACCTTTCCTAAAACAGTGAACATTTCAATCTGTCTCTAATCTGTATACAATATTTTAATAAAGCAGTTCCTGGGAAGTTTCTAGCCAGTTCTAGCTGCATTAATCTATTGAGTAATTGCTCACAATATTAATCGAAGTTGTAAAACTTTCCTCTGCTAAGATTATTAAGCAGAAAACAAAAGAAAGAGCATGTTCTCATTTTTGAAGCTGTTCTTACTAGCTTTATTTGTGTGGATAGATGCATTAAATAAATAGGACAAGACAGATTAAAAAAAATCTATGAGGGACATAGAATCATTTCAGCTTGTTTATTTTTACCAATAAAATCATGATAGGAATAGTGTCATGTCCTGACAGCTTTCACTGTAAACTCTAGTAATAAAGTTATTTGACAGGGTAAATGTGGATGAGAGGAATGGGTTGGAAAGAAAAATTCCTGTGGATACATCATTTAAGGAGGGCAGTAGGCCCCTCATACTCATTTCATAGGACCCTATCGCTACATACACCCACATCCTTGATTATTTTTGGTAGTAAGTAATTTTTCCTAATGAATAATTAACATGTTTTGACTCATTTTTTCGGCTAATGTTCTTGTTGGCACGTTTCACTCACACATACATAGTTTTGTTCATGGACAAAACAGGGAACAGTAATAGTGCTTTAGAGTAAAGAAGAGAAAGCAACCACTCAAAGAGCACTAGATTTAATTTGTGCTAATTAATGATGCTGGATGGATCCCTCCTTTTGTATTCAAGTGTGAGCTTTGCTCAAAAAACCTGTATGGTTACTTCTTCAGATGTGGAGTGATGTGAGACAAGGTTTGCCCATTCTGTTCCTGTTGTTAAGATGCTACTGATTTGATTTTGTGCTTGTAATGTAATCTTCAATTTGTATGTTACCTAAAAACCCCAACAACTACAGGCTAAAAACATACACCACTTCTAAATGTAATTATTGAAATGTATATTGCAGTGATTTACTTTTTCCATTTTATGCCTCTACTTTTAAAGCATATTTCTGAGTAAAAATAAGAATTCATCCTTTTTTTTTTTTTTCCCCAGACCAAATGTGTGTGGATCACGTTACAATGCCTACTGCTGCCCTGGCTGGAAGACTTTACCTGGTGGAAACCAATGCATAGTCCGTAAGTTCATCCAGTTACGTGTTTATCTTTGTCCTTCTATGTTTCAGGGTGTTTTTAATGGTGTACCAGAGCTGAAATGTGTTTCTCTATGTTTTCAATAGCAGCTGTACATGATTGCTTTACCATTTAAAATATAGAAAGCTAATACACAGAGTTTCGTGGGCTCTAAACAGTGATGTGATAGCAGTATTAAACAAAAGATTAATCTCATCCACATGTTGTGTTTAAGTCTGTGGTAAAGGGTTCCAAGGGGTGTGTGAACTCTCGGGAATGAGTGGAATATGTTAATCTGTTTAAGTTAATGGATGGAGGCAACAGCATCAGGCCAGCAAGTACATTTTATCCTCTCCTTTGGACCATATCCCTGAAATACAGAGGTAGGGATATAAATACCTGCATACATCATAGTGCTGTATGTGCATATTCATGTGTAGCACAGCAGCATACCAGAAATAACTCCTAAAGGCACTTGGCCCAAGGCTGGTGAGAGTCCTTGCACAGATCCTGCAGCATCGTGCTGTCAGGTGGGAATTACTGCTCCTGTGTGTGTGTGGTGCAGAAATAAAGGAAGCTTTGGAATGCTGCCTCAGTGCCATCCTTCCTCCAAGAGTGGTCTGGTAATATGGACAACAGTTTCACTTTTCCAAGGGAATCTCCTCATATCTCATATGGCCTGTGGCATGTTCCCAGACCTTTTCATAGCAGATGGTGAAGGTCTAGGTCTTAGCTGCCCCCTATAAAGATGCAGATGAACAGGAGGAACTGTTTTGGGGTCTGTTGTATGCTGTTCAATGAGTTTGTGGGTGTTTATGTTACGGTACTGAATTTTCTGTCAGGTGTTTTTTTTATGTGTTTGAGGTTTTTGAGACATATTTTAAAGGCATTTATGTTTTCTTAATAGCAATCTGCAGACATTCCTGTGGGGATGGATTTTGCTCTAGACCAAACATGTGCACATGCCCAAATGGTCAGATAGCCCCCTCCTGTGGTTCAAAATCAAGTAAGTATTTCTTCTGTGTGTCTGATATTGTTCTTTTGAGTCTGTGAAGCTACTGAGGTATGTAAAACGGTTCAGTGGTCAGTGTTTAAGACAAATAACCTCTGAGTCACCAGACGTACTTTTACCACAGGAAGGGAAGTGTAGCTTCCTATGATGAAACCCAAGAATGACTCAGAGACTGGCTATTGGAGACACTTTTTTTTCTCCAAATCAAACCCAAATCAGCCTTATTGGAAGCTGTTTTCATTTGCCACTTTGTAACACTAATTCCAGTCTTCCTTGCTTTCAGTTGTCTCTGTTCACTGGTGGACATGCACATGTATACAGCACAGAAGTTGTGATGATAGAGAGATGACTCTTGACAAGTGGCTGACTTTGACATTCTTTGTCATTTTCTTCAGCTTTCAAGGGTTATAAACCAGATCTATGTATGCTGTATGTTAATACCTAGGCCTACAAGCATTAGAACATTTCCTTGCCAGGCTTGGTACATCTGAATCTAATACTGCTGACCTTCTTCAGGTGACACTTCTGTAGGTACTAGAGGTACAGAGTTGTGCAAGGTTTTTAAGTGGAGCAGCTTTTCATCAGAAAAACAAAGGTGCTTTGAAAAGGAAACTTTTCAGGGAGATGACTTTTCCTAAAAATGTTTGTATTTCAGGTTTTCAAGGAAGGTTCTCCAGAGCCAGGGAAAAATAAGTAAAATTAAATTAATTCAATGAACAGAGAACTCAATGGCTAAACATGAGTTGAGTGTTTGATATAAAGTTGGATTTTGCTCAGTTCATATCCGAGATGCCAACTGTGAAGCTCTCTGTATTCTCATTTGAACATGGTGCTTGTCTCTTAGAATGTAGAAGATTGAGATTTTTAGTGAAATGTGAAGTTTCTGGAAAGAATTTTGGGGGAGACTCGTTCCCACAAATGCCTATAACTATCTGAACAACATATTAACAGAAGTCAGTGGGGGATGCACTCAGCTGAGGTCTGTAATATTGTGCTCAGTGGTCATCCTTTTAGTTCTGAATGTCTTTTGAGACTCTGTGTGTGGTCTGCTTTGCTGCTGTATTTTTTACCTTGCCATTCTTTTTGCTGTCCTGGTTGATAAGAGTTTTCCCACATAACTGACCATTTCAGTTTGTGGTTTTAGCATCCTTTTTATGCAATAACAGTGGAAAAACATCAACAACTGCAGAATGGAATGGAATGGCATGTACTAAAATGGTAAATATTGTTCTTTGTAGTTCAACCCATCTCATGCTCCTGTGATGTCCGTTAGGGAGAGGACAGCATGAGGAACATGTGGAGCTATGGAGCTCCCAGAGAGTACTGGAGGGAGGGAAGGGTACAAAATGCTGCACAGATGTGTGTGGTGATGTGTTCCTGCCTGGGTTTGCAGCTACTGTTTTACCAGGTGCTTATGCCTTAGTCTGTAAGCCAGTAAAGGAAGGTATGACCTTCTCCTGAGTACCCTTTGGGGCACAGGAGAGATATATCCCTGTATCTGTTACATGTTTTGGCACCTTTGTAAAAGGCAGGAACAAATGGGCCTTAGGATTGCCTCATTTTTTTCTTTGGCCACACTGAAATATTTTATGAGTCAAGACTTAAAAGAAAAATAGAGTATGAATAAAGTTCCAGTTCTTCTTGTGGTTCTTTTTCTGAAATATTCTACCATTGATCTCCACAGTTTTAGCCTTCATTGGAGTAGCACAGATAAATGGGTGCAGGACTTTACTACAGTGTTTAATCAAGCAGCTTCTAAAGCCCATATGACATGGCTAATTTGGTTGTTGACCATTACTTCTCCTAAATATGAATTTTTTACTAATCATAAGCTTTAATCTGTGCTGACATTATTTTCTTTACATTGCTGCCTGCTTTTTAAGTGTTGATTCTCTGTATACACTATAAGTATTAACACTTTACAAATAGACTTGGCAGTTGGATTAAAATATATATGGTTTATATCTTGTTCAGTTTCTGCAGTAATGTAAGATACATTTTGTGTATGTGGTTATATCCCCTTTATTAAAACATACTAATTCTAAAAGCAAAAGTGTCTTTTAAGTTGTAGGGAGAAGAGACTCCACTGCTTCTGTGCACTCTTGTGCAATATTTTTTATGATTTAGCACATCATTAGTACTGACAGAACATACTTTATGTAAGTCATTTGCTCTGTTGGTGCTGTAGACAAAAGCCATGAATATGTATTTACACAATAGACCACAATGACTTAGATCTGCAATTAGAACACAAAATACTGTTTGACATCAAATGGTTACTGTGAACTACCTTTGGTAACAGTTAACATTTTGTCAGAATGTGCATTCATGAAACCTTATTTTAATTATATGTTTAAAAAAATAATAAAAAATCTGATTAAAATAATTAAAAAATTGAATTTAAATGACACGTGTTTGTCACATGCAAAATAAAAATAGCAAATATGAGTGAAAATGCCATGATTTCTCAGAATTAAGTTATTATAAGTAACTATCTTATAAGTTTTAATTAAGTAATTATGACTTCTGATACATGAGATGTGTCTCAGATGTTCTTAGGATATTTTAAGTTACATGTGTCTTTAGTACTTAAAGAATCAGTAGTGGGCATGGGTTATATAGCAGGTACATCCATAGACAGAAACTGAATTAACAGTGACTCTTATACTCTGGTTGTCTGTCAAAATAAAAGATTGGAAAGCATGTGGATTCGAGAGCAACACAGAGCCTCCAAGTCTGATTCTTATGCAGGTCAGTTGCTGGGAATTTTCTGGTTAAGAGTCAGCTTTAGGAATCTGATTTGTGGTTGAAAAGGTCAACCGGTGGTTTTCCCAGCAGGGATTTTAGTGACATCAGTAAACTTGCTGGCCGGGTAGTGGTTATTTCTGTGCAATTAGTGAATTTTTGGGTGTGTTTATAGCGGGCTTGGAGGTAAGATCGCCAAGTGTGGAGGCTGCTGGCTCTGATGTGTGGGTGCTCTGACGGTGCAGGTGCACCTGTGTGGAGATGTGCAACACTCGGTGCTGTGGGATGGGAGATGTCCTGTGCTCTGCCAGCTCTGTGGTGGCAGTGGCTTCACTGCTGCCCCCCAGCACCCACCCAGGCTGTGGCTGCTGTGTCCCTGTCTGTTGGTGCTGCAGCCTGGCCCTTCTTTGTGCTCCATTCATGCTCCGTGATCCTGCCACGTCTTAGAGCTGCTGCTCTGCCCCTGCGAGAGGGGGAGCAAACAAGGAGGAGGGTGTCAGGCTGCGCCCAGGGTTATGGGTCAGGTCTGTCTCTGAGCTCAGCCCCTGGTTTTGCTTCTCTAATCAGAATGGTTTGGGCTGGCTGAAACAGGGAAGGTGTTTGCTGATGGGGCACTGTGGTAAGGAAGGGAGCCATGACGGAGGCAGCAGGAGCTGTGGTGGGTGCTTGGGGTGACAGCTGTGGAGATGAGTGTCCATGTCTGGAGCGGGGCCTGCTCCGCTCCTCTGCCAGCAGCGTCAGAGGCACAGCTGAGGACTGAGCTCCTCCTCAGAGTCTTCCTGCCCGGAGTCTTCCTCAGAGACCTCCCGCCCGGAGTCTTCCTCAGAGGCTGCCGGTGGTGTGGGGCTGAGCCTGGGCCTGGGCTCTGTGCCCCGGGACCCCACTCCTGGGGTGCTATAGGAGGTGTGTGCTCAATGGCAGTAAAACCTGCAGCTCAGCCCCTTGCCTTGTATTCTGCTACTGTGGTGGTGTAAGGTCTTGAATTTCGAATGTTCCCAGAGTTTTTGAGGGTACTGCGGGTTTTGTCTGTGCCTCGTGCGGGGCTGCAGGGCAGCAGGCCCACATCCCGCCTTGGCACTAGCTGCCATCTCTGTCCTGACTCAGTCACTCGACAGAGAAAGCACGCTGAGCATCTGGGACGCGATGAGGCCGTCATTCCTTGTTTCCAGCTCCTGGCAGGCAAAGCCCTGCGTCATGCACGGCTGGGGCTGGGAGCGTTTCCTCGGCAGTGGCACGGAGGCAGAGCCGGCCTCTCATGCGGTGCCCGCTGGCTGCCCCGCCACGCCCTCGGCCTGAGGTGCTGGGCCGGTGGCTCCGCTGGTGTCCCCACCTGAGGGCTGCAGACCCTCACACCTCACGTTTCTTAATTTGGGATCGCAGAGTAGATGGCACCTGTGCTACCTTCCGTCTGCATGGTGAGCTCCCGCACGTTTCGTGAGCGGTTGTGGTTGTGGTAGCTCTGGGTGTGATGAAGTGGTTGTGGTTGTGGTTGTGATAGCGCTCTGGGTGTGGTGAAGCCTTGACTCAGTTTCGCTGGGTATTTATTTAAAAGGTCAGGAACTGTTACGCTTAAGAGGGCAGCACTTTGATAAAAAACACAACTATCCCCCCCACACGAAGCCTGTGTGGCTGTGTATGGTCTTGCTGGCGCTTTTGCAGGTTTATGAAGTTGTGTTCCTGCAGTCATTCCTGTTTTGACTTCAGACGTTTCCAGTGTAGACTGTTTACAAATTGGATGTGAGAAAGAACAATAATTGATTAAAAGCAACCATTTATTAATGTTAACATTTCCTGTGCATGCCAAGATAAGGCAAAGCTATATGCATTGATTTACCAGCCTTAAGGTAATTCCTGTGCTTTCCCTTTGAATCTGTGTCAGTGTGATATCTTGGAACAGGTTGTTTCATTTACCGGAATATCTCCACTGACATTAATGGAATTGTTGCTATAGCTGAGAAAAGAGAGCCTGGACCTGCATTAATAAGCTAGTTTTCAAAAATGCATTTTTAAAACCATCATCCGAGCTCCAGACAGCCTTTGAATGTGTTTCTGTAAACTTTTGGAAGGATAATATTACAGAATAGTCTGTATGATTTTGGAAGTACTCTTTTCAACATTCCCGCAAAAGAGGGCAGAAAAGAAGTAATTAGGTTATGACTGTATGTCATTGATTCTCTTGTCTGGTAAGAGGGGAGAAAGTTCACTGACTTAAATGGCTCATTTTAGTAAAGATGACTGGGTGTCCCAGCAGTCTCCCATAATGATTTTAGTTTAAAAAGGAGGAAGAAATATTTTATCTTGGAAAAGTTCTTTTAAGAAGCAGTAAGACAAGTTATGGAAACTTGGTGTGTGTATCCCAAAATGAGGAAATATACTTTATTTATACATGAACAAATAATATGAAAATCATCATTTAAGCTACTGTTAACCTTTTTATCTCAAATGTAGTTCAAACTACTTAAATGGCTTTGGTCTTCATGTGGGAATGGAAATTAGCTCTTGGCATAGCTTGCTCTAATTGAAATCAGTTTGTGGTTTTTAAGTTCCTTCCCTGCTTGACAGATGATATCATTTCCTATGCTTTTTGTAATCCCCTCTGTTTTTCTAAGATTGTATAAAGCTGAGTTGAACTACACATTTTAAAGTAACTATACACCTTTTTCTGACCTACTTAGGACATTGTCCAAAAATCCTCACCAGATATTCACTCTGTATTTGCAGACAATTTTGCTTTTTATTGAGGAATGTTAGTACATTTTTGTTGCTTGAAGTACTGAAGTACATCCAAAGCAGAACAAAGATGGATAATAACTATTAGACACATAAGAAATGTAATACACAGTTTTTGCTTTTATAATTGAAGAATTAAGATTAGTAGTTTTAAATGCTAGATTGCTTTAAATTATTTTTCCAGTTTTACTTATGTTGTGTGGATTCATATTGTTATACAAGGCAGTACAGTTACAATTATTATTTCTACTTGAAAATAAAAAAATTCTATTCACATACTTCTGAACTTTTAAAAGCCAAATGATGCCTAAGGGTTTTGTGTGAGATGAAAAATTCAGTGTTTGGCATGGCACCTGTTAGCTGCAGGCTCTGACGGGACATGCAGTTTCCATTTTTCAGTCCTGAGCGTTTCAGACAGCATGCTGTGGGTATCCAGTGCTCCATCACAATCTACTGAACTGCTGATCAGACTGTAATCCTATCCGGGGAGGAGCCTTTCATGTGGTTCCTGTTAGGAGGAAAACCATTTCCCAGCTGCTTACTGGAGTGCAGGCCCCAGTTCACAGCTGTGTTGGACAGCAGGACCTGTAAGAACTTCACTTTGTTGGGAGACCTGCCCACTTCTCCATGCCTGATGAAGAGCCTGACATACTTTTAGTTGCTCCCAACATCTAGTTAAGAAATCTATTTGCCCTTATTACCAGAAAAATGCAGCAGAGCCATTATGCTGTACTGGCATGGGGCTTAAGCTGCCTGTTAACCATTATAAGTGGTTGGGCTGCAGCTGAGGAGAGTGTGCTGCTGCTCCCCTTGGCAGGGGAAGGTTGTTGGCTCTGGGGAAGTGCTGTCTGTGAGCTCTGCAGCTCTGCTGGTGAGGTGAGCCCACAGTTGGCATACAGAAAGAAATCACTCTGTTATTTCTCCTTTTTATGCGAGAAGTCCTGCCTGGCCAGGTCAGCTTCTGGTGTTGCATGTGTTGGCAGAACAGGGCTGTCTGTCTTCAGGAGCTTCCTTATATGCTTCCCTTTAATGCTTCCCTCCCCCACTTCCCAGATGATAAGACTCCCTTTCTCATGGTGCTGTCTGCCAGAAGTTTAGTACTTTTCCCTTATTGAAGGCTTTTTCTCGTAATTGCAAACTAGGAAAGAAATGTTGAGGATTTATTCTCATATGAAATGCCTTTGACTTTGTTTGAATGAGAGGGTGAATCAAATCTTTGCACCATGTCCTATATTCCTTAGGAACTGTATATCTGTGTTGTGTTCTGTAGTGCCTTTTTAAGTATCTGTCCTAAAATGTGCATTCTTGACTTCTAATACTTCCTAGTTCACAGAATCAATCCCTAAAAAAAAAAAGTAAAATCCTTTAGCAAACAGCAAAGTGTTTCTGACTGGTTTGATTTAACTGAGCAAAATCTGTTTTCCTTTCAAGTCCAACACTGTAACATCCGGTGCATGAATGGAGGTAGCTGCAGTGATGACCATTGCCTCTGCCAGAAGGGATACACAGGAACACACTGTGGACAGCGTAAGTACACTCCTAGGAATGGAGATACTCTTAAGTGATTCTGTGATATATGGGTTGGACACACTTTAGCACTAAATTTCAGCTGCTGTTGAGCTGGTTTTTGATCAGGTATAGTGGAATTTTACAGAGAAACACATGACTTTGTAATGAATGCTGAGTGAATTCTTACTGATCAAGGTTGTTAAAATAAACATCATGTGACTTCATAATTGGATATAAATTGATCCTGTAGTTCTCACACTACCATAATTCCCATTGACCTCCAGGACTTTTCACCCACTAGGTCAATGGGTCATACATGCAAATTTTACATGGGATTCAGTTTTCATTTAATAGAAAAAATTAAGATTTTTAATACAAAGTCTTGTTTCCATTTCAGTGTTTGCATCAGACTTAGCTCGTATGCTTTAGAAATTTTGATGCTGTCTTATTAGAGTTGATAGACAGATTTTTTTTATTTACTCAATGAGTCCTTAGCCAAAAGCATTCCTGGATCTGCTGCTTGAAATCTCTCCCAAGCTGACTCTGGTGCTCTCTTGTTCTTCTTGGCTGGAATGCTGTGAAGTAACTCAAATAAGGATGTAGACACTGCTTTTAACCAAGGCTGTCATGTTGCTATCTAGTGAGCTATTGGTCTGACACAGAAAATGTGTTTAGCTCATGTAATGAAAACCTTTTGTGCTCTGTCAAAATCAATGGCACACTTTACATGAACTTCAGTGGGACCAGGAATTTACCCTAATAATCTGGAGGAGGATCACATGGTGAAAGGATTAAGAATTGTATTTCTGCCTTCACTGTGAAATATCAAGTGGATAAAAGAGGATAAATGGAAATCTTCTTTCTACTGAAGTGAATGTGAAACGGAACAAAGAATAACATTACTCAATGAACATCAAATTGTATTTAAAATCTCCTTTTTCATGTGCATGTTGTATTTTCTGATTGTTTTTGAGAGGAACTGCTTTTGGAGTTTATTATAAAAAAATTGAGTTCTGAAGCCAGTGACATCATCATACAGGGGAAGAATATCTTAAATTAACGTGGAATAGATATTGATTACATTTTGCTATCCTAATTAATAGCATTATTTATTTAACATCAGCAAACAGCCTTTTAATACTGGATTATTACAGGAGGAACAAATACATTTGAGGATTTAGAGATTAAATATTCCTCTGCATCTTCTATGTGCAATCTCTATCAGTATTTATCTGTTGCAAGTTTGAAAGAGATGTTATTTTGAAGTTATGGGAGTGTCTAGCTATCCCAAAGAGAAAGGCTCTGAGAGGTCAGAAGAGCTGTGGTTGTTCCTGTATTTGTGTTATGCTCCCTTGAAAAGATGAGTTCATAGTACTAATGAGGCCAGGAAGTAGTAAAAGCTCATTAAATAGATTCTAGGAAAAGACTTTGGTATCCTGTTATATTTACCATTTTTACCAGTTTAGCTAAGTTGGTCAAGTACTGCCTTCGTGCCTTTGTGAAAATAGCTCAATAAAGGTTACTTTTGCCTCTCCTTTGATACAGCTGTCTGTGAAAATGGGTGCCTGAATGGAGGGAGGTGCGTAGCTCCGAACCGATGCGCTTGCACGTACGGCTTCACTGGACCCCAGTGCGAGAGAGGTATGTGCCCTAAATCAGGGCAATAATTGTGTTCCAACACTTCTAACAGTAGGGTTCTTGGGCCATAACCTGTTGTCTTCTGTGGCTGAATTGGTTGTGTTTGTTTTTGTTGGTCTCAAGACGGAAAATAAATTTTAAGTAGCATTTGTTGAAGTGTGTGAACTTCACAAGGATAGAGGGCAGGATGAAGCACAGATGGAACTGTTCACTTTTTTGTGATGAAAACACTCTGGTGGAAGAGGTGGCAAATGAAAGTTTTTGTGTGCTTTTGCTCAAACTTCAGTTTCTAAGTCATCAGAAAAGGTCTTTGAATCTGATCTACATGATAAGTAGCATCTTGCCTCTGTCTTTGTTTTCTTTTGCAGAGTGTATTCAGTTCTTTTTTCCATTTTGTACAGATTTATTGTTTTCAGTTATAGCTTTTTAGTTGCATATCCATAGTGATAATCTTCAAATGAAATCACAGCTATACCAACTGCCTTATATGGATTTTTTTCAGGGTTATGAAACCAATTTAATGTTTCATTTGTGAGCAGTATAGTGGACAATGTTTAGGTATAATCCTGCTGAGTTTTATTAAAATACAAATAAAATATTTTAATTTGTCAGAGCAATTGGTCTGAGTAGCTGGAAATTCATACGTACTACTCATAAAATAGGTTGTGTTACATATCTATGAACCTGGGACAGAATAGACATCAATTATCTGATTTTGGGCTTCCATGTAGAGGATGTAGATTTCATTAGCACGTGAAATTTCTGTCAATGAGTGTGTCAGATGATCTCTGCTGTCAGTGCTGCACCTGGAGGAGTAATGGTTGGCTTTTTTATGTGGGCAGCATAGGTGGGTGATACAGAACAACAACTCTGAGGGGACCAAAGCTTTTTGTTCTGTGGTGAAATAGATGGTAGCATGAAGCAGATATTTCCTGCACTCCCTGCAGTAGATAAAATTGCTGTGTTGGCACTGTGTGAAGTCTTGCCTGTTGTCCACTCAGATGTTATAAAAGTACTTCAAACCAGTGGTGAATTTTTTCCAAAGATTGAAAAGTAGCTCTGTTCTGAATCATTGGATCTCACTGCTGGAGAGGAGTAAGAGGAATGGGCACTTAGGTTAAAATTCCTAAGTTTGAAGAGGATAAATGCTTATAGGTGAGAATGCACTGAATATTACTGCAAGGACTTGGAATTTCAAGCAGTTACTGCTTGTTCTGCATGGGTGAAGTTTTTGGGCCTTCAGTCTGGTGAGGAGGTGTAAAGTGTAAGTTCAGAAGAAGATTGTTCAGTGCTACGTCTGTGTTGCCTGATCTGAGAGCAGTTCGACTGCACATCATTAGGGCAAGTTTCTAGGCTGAATCCTGGTAACAGCTTCAGTCCTGGCCCTCAGGGCTCCTTCCTGGTGGTGGGTGGAGTGAGAAACTGGTGGCACAGAGCCATCTGAGCTAAGTCAAGCTGTCCTGAAATTCCATGCATGCTGTTGAGCACAACTGAGGTGGAAATCTATAACTTACATGCCTTGTCCATAGGCAGTTTTTTACTTAAAACATGTGTTTGATTTTATAGTTATCAATAAAAGAGAAAATAGACATTAATGAGCTGTAGTATTCCTGGTTAATTCTCTCTGGCTATGCTGAGGCCAAATGATTGTCATATCTTCCCAGAAAACCTCTGAAATTTGGCTGCTTTCACAGATTTCCCTCAGCCTCTCTACCTAGCTGAGCTAATATGTTCCCCTCCTCTAAAAAGGGTGTGGTGGTTTTTGGTCTCAGAATCACATTATGCCATGAGAAAAACGTTTTATGAAGATAACTTTTCAAGTATAAACTAATCTTGGTCTTAGAATAACTTGCCTTGTTCAGCACATGCACCTGTGTGGTCACTGGGGAGTTGTCTGGCTGCATGTGATTTTACACAGCTGTCAGCTAAGTAAGAGGTCCGTATTTTGAATCTGGCTTTGGAAAGTTCTGTGGATTTGACACTCCCTGGTGGGCTTCTGATGTACATGTGAATGGATGTTAGCCAGCAAATTGACAAGACTCATGCCTTGTAGAGTAAAATCGTGTGTTTGTTAGAAAGAAAATAAAGAGGGGAGGTAAAAAACCAACAAAGCCAAAGCATCTCTGTGCATGGAAATGGCGGGGGGGGGAAATACTCAAGAGAAATAGTCTCCTAAACAATGCCATTTCTGGGGGAAACAGGAGAAGCAGATTGTTTTGAAAACACCATTTCTGCATATAAACGTAACGTGAAGCGATAGAGTTTTGTGGCATACACATTCTCCATCTGCTTGGCTGTGGTTTGACTTCTAGGTTATGCCATCCCACAGACTAACAGTTATGGAAGTAATTTACTGCTGTGTATCACCCAGTGCTTTTCTCTACAAGCATCAGCTAACAGTAACAATCAAAGAGTGTTTGTGGCACATATGTCACACACCAAAGAATATTCCAGCCTTTGCCGCGTGTGTCGTAACTCAGAGCTGACTTGAATAAAACAATGTCGAGGCAACCAAACACGTGGGGTTATTCTAATAATCCGATAGGGAAAACACTTAAAATGTTGCAGGTGGTTGGAACAAAATTAGATCCAGTTTCTTAGATACTGAGACAAGCTGTGTAGTTCCGTGTCTACTGTTTTGAAGTAGTTTTTCCATACATCACCTCAGTAAATGCTGACCATGTGATTGTTAGTGACGATCTGCAAGACTTCTGTGTAGGTCAGTAGCATCAAATGCATGCACAGTGAAGAGCTTTATCTGGTGAAAGACTCACTGCTTTCACAGTGCAGCAAACTCCATCAAATCTGTGGCATGAGTATTTCTATGTATTTATTCAGTCATTCTTTGAGAGGGTAGCAGCTGGCCTTGGACAGTTTTGGCACACAAATTGCTTTTTTGTGTGTCTTAGAAGTGTTAATCTTAGCGTAAAGCACTATAAACACGAGCACAAGGAATTCTGAGATTCACTTTTGTCAGTGGAGCTCCTCTTCATGTTCTGGGAGAGTGTGTACCATGTCACTGGTGAGACAGGCTTCACCAGAGCTGGATCAACAACTTTGTCATGCTGCAAGTGATGCACACATATCAGTAACTCCTAAGCTGTTGTGTGTGGTGTTTGGCTCCTTCCCAGAGCAGGAGAAGCTGCCTGGACACACTGTCAAGGATATGCAGCTGTATTATTAAACAACAGACCTGGCTTTTGTGTGGCATAGTGCTCAAAAAGGTGGACTTGCCACAGACTCAACAGGACACTCAAAAGTGTAGTGGAGTCAGGAATGCTTCCTACAGCCATTTAAGACACATTTAAAATACACAGCCCAGGAAGGAAAATATTTCCAAGACATTGTCTCAGTTAAAAGTTGAACTTCAGGGATTTCTTTTAGGAAGGTGCTGAGTTCTCTGGCGGTGGTCCAGTGATGGGCTTTGACATGCCTTTAAATTCAAACCCGAGATGTCAATATGCCTAGAATCATGCAAGTGCTTAAGGGCCTTGCTAGATTTTGGTCCAAGCTTTCAGAGTTGGTTAAGATCTCAGAGATGCACTCAGCTTTTAGCTTATCAGTAGTCATATTATTAATGAAGAGAAATCACAGGTAGCAGAAAATGAAGATGTGGGCAAAGCAAAATTTCTCCCACTGGTTAAAAACTGGATGCCACCTTTATGCCATTTGAATGTTAATGCTGTAAAACTTGAGTGAGTTACAGACTCTGCAGTTTCTTCTAGACTTGCTGAAGAGACTGAGAGCAGAGACTTAGCTTATGTTCCCCTGAGGATGATTCAGAACATTGACAGCTCTTTCTATTGTCTGTGAAAGAGCCTAGGGGATTTAACTGGCTATGGGAGATGCCCACGTTTGGGTCATGTGAAAACATCCCTGTATCCTGCACTTTATGAAAGTCCAGAGGAAAAATTGATGTTAGGGGCTCAGAGATCAACAACCCTATCAGATTTGGTAGAGCTGTCTCTGGATTTGTGCACAAAGGCTTTCTTGACTCTTTGAAACTGTTTCTCTTTGGACATTTGGGTGATAATACTTTAAGAGGGTGAGTTCTATATAATAGAAGATTGTACATTGTTGTTACCCTTGTATTGCAGAAATGCAGTGAAATGTGCTTTTCTTTTTCTGTCTGGATTCATTTAGAGGAACACAGTGGAAGCTTAGAATGTGTTAGAGCCCTGTTTGTTTATTTGAATGCTTGTGACAACATCAGGGGCTCAATCCTGCTGCATTCTGGAGTTTTGCCACTCGCTTCGCGCAGGAGCAGAATTGGGCCGGCTGTAGTTCAAACATTAAAAACGTACCACGTGTGTTTTGTTTTTTTATGGACTCAGAATATGAGCAAACGATTGCTTTTTCTTCAAACAGACTCGTTTCTGTACTGCTCTCTTCATGGCAGGAATTTTTGCATAATTTTTAATTATATTTGGCCATTATTAAAAGTTCCCAGAATTAATGCCATATGTAAAAATATCTTTCCCAGAGCCTCTCCATGAAAGTGCAGCCGCTGAAAGTGCTCAAGAGTAATGGAGGGCTCTGTATATTTTTTTTTTTCTTTCTAAATACTACAACGGGTAGAATGTTTTTACAAAGAGGACACTGCACCCCTTAGTGTGCCCCGTCTCTGGTATTTAGTCTAAATGGAAAGTAAATAACAAAGTGTAGATAGCAGTAAAAGTATGTTCCCAAAGCCTTATGTTGCATTTAAAGTAGTATTGCAGCATATGGTAGCTGGCAAACATTTGAATAAACTTGATTTCTGCAGCTTTCTTCCAAGAAACACATCTGTTGACATAGACATGGAGTTTCTGCAGCCATGTAACATGAATGCATGTACAGTGTTACAGCAGCAAACTGAAAGATGGCTAAATTTGAAGGCCTTCAATAAGGACTCTTGCACACATTTTTACCCCTGAAAAGTTATGGAAAATGGCTTCAAGCTGAAGATCAATATATTCAGTCACAGAGTGATGTTTTACTGACTTTAAAATAATTTCAATATATGTTGTCACCCTTGATGTCTTGCCGTTTTAGAATAAAAGTTCTTTTGCATTATCTTTTCTGTAAAAGAGGTTGAGAGAACTGGATGAGTTTTTCAATTTTCAAAAATCGAAGTTGCAGCTTTGTGGTGGAGAAGTCAGCCTCTACAGAGTGATTGTGTGTCATTTAAGGTGGTTTGTAATACTTAGCAATTTAATCAATAGATCTCTGGATCAGAACTCAGGACCCAGCTCAGTCTGTTACTTGATGCCAAAAAGCATTTTTAGGGATCTTGTGTATAGGAAGGCTTTTATCCATTGTTCTGGTCCTTGCAAATACACCCCATAACTGGTCCTGTGTTGCTTGCTCTATGCTTTGTGTGTCTTAAAATATCACACAGCAAGTTTTAAAATGTTTCTTCAGATATATGCTTATAAGCTCAATCAAGATCCATAAATGATTAAGTACATATGGCTTAGGTCTCTTGTGAGATGTGAGGGCTCCAACTTTTGTACATGAAGCTGAACATTTACATTTTGTTCCAAATTGAGTTTTGATTTCAGTCAAACAAATCTCAAGTTTTCATTCAGCTCTTTGGCAGACCTTTTTATATTTCCATGCCTTCTTGATTGGCTGCTAAGGACACTGACCTTTAGATGTGCAGTAAAGTATTGTTTGGACTTTGCTTTGGTTTGATTTTGGTCGTAGCAGTGGAGATGCATACAAATGTAATCACAAATCGTGGAGTCTGTATTATCATTAAAACATTTGAATGAAATAGCTACATTGTTCTAATCTGTGGGATTGGGTTCTTGCATGTAGGGCATTGAAAGGACTCACAGGAAAGTCACTAGATCATCATTCTTCTGGTACTGCAAACAGCTTTGTTGTTGAACCTGATGCCACGTGCTACCTCCAGTTGTGCCTCTGGCTCCTGTTTGCTGCAGGGTTCAGCTTTGCCTGCAGCTGGGCTGGACCCTGTGCTGGCTTTGCCTGCACGTGGCACTTGCAGTCTGCCTTGTGGTGTCTTAAGAAATGAAGAGTGGAGGAGAAGCTTTGTCCAAGTTACCTACACAGAGAGATGTCTCTGTTTGTTTGATTATGGGATGTTACATGCAGATCATACAGATGTGATTTCTATATACATGGTGCAGGCAGCTGAAAGCTCTAACTTCCCTGAATGGCCTACACTGCCAGATCTGAGCTCTGCAGTGTTCCAGGCCTTCAGAGTGAGTGTCTTCAAGCTGTTCTTCCCCTCTTAGTACCATTGTACCAGGCCCATTTTTTTAATGTCAGCCAAAACTTGTAGAAAATAAAATAGCTGTGCACAACTGATTTCTCTTGGAACTTTCCAAAGAAAAGGTGCCTTTGAAATGGTGACTCCTGGAGTTGGATATAATACAGGGAATGAATAAATGCAGCTGAGAACTTACCTAACAATGCCTACTTAGCTGTTCATGGAGAAAATTATTCCCTCTTCTCTGGGCTGCAATATATTTTGATACAAGAAAGCACCTCTACCTGAAATCCTCTCATTTGTTACTTGTGAGTCACCCATTCATAGCTTTTTTTCTTGTTGGGCTGGTAAGCAGAGAATTTTTGTTAAAGTTGCAACAGAGACAAATATCAGTATGCACGATGCCTCAGTCAAGTTTGTGATTTTTTTTTTCCCTTGTTTTTACAAGTGATCTAAAACTTTCTTGCTGGTCAGTTCTAACAAAGAAGAGAAACCTCTTTTAAAACATAGATCTAACCTAATGAAAGGATAAACTGACGAAGGCATTTCCAAGTAAAACAATTCTTTTATGTAGGTCAGCTGCAAAATGCTAATGAAAATGCATCTTAAACAGAGGTGCTCAGAGTGGCCAGTGCAACTGTTTTGACACGTGTAAGTTTATTTGCTACATATT
>VZTH01002888.1:69489-152226 GCA_013397815.1 Aleadryas rufinucha
TGTGCCTCTGGCTCCTGTTTGCTGCAGGGTTCAGCTTTGCCTGCAGCTGGGCTGGACCCTGTGCTGGCTTTGCCTGCACGTGGCACTTGCAGTCTGCCTTGTGGTGTCTTAAGAAATGAAGAGTGGAGGAGAAGCTTTGTCCAAGTTACCTACACAGAGAGATGTCTCTGTTTGTTTGATTATGGGATGTTACATGCAGATCATACAGATGTGATTTCTATATACATGGTGCAGGCAGCTGAAAGCTCTAACTTCCCTGAATGGCCTACACTGCCATATCTGAGCTCTGCAGTGTGCTAGGCCTTCAGAATGAGTGTCTTCAAGCTGTTCTTCCCCTCTTGGTACCATTTTACCAGGCCCCTTTATTCTAATTTCAGCCAAAACTTGTAGAAAATAAAATAGCTGTGCATAACTGATTTCTCTTGGAACTTTCCAAAGAAAAGGTGCCTTTGAAATGGTGACTCCTGGAGTTGGATATAATACAGGGGATGAATAAATGCAGCTGAGAACTTACCTAACAATGCCTACTTAGCTGTTCATGGAGAAAATTATTCCCTCTTCTCTGGGCTGCAATATATTTTGATACAAGAAAGCACCTCTACCTGAAATCCTCTCATTTGTTACTTGTGAGTCACCCATTCATAGCTTTTTTTCTTGTTGGGCTGGTAAGCAGAGAATTTTTGTTAAAGTTGCAACAGAGACAAATATCAGTATGCACGATGCCTCAGTCAAGTTTGTGATTTTTTTTTTCCCTTGTTTTTACAAGTGATCTAAAACTTTCTTGCTGGTCAGTTCTAACAAAGAAGAGAAACCTCTTTTAAAACATAGATCTAACCTAATGAAAGGATAAACTGACGAAGGCATTTCCAAGTAAAACAATTCTTTTATGTAGGTCAGCTGCAAAATGCTAATGAAAATGCATCTTAAACAGAGGTGCTCAGAGTGGCCAGTGCAACTGTTTTGACACGTGTAAGTTTATTTGCTACATATTTATAACAGAGCTGGTGAAATCTCTGTAGAAATTAAAACTTTTCTAAAGTAAACTTAGATTTAGAAAGAGATCTGTCCTATCCGAGCATAAAAGCTGCAAAAAATGGTGGGAAACAGCTACCTAAGAGCAGCTGTAAGGACAGACACATTCTCACTTCCAGCTTCCCTTGAGAGGTTCACGAATAATGACTGAGTAGTTTTTATATTTTTTTTCGTGACAGCTTGTACAGTTTGGCACTTTAGAGAAATGCTGTAGGAAAAGAAAAGAGGCCTAAATAAGGTCTGGAAATAAAGGAGCCCTGAGAGAAATATCCAAATTCTGCTATGCTGTAAAACAGAGCCTGGCTCTGCACTCTTTATCCAGAAGAAACCTCTTTTGGAAAAAGGTGGAATTTTTGGTAAAGAAACCAAGATTCAGTATTTCCCTTTGTAGGAAGGTGTGCAAAGGCTAGGGATAAGTAATTGTAAAAAAGCATCAAAGTTATTAAAAGTGCATGTGTGTTTACACTTACATATACACGTGGGTTTATATTCTAAGAAAGAAATATGAAGCCTTTTAAACACCTGATTTTGATAGTGATCTTACACATTTACTTTGTATGTACTGGAGGTGTTACCCAAGCTAAACTAGCACAGGTAGTGCTAATGGAACTGCAGTCTGCTGTGCCACAGCCTTTATTTCTTTCAGTGGTGGTGTAATTCAGGTTCTAGGTCTCCCATTCTAAGGGACTGTTCTGCTTGTCCCTGAATGTTTAACTTAGTGTGCGACTCAATTTCTAAAAAGCATTTAACTCAAGTAAGCCTGGCTTACCAAGTGATCTTGGTCATGTTTTATAATGATCCTGTCCTCAATGTTTATGTTTTTTGCAAAGTTTACCCAGTGATTGCCAGGTGTTCAGCACTGTCCCCATTTGCTCCTTACTCCTTGGAATGAATGGTCTTCTGTGACCCTGTAGTGCTTTTTCTTCTAACACAGAGGTGCTGACAGTCAGGGAAGCAGGAGCTGAGTAGAAACCTGTGTGCTCACAGTTCTTGCCTCCTTGGGGAAGTGGTGGCTGCTGCTTTCATCCTGCACCACTGCACACAGCATGGGACAAAGCCAGAGGTGTCCTTGCTGGCATTGCAGCAGTGGTCATAAGTTCAGTGATATTTTACCAGACTTACCATTTTCCTTATTTCCTGTATGCACAGGGATCTCACAGTGCTCTTTGGTCTCAAGATTAAGCCATCAGTTTTTGCTCTAGGTCCTTTTATCTCGGTCCCATTGCTTACAATGGCTCCATTGAATCTATTGATAGCTGAATTTTCAGCAAGGCTTGGAAAATCAGTTTATCTCCAGCAAAAGCAGACAGCACACCAAAATGCATATCTGCTGTTTAGTGGGGTAACTCCTACCTATGAAACAATGCATTTACATTCTTTTAAAAACAGAACTGTAAGAATTACAGGGAGAGAGGGTAGTTTCTAACTGTATTTCAGCTTACAGAATTGCTTAGGGTGGAAGGGACCTCTTGAGATCACCTAGTCCAACTCCCCTGCTCAAGCAGGATCAGCTGGAGCAGGCTGCCCGCGACTGTGTCCAGTCACTCTCTGGAAAATGTGTTAAAATATATGTCAGTCTGTGGTTTGTAACACCTCCAGCTGTACCATTCAGACCTATTAGCTATTTAATGAAGATCCAGTGCTAACACTGTCAAAGTGTTCATAATTCTGGATCTTCTCCGTTTCTTTTCTTTTTTGTGTGTTCTGTTATCCAGGGAGTGTCTGTCCTGTGGCAGCGATTGATTAAGTGCTGTGAAATGAAAGCACGTGTTATGCTGATCATTTCTAATGTACTTGCCTAATAAAATTCTAAAAATGGAACAGTTAGTTTAAAAATAAAAAAATAAGCTGACAAAATTACAGTGGTTCATGGGATGTGGAATAGGGAATGGTTTTAAATCCGAGTAATGCTAAAAACTACAGACACACTGTCAGGGGAGTTTTCCTTTTGACACTAATTGTAGTTACCTGCTTGTCACTTAATACAAAAAGATGGGGAGACCTATTAGGTACTTGATAATTTCACCTGATTTAGGAGGCAGCTGGGTCCCTCAGTGATGGGAGATTTTAGGACCTCAAAAGCTCCTGTTTGCTTACGTTTCTGAGAGCTACAGCAAGAAAAAAGTGGTAAATGTACAGTGGAAAGAGCACGCTGTGCACTTTGTTCAAAGTGCAGTTAAGGTGGGTTTTTAAGTGAGACACACCTTGAACTGTTTCTTCAAGGGACATTGGGCTGGTCTCTGGGCTGGATTGTCCAGATGTCTTCGCTCAGTTGAGCAGTTCAGTGACAGAACACTACTTGGACTTGAAATGTTTATAAGAGGTAATAGTAAAAGCAGCAAGCGATGAAGTGTAATTGTCCTGCTGGGATATGATGAAAGCCTTTATGAGAATCTCCCTGTCCTGGTGTGACGGTATGGGTGGTAACTTGGAGAGATTTGTAAAATGCAAGTATGACAGCTTTACAGTTGGATTAATACAGACTTCAGAAGAAGCCACAGGCCTTCAAAAATTACCAAAAGATCTGCTATTGAAATGGGCAGTGAAAAAAGAGGTGAGTGATGCACCTCTGTGAAAGGATCTTGTAAAAGGAGAATTGATGTTAGGTTACTTCAGCTCCAATAATCTTTAAGATAAGATGCAGCATAATGATGCAGATGTTATGTCTGGAATTGAATTACACCACATGGTGTGAACTAATTCCAGCTACTTGATTCTTGAGTTGAGGAGTAAAAGACCAATAAGAGGATGATTTGTGAACTTTTTGAGGGATTGAAGTAAGGAGAGAGTAATGTTTTAATACACTGAAATTTGGTAGAGTTATAGGGGCTCATAAAGCAAAAGCAAGAGAAACAGGTGAGAAGGGAAGATAGGTAAGAAGATGATGACAGAGGATCTAGCCAAACAGTTTTCACACATCTTGGGAAAAGAGCATTGGAGGCAGGTTGAGAAGTTTAGACTGCTGCTTGGGCAGGGGAGACCCAGCGGAGATGTGCATTCCATTCATCTGAATGGCTCTTGTAGTAAAAACATTGCTAGACACAAGCACAGGCCAGGAATGGCAAATGATGAATGACTTAGCAAGCTATCTTGCTGGGTATTTAATCTGTGTGGTTATCTAAATAATTTGAAATGCTTCTCTTGGCCTGAGCCAGGCTGGACAAAATGAAGTGCCATGCATTAAACCTCGTGCTATTTCAGTTCTCAGGTCCCAGCAGGAACCCAACCAGATACGGCTCCACGAAAGGTGATACTATATTAAACCAACAGTACAAGTTGTATCAAACTTGGGTCCAAATTCAATACAAAAAGTCGTGGGTTTAGAAGGCATTTTAAATCTAGCACCAGCACTTCACTCACTTGCTGATGTCAGTACAAAAAAAGTGCTTTGTGCAGCTGCTGAGTGCGAGGAAGATGCGAGGTTAAATTGGGTTAGTGGAAATGAAAGGCGTGCAGTGGAAGAAGTTCTGGTATCAGAATGTTTATGGAATTTGTCATTAAATAACAGAAGTGTTTAAATTGGAGGGCAAATTTAAAGCACTCCTTTTTATAAATTTTTCCCTATTTATGTGCGATTGAAATTATTTACAAAGGTGTACAAAGAAATGTTAATTTCTTTCCCTCTTAAAAAGGAAAGATGATGGCAAATCCATCTTAGTCTCTTACTGTTCAAGCCTTCTTGAGCTCAGGCCTGAGCCACCGGTGTGTATTAAAAGAATTCTGCTATTCTTACTACACTTGATTACAGTGCTCTGTTATAAAGGGTGGAGGCACTTGGTGGTTCTCCAAAGAAAGTGAGTAATAATTGACCTAATGTACAGAGCACATGAATAACATATTCTTTTGGTAAGAAATTTATGTTTTACAGGGTGTGCTAGAGTTCACATCCCTTTTTCACATCTTCCAAAAGATTTTAAAATACTCAGCTGCTCTATTAAATTTCTAATTCAACAAATACTCAAATACAAAGTATGCATTAGATAAAGCTCTTGAGTTGAATCCAAACATTGAAAAATCTTTTAATCTGCCTTGAAAACAGCTGTTTAGAATTTTGAGTAGAAATAACAACTTCCTTCAGCCTACGTTGTTGACGTCCCGTTTCACTTCAAGCTGGGAGGAATTTCTCTTTGTTACTCTGCACCAGCAGCAAGCCTTTGCATCTATGATTTGACTAAACATAGTAGGACTGGTACCCTGGTCCTCTTTGAAATAAATGGTAACACTTCCTTTGAATTCAGTATAATGGGGAAGAGACTTACTGAGAAGATTTAAGATAGTTTTGACACTTCAGTGGTGGTTGTCTGGAGTGTGGCTCACAGGAGCTCCTTTTAACATCTCCCACTGCTGAGACACTGCTTCATGTTTGTCTGCTGAAGGAATTCTTGATAAGAGAATTGTGTTTTTTAGTGTCTGAAATTATTTAAACAAATTAGATGGGGTCTCTGCGTATGCACATATAACTTCTATTCTTTGTTCATAAATATTTGGGCAATCTTTTAAAAAGTTACACAGTGACTTGGCATGGAATACCACATACAAAATTTTTAGGCAACTGCTCGTTGCATCCAAGGAAATACCAAAAGAGTTCAAGATGACTGGCATTTTAATGAACATCTAAAGCAGTAATGATTTGGCACTTAGTGTAAACTGTTGCCAAAACCCTGTAGGGAATGGCTGATGTTTATTGCACAGTCTGTTTTGCTGTGTCCACAGGGTAGATTATACATGCATTTCACACACACACACACACAGTTTGTGCCTGGATCAGTTATATTCAGACATTTGGGCAGTACTTTAAACACAAAGGTAGAAGTCTTGACATTGTTCACAGAAGTGAAGCCTGGATG
Source organism: Aleadryas rufinucha (assembly GCA_013397815.1). Lineage (NCBI taxonomy): Eukaryota > Metazoa > Chordata > Aves > Passeriformes > Aleadryas > Aleadryas rufinucha. The sequence continues at coordinate 75,369 of VZTH01002888.1, forward strand.
AAACTTCACAGTCACTATTGAAGTGATCCAAAACCTACTCACATAAAATGAAGGGATGCCCAAAGACCTAAGTAGGCTTTGAATCAGGAGTCAGACGTGATCAGATCTTGTCAGGCAGATTTCAATAAGATTATTGAGAAAGCAATTAGATCTGTGCTGTGCTACCACAAAATACTATCAATCAGTAATTCAGGATAAAAATTAAAAGTGCTTAAATGAATAAGCCACAAATATGAATATGTTTTAGCAAAGATTGTGGTTATAGTGTATAGAAAATACCATTATATGGAATAGTATTTATTTAACTGCAACTAGGGATTTCAAAATGATGAGTAAGAAATATTCTAGTAGAGTAAATAGCAAAGTAAATCCATACAGCCTCTTTCAGTTTTATAATATACTGTTCTTTTCCTTTTGGGCTTACCTGCCACATACACAGTCTTTCTTGTGATATTCTCATTTCCAAAGTGTTTTTGGAATGCAAGTGTGTTAATAACACTGATTAACACTTAGAAAAATTTGTTTATGTGTCCTCCAATAGTCTCTGATGAAGTGTAAGTAGCCCTTTTAAATCTAAAGGAGTTGTTTGCATTTTAGTAGGATTTAAGTTATGCTCAAATTTGAGCAGATGCGGAAGAGTTTTGGGCCTTCCTTTTTGATGAGATGATGTCCTTGTGTCTTTTTTTTAATGATGTTGGTTTTATTCGAGTAGTCAGCATTGTGTGTGGTTTGCAGTGGTGGGATGTTGATGCAGAGGTGCAGATGCCAGTGATTCTCCACAGCTCTTCCAAAGTGGAATGGGATCACGGTCTGTGAGCAGAATTGCTGCCCTGCAGAGGGGCAGCCTGATGCTCACGTGACAAAATAACCAAGATCACTTCTGTGAACAGGGCTTTTAATCAGCTGTTTAAAAGTTGCTGATCCAATTTCAAGTTTCTAATTAAATGAAATGGGAGAAAGAACGAGATCAGCATGCTGCCAGGCAAGAGTTCCAATCCAGTGGTTATCTCATTTCGAACGCGTGGGCTAAATATCTTTATAACTTAAGCTTATGGTATATTCACACACTCATAAAATGTTCTTATGGAAGGGTAGTTTAACCACCACAAGCTTATTTTTATTTTATAAGACTAAACTATTTGATGCTCTAAAAACATTTTTCTCCTGTGAATGTTATTTATCACAAGTGTAGTTGAAACCTGAAACTTAATTATTAAAACAGATATCCAGACCCTGTCCTGACAAGAATAATGTGGGTAAAAGACATTATTTCTGGAGGAAATCCTACAAACCTTTTGGAGATAGTGCAAAATATTTCTGATAATCAGGAGGAAGTTTTCTTTTCCACTGAAATGTCTTAAATGATGAGCTTTCTACTGTTTTACGAGAATTTTTTTAAAGCCACCTACAAGTTTTCCCACAGTGCTGGTTTACAAGCAGCTGAAACTTTAGACACCACGCAGAACAGTCTGTTGTCCCACTGACATTGCTGGAAGTGAATCACACGTGCATTGATGACCACCTAGATTGCTAAATGTACCCATTCTGCTAAAAACTGAAGGAAAATATTTCCTATATCTTGAGGTACAAGTTTGAATTGGCACTGCAAATGCTAAACCCTGCAGCTTAGACAGATGCCAGAGCTCCTGCAGGGGAACTTTAAACTGCATTATGCTGCACCCTCTGTGCTTCCCCCTCTTAACTCTTCCCTGCTCCCCAGCAGTACAAGGGTGCTCCCCCTTCCCTCCCCCTCTCTCCTTACCATTTGTGGGGACCCCAAGGTGCTGCCTGGCATTTACTGCTCTCCTGCACTTGGTCCCAAGCAGAATTTGACCTTTAATACCTGAAGTATTGTCTATCTCAGCTGTGAATCTCTTTTGGTTTGAGGGTGAGGGAGTTTAATGGATCACTGGCTTCCTGATGGCTTAATACTTCATTCAAAGCCAAATGAAGTTAAAAGGAAAATCATACTCAGGAGTTTTGGTGGTGTGGAGCAGGTCCTATATCCAGAAAGGTAAGGCAGACATTGAGACACTGCCTACACCTGGATTACCTCACTTGTGTGCTTTCTCTGAGTCCTGATTCCTTGACAGAACCACCCATTAATTGAAGTACCTGCTTTGTATGGTGCAGTTACACCAGGAAGGCTCGTTGGGGAGAAAAAAAGGAACAGGATGCACTTAACAGTCTGTTTTGACTGTGAAATGAAGCTTGTTCTTCTCAGAAATAATTTTTTATATATATATATATATATACACACATAACACCTTACTGCTCTTTTTTTTAAAATAAATTTTACCTCTGAAGATAGGAAGACAGAGCTTGTCATGGTTTATTCTGATCCTCTCAATCATTCAATTATCATTCTTTTAGAGTAAAAAATATTTCAGAAGATAGCACAAGTATTTGCTATCTAGTAGAAATCCTTTAGTAACAGCTTCAAATGTTTTTCTTATTCAATATAGTTAATTTTATTTCTTTGAGATGGATAGATATGAGCTGCCTAGTTGAACAGATAAGCAGTATGTTGTTACTGCTAGATTAGGTCATTCTTCATGTGGTTTGTAACCCCTTTTNTTTCAATAAGATTATTGAGAAAGCAATTAGATCTGTGCTGTGCTACCACAAAATACTATCAATCAGTAATTCAGGATAAAAATTAAAAGTGCTTAAATGAATAAGCCACAAATATGAATATGTTTTAGCAAAGATTGTGGTTATAGTGTATAGAAAATACCATTATATGGAATAGTATTTATTTAACTGCAACTAGGGATTTCAAGATGATGAGTAAGAAATATTCTAGTAGAGTAAATAGCAAAGAAAATCCACACAGCCTCTTTAAGTTTTATAATATACTGTTCTTTTCCTTTTAGGCTTACGTGCCACATACACAATCTTTCATGTGATATTCTCATTTCCAAAGTGTTTTTGGAATGCAAGTGTGTTAATAACACTGATTAACACTTAGAAAAATTTGTTTATGTGTCCTCCAATAGTCTCTGATGAAGTGTAAGTAGCCCTTTTAAATCTAAAGGAGTTGTTTGCATTTTAGTAGGATTTAAGTTATGCTCAAATTTGAGCAGATGCGGAAGAGTTTTGGGCCTTCCTTTTTGATGAGATGATGTCCTTGTGTCTTTTTTTTAATGATGTTGGTTTTATCCAAGTAGTCAGCATTGTGTGTGGTTTGCAGTGGTGGGATGTTGATGCAGAGGTGCAGATGCCGGCGATTCTCCACAGCTCTTCCATAGTGGAATGAGATCACGGTCTGTGAGCAGAATTGCTGCCCTGCAGAGGGGCAGCCTGATGCTCACGTGACAAATAACCGAGATCACTTCTGTGGACAGGGCTTTTAATCAGCTGTTTAAAAGTTGCTGATCCAATTTCAAGTTTCTAATTAAATGAAATGAGAGAAAGAACGAGATCAGCATGCTGCCAGGCAAGAGTTCCAATCCAGTGGTTATCTCATTTCGAACACGTGGGCTAAATATCTTTATAACTTAAGCTTATGGTATATTCACACACTAATAAAATGTTCTTATGGAAGGGTAGTTTAACCACCACAAGCTTATTTTTATTTTATAAGACTAAACTATTTGATGCTCTAAAAACATTTTTCTCCTGTGAATGTTATTTATCACAAGTGTAGTTGAAACCTGAAACTTAATTATTAAAACAGATATCCAGACCCTGTCCTGACAAGAATAATGTGGGTAAAAGACATTATTTCTGGAGGAAATCCTACAAACCTTTTGGAGATAGTGTAAAATATTTCTGATAATCAGGAGGAAGTTTTCTTTTCCACTGAAATGTCTTAAATGATGAGCTTTCTACTGTTTTACGAGAATTTTTTTAAAGCCACCTACAAGTTTTCCCACAGTGCTGGTTTACAAGCAGCTGAAACTTTAGACACCACGCAGAACAGTCTGTTGTCCCACTGACATTGCTGGAAGTGAATCACACGTGCATTGATGACCACCTAGATTGCTAAATGTACCCATTCTGCTAAAAACTGAAGGAAAATATTTCCTATATCTTGAGGTACAAGTTTGAATTGGCACTGCAAATGCTAAACCCTGCAGCTTAGACAGATGCCAGAGCTCCTGCAGGGGAACTTTAAACTGCATTATGCTGCACCCTCTGTGCTTCCCCCTCTTAACTCTTCCCTGCTCCCCAGCAGTACAAGGGTGCTCCCCCTTCCCTCCCCCTCTCTCCTTACCATTTGTGGGGACCCCAAGGTGCTGCCTGGCATTTACTGCTCTCCTGCACTTGGTCCCAAGCAGAATTTGACCTTTAATACCTGAAGTATTGTCTATCTCAGCTGTGAATCTCTTTTGGTTTGAGGGTGAGGGAGTTTAATGGATCACTGGCTTCCTGATGGCTTAATACTTCATTCAAAGCCAAATGAAGTTAAAAGGAAAATCATACTCAGGAGTTTTGGTGGTGTGGAGCAGGTCCTATATNATGTTGTTACTGCTAGATTAGGTCATTCTTCATGTGGTTTGTAACCCCTTTTTTATCTCATATTCTCATTTATCACTGGCCTAGTGTTTGTTTTTCCTGATTTAGGACTATGATATTGAACTATATAAATAATAGGGACTATATAAATAATTATAATAATTATAATATTGAACTAAATAAATAATATATAAATAATATAAATATTGGGGTATATAATTTGTACTCTGTCAGCTTGGAAGTGTCAAAGTAGAAAACAAATACGGATATCAGCTCTGCAAATGTGAGGAAAATGCCTTTTGGGAGAGTGGATGGTTAAGATCTGCAATTTGTGTAGTCATTGTTTATTCATATTTGGCCACCCAATGATTGTGGTGGATAGTATTTCAGAGTGCTCAGCCAGATGTGTCAGTGAGATGCACATCCTTTTGCTGGGATGCTCTCAGGTGTCTTTTTGCTCCTTGCTCGCTGGGGGCTGAGCGCTGCTGCTTCCCGTTCTCCTCCCTGCAAAGCGTGGTGCTTGTGCAGCTCCCCTGGCTCCTGGAGCAGCTGGGATTGCACCACCCTGCTCCATAATTCATCCAGGATTCCTCTCCTGGATGGCGCTGGCTGGCTGGCTGCTCTCTACCAGCTGGCTCTCTGGCCCTCATTTTTACCTAGTTAGTTGGCCGGCCTGTCCTGGCAAACTTCTCTCCCCTGGTGGGCTGGTGAAGCTCTCGGGCTGGCCAGCCTTTTCCTCCCCTTCCCTTTCCTTTTCTCCCCTCCTCACACATGGTGTCTGCTGGCTCCCACTGTTTATCTCTCCTTGTCTCCGTGCCTCCCACTCATTTCTTACATTTGCTTTGATCCATCCCGTCTTTGCTGCCTTCCTGTTTTTCGTCCCTCTGCTCTTTTGCTGTTTTGCTTCTTTGTATCCTTGTTTCCTTTACACTTGTTCCCTGAAGGCTTTTTGCTCTGGCTTTCCCCTACCTACAAGCAGTGTGTATCTTTTCCAGAGCTTGCTGTCTCTCTCCTGTCTGTTCATCTGTTTCAGCCACATTGTTTGAAACAGTTACTGACAGAACACTGATTCATATTACAGGTTGAAGAAACTGTTGTATTTACCACTTTTTATTTACTATGGATATTTTTATAAGTTTATAAATCCAGTCTATGCTTCCATAGAAACACCCACAGTAAAACCCCAACTGAAGCACTTTGTTGTGCTTCTGTGCCTTTTTTTCCCATAATTGTGGATTATCAAGTATCTGTATATTCTCTGTAATTCGCTGTCGTCTCCCTTAGGACTCTTGGAAATGTCACAACTCTCTGTTTTAATCCAGACATCACAATTATAGCTCCAGTCCCACAGACACTTCATTATATTAGTGTGGAATAAGGACTTTTGGGTAATCACAATGATGGGAAAGGAAGTGCAGAGAAAATTCATGGCAGTTGAAAATTTGCTGCTGAAGACCGTGTGAGAGAAGGCAGAGAATTCTCTGGCCAGGCTTCTGCTGCTTGTNTACAAGTTTGAATTGGCACTGCAAATGCTAAACCCTGCAGCTTAGACAGATGCCAGAGCTCCTGCAGGGGAACTTTAAACTGCGTTATGCTGCACCCTCTGTGCTTCCCCCTCTTAACTCTTCCCTGCTCCCCAGCAGTACAGGGGTGCTCCCCCTTCCCTCCCCCTCTCTCCTTACCATTTGTGGGGACCCCAAGGTGCTGCCTGGCATTTACTGCTCTCCTGCACTTGGTCCCAAGCAGAATTTGACCTTTAATACCTGAAGTATTGTCTATCTCAGCTGTGAATCTCTTTTGGTTTGAGGGTGAGGGAGTTTAATGGATCACTGGCTTCCTGATGGCTTAATACTTCATTCAAAGCCCAGTGAAGTTAAAAGGAAAAACATACTCAGGAGTTTTGGTGGTGTGGAGCAGGTCCTATATCCAGAAAGGTAAGGCAGATGTTGACACACTGCCTACACCTGGATTACCTCACTTCTGTGCTTCTCTGAGTCCTGATTCCTTGACAGAACCACCCATTAATTGAAGTACCTGCTTTGTATGGTGCAGTTACACCAGGAAGGCTCGTTGGGGAGAAAAAAAGGAACAGGATGCACTTAACAGTCTGTTTTGACTGTGAAATGAAGCTTGTTCTTCTCAGAAATAATTTTTTATATATATATATATATATACACACATAACACCTTACTGCTCTTTTTTTTAAAATAAATTTTACCTCTGAAGNTCAGGTGTCTTTTTGCTCCTTGCTCGCTGGTGGCTGAGCGCTGCTGCTTCCCGTTCTCCCTGCAAGGCGTGGTGCTTGTGCAGCTCCCCTGGCTCCTGGGAGCAGCTGGGATTGCACCACCCTGCTCCATAATTCATCCAGGATTCCTCTCCTGGATGGCGCTGGCTGGCTGGCTGCTCTCTACCAGCTGGCTCTCTGGCCCTCATTTTTACCTAGTTAGTTGGCCGGCCTGTCCTGGCAAACTTCTCTCCCCTGGTGGGCTGGTGAAGCTCTCGGGCTGGCCAGCCTTTTCCTCCCCTTCCCTTTCCTTTTCTCCCCTCCTCACACATGGTGTCTGCTGGCTCCCACTGTTTATCTCTCCTTGTCTCCGTGCCTCCCACTCATTTCTTACATTTGCTTTGATCCATCCCGTCTTTGCTGCCTTCCTGTTTTTCGTCCCTCTGCTCTTTTGCTGTTTTGCTTCTTTGTATCCTTGTTTCCTTTACACTTGTTCCCTGAAGGCTTTTTGCTCTGGCTTTCCCCTACCTACAAGCAGTGTGTATCTTTTCCAGAGCTTGCTGTCTCTCTCCTGTCTGTTCATCTGTTTCAGCCACATTGTTTGAAACAGTTACTGACAGAACACTGATTCATATTACAGGTTGAAGAAACTGTTGTATTTACCACTTTTTATTTACTATGGATATTTTTATAAGTTTATAAATCCAGTCTATGCTTCCATAGAAACACCCACAGTAAAACCCCAACTGAAGCACTTTGTTGTGCTTCTGTGCCTTTTTTTCCCATAATTGTGGATTATCAAGTATCTGTGTATTCTCTGTAATTCACTGTCATCTCCCTTAGGACTCTTGGAAATGTCACAACTCTCTGTTTTAATCCAGACATCACAATTATAGCTCCAGTCCCACAGACACTTCATTATATTAGTGTGGAATAAGGACTTTTGGGTAATCACAATGATGGGAAAGGAAGTGCAGAGAAAATTCATGGCAGTTGGAAATTTGCTGCTGAAGACGGTGTGAGAGAAGGCAGAGAATTCTCTGGCCAGGCTTCTCCTGCTTGTTTCAATCTTTGTTCCAGAGTCCTTACTCAGACACAGTTCTGGGTGATGCTAATTGAAGTTTTGTCTGAGTTAGGACTAGAGACACAGATATCTGTTGTTACATGCTGTAGCATACCTGATGTAATATGTGGCTAAACCCCCTGTATATATCTATGGTTTTTGTCCCTATTTGATTCAAACCTATTTTTTGAATGTCTTTTCCTCTTTCTCTCCACATGTTTTCATTCTCCCTAATTATGGGGTAACCTAATATTGTAAATTACTCTAAATACTGATTAACAAGTCAGTCCCTAATGGTAGCTACACAACCTTGTCAATGGGAAAATACTCTTATCCCCCCATATGTGTTTTCTCCCTTCATGACAGGAATATGAATCCCATGTGAGAGGGCATTTTCCCTATGTAGCAGCCCATTCCCTTCAAGTGAATATCATCAGTCCTTCTCCTCTAAGATTTTAAAAGTTTTTAGGTTGCTTTTACACATGTGTATAGATATATTTCTGGAAAAAAAAAAGTTCATAGCATCTATTGAGTTGGAAAATTAATTAGACGACCTAATTGATTGTGCATGAGTTCCTCTGTGGAATGTGTTCCGCTGCTGTTGCACTCGCCCAGAACAGAAAATCTAAGGAGCGAGTTCCTCTCGTCTTTTACTAGAAACTGACAATTAATTGAGCATTAAAAAAACCCCATAAAACACCACAACAGTCTCCCCTCCAAAAAAGAAAAAAAACCCAAACCCAACCAACCGTAAAACCTTGAAGAATCATAACACAAAAAAACTTCACATGAAAGATCTTTTCTCATTTTATTAGAGTAGTGCCAAGAGGCCTGAACTCAGCTTGAGGCTCCCTTTATCATTCAGAAAACATACGAGTCTGCGTCCCAAAGGCTGTGTAGTCTGAAGAGGAAAAAGCCCCACCAGCATCCAGAAGTGTTGGCAGCCCCACGTTCCATGTGGGGAGCTAATATACAGGGAGATTAAGTCACTTGTGTGAGGACGTACTGGGAGTCTGCAGCAGAGTCTGAAACTGAACCCAGGTCATCTCAGTCCCAGCCAAGTGTCTCAACCACAAGACTCTCCCTCCTTTTTTCAGTATGTCAGTGTAGAAAGTAGGCCAAAAAGCAGTTTCCAACCTTTAATACACAGCATTTTGCAAGGCTGTGAAGTATTATGTATTAGACAGGCATCTGGATCGGCAGCAGTTTCTGCGGACACTTTTATCTGTAAACAGAAGCAAAGCCTGTAAGGGCTTTGTAAATTTTACATAAATTATTGTTTTATCGATAAATAAGATAGTTACATTTATAAAAACGGTACTTAAATTCGAGGCATTTTAATGACTTTTTAAGCGTGGAAAATGTATTTAAAGGACTTGTCTGTGGCTCTCTCATTTTCATGTGTCTTAGGTTCTGGTGCTGCCCATCCATCACGATGCATTAGCAGCCATGCGTGGCTGTGCCAGGCTGTGCGGGGGGTTGCAGTGTTGCTGTAAGCTCAGAAGTGGCTCTGCCAGGCTGTGCAGGGGGTTGCACCATGCTCTGTAAGCTCAGGAAGTGGCTGTGCCAGGCTGTGCGGGGGGTTGCAGTGTTGCTGTAAGCTCAGAAGTGGCTCTGCCAGGCTGTGCAGGGGGTTGCACCATGCTCTGTAAGCTCAGGAAGTGGCTGTGCCAGGCTGTGCGGGGGGTTGCAGTGTTGCTGTAAGCTCAGAAGTGGCTCTGCCAGGCTGTGCAGGGGGTTGCACCATGCTCTGTAAGCTCAGGAAGTGGCTGTGCCAGGCTGTGCGGGGGGTTGCAGTGTTGCTGTAAGCTCAGAAGTGGCTCTGCCAGGCTGTGCAGGGGGTTGCACCATGCTCTGTAAGCTCAGGAAGGGAGGCTCGGGTTGCATGACAGGCTAACGCTGCAGTGTTATGCAAAGGTTAAGTACTCCTGTGTTGGGAGTTAGTGAGGCTTGCAGTTTGCTGACCTAAATCTGAGTGATTCCTATTATGTTGAGTATTTGCTTATCTTTTGGAGCATCTCTGTGTAGCCAGGGTGTAACAAAACTTCAGCTTGAATCTGTTGGACCCAGAGTGGAAGAGGATAAAAGAAGTGCAAGGATGGGGGAATATATGTACATGTGTAACCATCCCCCTTCTTCAGCTGGGCTCTCCCATTTTGGTATGAAATCAGCATTAGTGTGTGGTAGTATACAAAGAACAGGCCAGAGCTTGTTTGTTCCCCTCAGTACTCCAGTTAGTTATTCATAGACACCTGGCTTGTTTGCTGGACCCCTGATTCCTTTCTCCCACATCCCCCAAATAAAAATTACTTATCTCATTCTCACTGGCTCTCATGTATATTCTGGAGCACCACTTTATGGGCTCCATTATTTGAAACCATTAGTCCCAGATGCTGTGTGCATTTACACAGATAAATGTCAGTGATTGTCATGGAAAAAAAAAAAAGATCAGCTTTGATGGGATTTATGCAGCATGAAGGTGAGAGGAACCTTGTTTTCTAAACTAAGTGATGAGAAATGATTCCAAATGGTGATCAGTGTACTGGACCATTCAGTGCATGTGACAGTTTCCAGGATTCTGATGCTGTTCCTCATAAGCCCATAGTAAAATACAATGGGAGTGTGTCACTTTTGGTTGAACCACCATGGCCCAGCTTTTGACAAGAGGCCTCTGAATCTGGGTGGGTCTCTCTCTTCCCAGCACAGTCTGTTTTCTGTGTGAGAGAGTGTTCATTCAGTCCCAGGCAATGGCATTCCCATGATCACTGAATGATCATTCTCTCATCAAAGTCAGTGAGTCCAACGCTTCCCTTGGAACTAGGACCTGGACTTCATGCTGGATGTCAGGTCTGGGCACCAACAAACCCAAGCAGTTCTAACAGGGAGGAAACAAAAACCTGTCAGGATTGCAGTCTTAGATCTTGAATGTTTCTGTTGAAGATGCTCAGGCTGGTGACTGCTTCCAAGTTTTAATGATTTGTCCCACATGTGGAGGCAAATGAAATCTTAGCACCTGACATTCCCTTCAACAAGTAGAAGCGATGCCAGTTTCCAGTGCTGAGGTAAAAATAGATTTGCAATATCTGTTAGACTAAAATAATGTATACAGAGCGAGTGTGATGAGTAAGGAAAGGCCAAAGGCATCAGCCCAGATGCTATTAAAAACTTAAGACATGTTAAACAATATGCTAAGAATGTGGAGTTGCTTACACTTTGAGTAAAGGCACTAAACCTTTCCCATATTTATCTAGAGTATTCGTGGTAATTCAAAGTCTTTTAGAAAGACTTGCAGTTGTTCTCAACAAATACCTTAAGAACCAAAAAGTGCCCTTCATTACATCCCTAACAGGAGCCAGTAAAGACCTTTTGCTCTTCTCTCCTTTTGCATGGAAATAAGAGGAGAACTCGACCCCAAATTTGAGAATTGTGTGTGGATTAATATCCCTTCCCCTCCCCCTCCTTCCCATTTTAAGACATTATTTTGTGCTCTCTCACTGCTTGGGAAAGTCAGACTTTTGATGTGGTTTTACAAAGAGTTTAATTGACAATTGTCATAAATAGTTCCTATAATCTTAGATTAAAGATGTGATGGTCCTCAGTCACTTGAGGCCAGTCATTCACTGATTCTGGGGGACACCCACCCATTAGTGCTAAGCAAAGAGAGGACTCCTTCAACCAAGTGGTCAATGAAGACAGGAATGACAGAATGCCCTAAAGAAATAAGTAATTAAACACATGCATTAGCATCTCATGTACTTCATATTGGTGGGTATAATATATATTTAATACAATTATACTTGCTTAGTTGAAAACTTGTGAATCAAAATCGGATCATTTACCTTCTTGCTTTTTACTTCTAGTAATAGAAATTGAATACATGTGATAATTCTAGAGTTATGGCATGTGTTCTGTAACATTTCAACAGAGGTACCTCAGACTTGTTCAGAGTTAAATAGTGCACGTTATTGCTGTGTTTATTTTTGGACCACAGTCTTAATGCAAATCCCATATATGTGGTTATGCAAAATGATCCAGATTCTGGTCATGATTACACTGGTGTACACACAGAGTGATGCCACAGTTTCATTGAGGAAGGAATCTGTAACACAGAGGGTTGCATGGTATTTCAATTAAGTAGTTGATGTGTTTCACCATAGAGTTAGAGGTGAGGTATTAGTGTCTGAAGCAATTTTTGTACATTGTTGACTTACATTTTTAACACTTCCTGAGATTTTTTTGGTGGGTTATTGTGCAACCATGAAATGAAATAGTTGTTAAAATATTTCTGTAAAAACCCAATACTCTGTGTTGTCACTGTTTTTCAGATATTTTTCATGTCTTTTTAGCTGGCTGTATAAAATATAAAACTCTGTGTTACAGCCTTACTCAAGAAGAACAGTATTAGTTATTCCAAAGTCTTTAGGCTAGTAGAAAAAAAAATCATTATTTACATCATATCAAGTTTTTCATCACTAAAATCATATCACAGAAATACATGTATATGAGAATACAAAACCCTGAGTGTCTGGTTGAAGAAATTTGGCCAGGGAGCTGTCTGCTATGTGGAGAAGAGTCTTTACAGGGATACAATCTGTTTGCCCCTTCCTTTCATTCAGTGGAAGTTTTCCACCGTTACAATTTCTCAGGAGTGCTGATCTTTTTGGATTATGGAAAAGAGGGAGCTTGCTTCAGACAAGCTTGATGATTCCTGTTATAAAGGAGTAAGATATTGATTGTTCTAATTACCTTGTGAAAGAGCTGCCAGGACTTGAGAAGTTCAGAGTTGTGTTAGGACCACAAAAGTTATTTGTGTAGGTGTCATTAAGTTAACATATCATTACAACTCCTGAGCCATCATTATTACATTTACTGCCTTCCCACACTGAAAGCAAGTCGACTTCTCCCCATTCCTGCTGTATGTTTACTCCTGCTGTATGTTTACTCCTGCTGTGTGTTTACTCCTGCTGTGTTTCACTGAGCTTGAGCAGTGGAAATTGGTTCCCTCTCTCCCTCTCATCTCCCCTTTTTATTTATAACCCATTTTCAGTTCTGGACTGAGTTTCATTCCAGCACTCTGCAATTGCATTCTGTTTCATGGCACTGCAGAGGAGCATTTATATTGTAGAGAAGAAAAGGTTGTTTCTAGTGTATTGTACCACTCCATCTCCTTTGTAAATGTGAGTGGTATGTCTTTAAATTGTGCACATTGCCTTGTCTGAAAGCATTCTCCCTCTCTTTGGATGTCACTCTGTGTAATATTCTGTAAGTCATTAGGATCTATTTTTCTTACACAGTTTGCACTACTTTTGGATAGTCTAAGTTACTTTAGTCAGTGCATTTTGGAGCCAAAGAGAAAAAAAATACCCAGAGCTCGTCTACTAGGTTTGTCTTTACCTTGCTAGTTAATAGTTAATACTTTGTGGTATGTAAAGAGAGTTTCTATAACGTGGCACTCCTAAGAACACTTTTTAAAAAATAGTAATAAACTTCAGCCAGCTTGTTCTTTTTTACGTGAAAGTTGCAAAGTTCTCTAGTAGAATCCATTCTCCTTAATAATCATCTGGTCTTGACAATAAATATGTCACCAAAGCTAGTTACTTTTTAGCAAAAAGGGAGATGAAAATCAAGTCAGAATTTTATTTAATTGTTGCTAGCCTGTGAAAGAAATTGGAAAAATTAAAATCTGCAAAGACAGGGTCCTTTGCAGCTTATACAGCAAAGTAGGGTAGGCTAGAGTTTGTCAGGTAACTGACTCTTCAGAAATGAGAAGTTATTCTACATTTAGCTGCATTGCTTACTGTTTTCTTCATCATGGAAAAGAATAAAATGTGGTAACAATTTTCTGTATTTGGATTGCTGCCGCACATAATTGGGAACAACAGAGCTAAGGCTTTGATTTTGGTGAAATGCTTAGTCTGCGTGTTGGATTAAAATGTGTGCAACAAATCACTCCAATTCTGTAATAATAATTTCTGAACACTATTTTTTTATTTTATTACTGTAATGTTATTACTTTTCAGTTACAGACTTTGAGAACTGGGTCAGTTGCAAGAACAAAATTGGCATGAAAATAGTTGTATATTTGTTCTGGAAAATAGATTGCCAACATACTTTATAAAATAGTCAGCCTGAATTGTTCTGTGCATCAAATGGAAGTGATAATGTTAGTCTCAGATTATTAGTAAGCTATTAATTCAGAGTCCTGTTCTTTAACCAGTATCCTAGGAAGACTAGATAATATTTGCTAGATAGACGTGTTAAACAGATCATCTGTGCAGAAATGGATTTGTGAAGCAGCTTACGGAATGGAAAATAAATTTAGGCTGAAGTGTGCCAGCAAGTCAATATATGAGAGCAATTTGCAACAAGCAAAGGTGAGGAAGACATGAAGAAATGGGGTCATCAGATTCATGAATTAAAGGGTAATATTGTTGGGGCTGGGTTATATGAGGCAGTAACTAACTCTTTGGCTGCCTAATAAAGAGTTATGGTACCAGCGTTAGATATGCTTCCATGGATGTTTTTTACTCTTGTGAAAATAATGAGAAGCAACTTGGAGCTGTGGTCTGTCCTCAGCACAGCTGTAGTATTTTGAGACATTTCTGCTGCCAGGTTTCTATCCCTGCCAGAAACAGTGCCTGAGTGGTTGCACTCTGAGTCCCTAGCTCCAGTGACATCTTAGCACTAGCCAGTGTTAAATCTCAGCTATTTGAGCTCAGGGCTGCACTGTGCACTGGAGTAGCTGGGAAATGGTCTTGCTTATATGTGAAACCATCTCTGGCACTGGAAGGAAGCAGACAGAAGTGGCATGGTGATAATTTCTTCACATACCACATCCAAACCTACCAAACCTCATTGGTGAGAAGTGTCAGACATCATAGGAAATAAGTTTTTAAATATTTACAGAGTTTTGTTTTCTTTCCTTCTGAACACCCTCTGATATCTTTGCCATGTACTTTCCAATGATGACACATTGGGATCTGACTGGGGTGAGTAATGGTGTCTGGCTGGGGGGAGGAGAGGACAGGGAGTGCTTAACAGTGAGTAATTATTTAAGGAAATGGCCTGTGTGGAAAGAAAAGTGTGTTGTGATTGGATGCATTTATCAACTGGCCTTTCAGTGTCACCTGTGGACAGAGCATTATTGTGTCTGAGTTTTTAAATAGTTGGAAGTCAGTTTATTGAGCTAACTTGGGAATGTGTCGGGGTCTGGTCTTGATTCGGTCTGTGGGTTGAGATGTGAGATGTGTCCCCTGTTAGAAAAGATGGAAGTAAACGGTGGTTATCCCATGGTCATCCCTGAGCATGGTCATTCACTTTTCTGACCAGCAGTTAAAAGTCATGAGGTCTTGTATGTGAAATATCATTTCATGATCAATATCATTTCAAGTCTGCAAGCCACTGACAGGGCTGTTTTGCAAGTGAAGAGGGAGTTTCAAGCTCACTGCTCTTCCCTATTTCCTTTGTACAGTGACACACAAAAATTAATTTGCATTAATTTTTATGAGGTGTATGTATGTAGAGCCTTCTGTTTGTTCTCTCCATCCTTATCAGGAGATTTTAGTATGTTTGAAAATACCTGGAATCACTTTGATTTTGAAATTAAGCCTGAAGCGCTAAACCTTTGTGTTCTGTAACTCTGTGCTGTGGTGATGCTCACTGCTACAGTCAGCTTGCTCATGCTGTTCTCTTCTGTCAGTGCCAAGACTCTCTGCAATTCTTTGAATTTTACTGCAGAAATTCTCATTTCAGACACAGCACATCCTGCCTTCTGCAATGAGGCACATTGTGATTTTCTCCATCATCTCCACATGTATTTCTACCTTCTCTGAAGAGAGTGAAATGACTGAAGCACAGTGAAACGTACAGTGACGGACGCTGTGTTTTCCCAGTGGCAGTGTAGTTGTTTGTATGTTCTCTGGCTGTGTGAGATCAGGTTCCAAAGGAGCATTCTCAGGTACAGGTGACTGTGACTCCCTTTCCTGAGGTGTGGCTGAGCAGTGGCACAGGCTGCCAAGTGCAGGGGGTCACACCTGGGCAGCGCTGAGCGGCTGTGCAGAGATGAGATGATGTTTCTGCCCTGTGCAATCTCTCTTCCAGTGTCCCTCTCTTCTCCCCAGCTGGTGAAAAAACCCAAGCAACCCTCCAAACAGCACAAACAAAAGTGCTGCTAGGCAGGAAAATAGTTGTACTAATGATCAGCTTTAAGGTACTTCACTTGCCTTAGAGCCCTTGCTGACCTTTCTTTCATTATTTGTATGATAATGGAATATTCCTTTCTTTCCCTTTCCCCCTGTACTCAAGAGAGGGGAAGTTGCTGGTTTGTGGTGCCAAGGGGAGTTTCAGTTGCACAGCAGTCTGGGCTGGATTTGGGGGTTCATGCCAAATTTTCCCCTTTTGAGGTGCTGACAGCTCAGAGGAACTGGGTTTGCAGCTCAGACAGTGCTGCAGCTCGAGGTACTGTGAGAGCTGTGCCTGCTGTGTGCAGAGAGCTGGAAAAACACCGCTCATTTCATCATTATCCATTTCTCTGTGATGGCAAGAGATGGCATTTTCCTGCTTCCTGTAACAAGATCTTCATCATGATCAGATAAATGCTGGCTTGCTGCAGTCTCATCCTTGGACCTTTGCACTCATTCAATTTTTATTTATTTTAAGAGAGGTGAAGGAGTCTGTCAACCTCCCTTAACAGGTGGTTATCAGTTTGCAAAATCAGGCTGTTAATTTGAAACATCGAGAACTCTTTATAGGAGATTTACAGTGAATCCTAGACGGAAGATTGACCAAATTTCATCCAGCATCCTTGCACTAGCAAAATTGTTTAATCCAGGTTCCATTAGTTCACAATGTTTTTAAACTTTATTTTTACATTAAAAACTATATTGTGCTTGGAACTAAGCAGAAGTTATTGTGAACAGGGGGCTTGAGATGTGTGTCTGGTGTCAGAAGTCTTGCACTGTCCTGGTGCTTGCAGTCTCTTCGGTGCTGTCCAGAATTACTTGAAACAATTATCGTTATTAATTGCTGTGCTTGGTTTTGATCAAAGCCTGCCAGGATTACATATTTCAGCAGCCTCTGTGCTGCTTTTAGGAATATAAAGGATCTTTTGAGAAGATAACTAAAATTATTTGATGGTTCTGACTGAAACGGGAATGAGCTCTAAATCAGAGCGCGACTTGATTCTTTCCTGTGGAATTAATGAGCTGAATTGTTGCATGGTGTAAACCAGTGTCATTCTATTACCCTCTTGCTCTTTTTGACAGTGTGTGAACTTAGTGTGGTTTTACAGTTTCTACCATCTTCTGAGTTGTCTGAAGCTCCCTGGGGAATTATTCCTTATCAAAATAGCTAAGAAGTATGTAAAGAAGCAGATAAATTTGTTAGATAATGGTGGCTACTGCCTTGCTGAAGGCTGCTTGCTTGTGCTGAAATTTGCATTAGAAGTGACTTAAAAGACTTGAATTACCAGTTGCACATCTTAAAAAAAATCATTTTACTAAAATAATTTCAAGCCTCAACATTCTTCAGTTAAATTGAAGTTATCCCTGAGAAAAGAAAAAACCAACTCATACAAATTGTGTAATAGGTTTTCCAGCTATATTTTCCCTCTTTCTCTCTTTCCAGCTCCTGACTGATCACTGGTACCTTGTGTTTGAGCTTTACTTATTGAAGTAGTTTGAGTAATCACAAATGACATGAATGTGTAAGGAAACTTTGTTGCTAGAAATAAGGATTGGGGTTTTAAGCTCATATCCTCTTTTCATTTTGCCAATGTGTTATTAGAATCCCATTTTCTTCTCATAGGCCTTCATCTTGTAATAAGTAAAAAAAATCTTAAACTCGCTATTTCAAACACTTCAGTTTTAAAGCTCTTTTTATTTGGCCTCTGTATAAAAAAATGGATTGATGTGTGGATTTCTCTGTGGCCTTAGGCTGGTGTGTACATTCATATGATCTTTTTCATAAGCATTTTCTGACTTTTAGAATTTTCCATTAAGAACAGAAAAGAAAATCTTACTTGTGAAAATGTGGAATTTGAGAANTGCATTAGAAGTGACTTAATACCAGTTGCACATCTTAAAAAAAATCCTAAATTACTAAAATAATTTCAAGCCTCAACATTCTTCAGTTAAATTGAAGTTATCCCTGAGAAAAGAAAAAACCAACTCATACAAATTGTGTAATAGGTTTTCCAGCTATATTTTCCCTCTTTCTCTCTTTCCAGCTCCTGACTGATCACTGGTACCTTGTGTTTGAGCTTTACTTATTGAAGTAGTTTGAGTAATCACAAATGACATGAATGTGTAAGGAAACTTTGTTGCTAGAAATAAGGATTGGGGTTTTAAGCTCATATCCTCTTTTCATTTTGCCAATGTGTTATTAGAATCCCATTTTCTTCTCATAGGCCTTCATCTTGTAATAAGTAAAAAAAATCTTAAACTCGCTATTTCAAACACTTCAGTTTTAAAGCTCTTTTTATTTGGCCTCTGTATAAAAAAATTGATTGATGTGTGGATTTCTCTGTGGCCTTAGGCTGGTGTGTACATTCATATGATCTTTTTCATATGCATTTTCTGACTTTTAGAATTTTCCATTAAGAACAGAAAAGAAAATCTTACTTGTGAAAATGTGGAATTTGAGAAAATAGAAGGAAACTGTATTTAGAAGAAAACGGAGTATTAAGAATAAAATTTATGAAGGCCAAATATTAGGTGAAAATAGTCTGTAATTCTCCATACTAAAGTGTTATGAACTTGAATAATAACAAATAGGAGCCAGACACGCTTGGTTTTGAGTGCATATTTGACCCACATCTTGTTACTGAGACCTCGTGGAAAGATTTGCACGATTATAAAGTTGATTTCGTTGGGTTCACCATATTTCCAAGACATATTAGCCACTGCTAAGTCATTTATAGCTTGAAAGCAAACAATTGTAAATGCTGATCCATTCACATCCTACCACAAAACACAAGATGGGTTGTTCAGTGCTGTCTGGCGCGTGCTCCCAGCGCGCCGGAGAACAAAATGACTCCTTTTGAACCCATCTATATATAAACGACACAGGGACAATCCACAATGAGGGATTTCATTCTGGGGAGGCACTCAGAACATTTCCTGTTGCCAACACAAAACTGTGGCGTTTCTAAAGAAATTGTTGTCTCCTGTTTTAATATTTGGAGTTACAACATCGGGAGTTTTGCGTAGAGTAAAGCACATATTCTTATTTAGGTCAAGGATGAAAAATCGATCTGGGAAACAATTTTTTTTAATTGATAAGTATAATTGATTATGATTTATTTGTTTTAATTTCTGTGTTGAAGGAATAAGATAAAGCTGGTAATATTTGGGTTTGTACTGCATGCTTCCAAAGCTGCATTTCTAGAATGAGAAATGAGAAAGAAGGCAATGTAGGTTCTGACAAAAGCAAAACAAACCTGTCCAACTGGGAAAATTAAAGCAGTTACAAAAAATCTTTAAAATAGGGAAAAAACATGATAGAAGCTGTAGTGTAGAAAATTAATATGGGAAATGAAGGGACACAATAAGAAATACCAAGCCAAAGAACGTTAAGATGATGATAAGGAATTAAGTAATCAAGAGCAAGAAAGATGTTATCAGAGATTCTGACTAGTTCCATGATGAGGCTGATGGAGTTGCTAGAGAAGGGTGGGAGAAGTGTTCAGTAAATGTAGCTGTAGCTGTTTGGAGGGGATAGGACAGGAATTTTATACTTGTAATCTGATAGCCTTTCAGGCTGAAATTAAATAGCAGGAATTGGATTTATGTGTTTTTATACAGCTAGTCCAGCTAACCATGGAGCCTGAAAACAGCTAGTGGGTTCTCACAGGTTAATTCTCCATAGATCTGGAAATACAAGACAAATTTCCATAGGCTGAAAGAAAATTGTTGATCCAGTATTTTAAAAGGAAAAGAGATTATCTGAGTGATTATAGATGTGTTAAATAGACAAAAGATAGAACGGCAATTATCGGAGCGATAATTAATGAAGAATAAAATGGTATTTAGTGTCATTTAGTACAAGTTCATCAGAGAAAGGTCCTTTGATCTAACTCGATATCCTTTCTGATATCATCATGTTAATTGATGAAGATAACAGTAGCAATATAGCATTATTGTTTGCCTTACAGAATTTCTGTAAGCCATTTTATTAATTATATCACAATGGCTTGATTAATTATCAGAATTACAGCATATGGACACAGCATCTCTGGGTTGGCATGAAGATTAATTAAATGATAGGCTTCAGGGTGCATCTGGTGTGGGGAGATAGAGCAGATGGGTCCATTCTCACTTCTGCCCTATTTAACACTTTTTAACAATGATTTAGTGAAAACGTATTATTGTTAACAAACCTCGGATGTGGCGTGAAAATTGGAGGAATTGATAATGTCGTGACTCTGAGGCAGCGTGGATTGCTTAGTGACCTTGGCTGATGTATCTGTAACTACTTCAGCACAAACAAACAACAGGTTCATAATTTGCTGGCTGTGCTTACAGGATGCTGGACTCTGTCCTGGTGCACCACAACAAAAAAAGCATTGCAGAGTTGCATGTGAAGAATTAACTGGAGTGAGCACCCCGGATGTACAGGAGACAGCAGGAGCTGGCAGCTCCACTGTTTGCTTTTTGCCCTTGGAGGATGGAACAAAATGAAGCCCACTGGTGTTTTATTAACATCTCAGTTTGATTCTGTCTGTTGGCTGAGTGGCCTGTCCTGCCATAAACAAATCAAAGCAGATGTGTTCCACATGCCCTCCATTCAGCTGTAGGCAGAGCTTGCCCACATATCTGGTACTGCAGATGCCTGAATAGCAGTGAAAAGTGTCCTCAAAAAACTTCCTGCAGTCTGTATTTGCTTCCCTTGAGCCTCATTTGAGAACAACCATCCAACTTGTGGAAATAAACATACCCTAGCTCTTTTATCAGTATTCTTTTAAATAATGCACTGCATGTTTAAAAGAAACTGATGAAAAGACCCTGGAAAGAAGATTATGAGTGATTAAATGAAGCAGCAAAGGGCATCCTACAGATGTAATATTCCTGGCAAAATAGTCAGTTTATATTTTCAGTGGATTTGAATTAAAGAGAGAGAGAAAAAATGTTCTCTGTAGAACAATTCTAACATAAATTGTTGGGTTGCTGGGAAATTTGTGTGAAAAACAAGTGCCTAAATGTGCTGTTGTTTTGCTTTATTGTGAGTTGTGTTGTGTATTTTTACTGTGATTCTGATCAGGTGTCCTGTTTTCGGTGCAGATTACAGGACCGGCCCTTGCTTCACGTTGGTCACCAACCAGATGTGCCAGGGCCAGCTGAGCGGGATTGTGTGCACAAAAACCCTGTGCTGTGCAACCGTCGGGAGGGCGTGGGGCCACCCCTGCGAGATGTGTCCCGCCCAGCCGCATCCCTGCCGCCGAGGCTTCATTCCAAACATTCGGACGGGGGCCTGTCAAGGTGAGTTAGCAGCAGAGCTTCCCCAAAAGCTGCTGAAATTGTTACTGGATTAATCTTAATTGAGTTACGCTGCTGTGAATAACCTGTCCTAAGCCATTCTCGGCTATACGTGTGAAGAATGGAAAAACGCTGTCAGATGCATTACTTCATGATTCAGTGAGTGCCTGATGTTCAAGGGAGTACATTAGGAGCTCAGGTCATGTGAGAGCAGCCAGCATCTTAATGAATTTCTCACTGCCAGCAGCCCTTTCCCTTGGTTCTGGAATGGTGTTTTTCTGAGTGTACCACTCGATCATTCCCTGGAGGAATTTGTTCTGTTTCAGAGACCACTCAAAACATGCAAAAATCCATCTGTGGCAGCACTGCCCCATTTATCCGGTGTGGGATTTTTCAGCTAAAAGTTGTTTAATTTGGATTAATCTTGGATGTCTTATCTCTTGAGCTATACTGCTTTGACCTGGACAAAAGTGCCTGTCGTGCCATTTGTAATGCCCTATTATATATTTTATACAATTTTGGAAACGCATTTGCATTTGTTTCAAATCATAAAATCCGCCCAGATGTTGCTTACTTCTTTCAGAGCATGCCTTACCATAGAAAGTCCTTACACTGCTTTTGGCTTTCAGTCTAATACTTCCAGCTGTATAAATTCTTTTATTGTCTGGATGTCTGGCAGGAAACAGGAGAAAGTTAACAGGGGCAACTATGTATTAAACTGATGTGGATTATATATTCCCAGCACCACATCTTTGGGGCCAGTTTATTTCAATCTGTCTAACATTTTCTAATAATTTACAATATTTTTGAAAATAGGGAAGATAAAGATTATAAATCAATGAGTGATTTTATATAATCATGACATTCCTATGAAGGGACTTCAAGGCATTCCATGACATTAAAAATGTAGATACCCTCTGTCACAGGCCAAGTCGTGGTTGGTGCCTGCAGACAGACATGATGAACTTCAAGATGGACATGGTTGTGTGCACTCCATGATGTGTCCATATTCTGACCTCAGTCATTTTTGTTCCCCCTCTCACTGTTAAGGTCAAGCCTAAATTGTGCAGAAATCTGTGAGCTGAGGTTGTGGACACTGTTGAAAGCCTATGTACATAAATATGTGGCCCACACCCCTGAACTTATGCCACACCTAGTTCTATCCCTCTTGTTTGTGTCAGGGGAAAGCTGCAGTGAACTCTCCAATGGGTTTGTGCAGTTTGGAATAAGGATACTTGTGCTTACTGCACATTTCTTAGCAAGCAGCTACATTGATGCTGGGCTGGATGTGGTGCCAACACAGTTTTGGCCCTGTGTGTTTGACTTGTATTTTCCAGTTTTCCCTTCTTAAGTATTTTGTTTGTAATTTCAACAGATCTTTTATGGAATCACGTATTAGCTTTGTTTTTCATGCAATTGTACCAAATCCTCTTGAAATCAGATAACATCCATTCAGACTGAAGACATTTCAGGGATTTCACATCCATATTCAATCTAAATAAAGGAAAACAGGTTAAATAAAATCCAGGCTCTCTGAAGAGAGAAAGGAATCATTTTTATTGTGTGGAGAAGTCAGAAAAAATAAAGCAGAAGTGAGGGCAAGGTTATTTTCAAAAGTAAATAGAATATCACTGCCCGAAGTTTGACTTTGGCTGAAAGTTAAATTACTATCACAGACGAGATTTTTGAAGATACAAAGAAGAAAAATTAAACCAAAAGGTGGGATTTTGAAACAGACATCATGACTCAGAAGCATGACTTTTGTTTTTTTTTTGTTTTTGAGGTTTTTTTAAGTCAGTACAGTGCCACGAAGTCTGGCTGATTGCTGTTACTAAAGCACAGCCCGTTGCTGTAGCTCGGGTCCCAGCAGCAGTGTGGCTGAGCCTGTGCTGGTTCTGTGACCTCCCAGCACAGTGATTCCCTCAAGGACAGCTCTGCTCTGCCTCTGCTGCTGCCCCCCTGACCTGGATCAGTTCACCCAGGGATCTTTCCATAAAGCTTTGCCATGTGCTGCAGATATGCCCCATGGCATTCCTGCAACTTCCTACTTGTGGCTCCCAGGAAAATTGCCTCATAGCCTTTTGTACAGACACAATACTTCACTTTTCAGACTTCAAGACACATTACAGCTGTTTCTGGGATTTATAAAAGGAGATTTGAAGGCATCATCTCCTTCAGCTTGTGTCCCTGCATTGAAACCCATGTCAGTGTGAATCCCAAGCACTCAAGCAACCAGGTTTTATCAGCAGCAGCTGGTTCTGCTGAGGAGATGGGGGAAGCCATGAGGTTTTGGTTCAGAGAGTGGAGTGCTCTGTGCTCCTGAAGGAGCTCCTGAGCAGCAGAGACAGGGCAGCCCCTGGGGACGGTGAGCCAGACTTCCCCAGTGTCCTATTGCAGTGCCACTCCTCCTCCTCCTCCTCCTCCTCCTTCAGCCTCCTGTCTGTAGCTGTTGTTAAGCCGTAGCAACACTTCTGCAGCTAAGTGATGATACATGGTGTTGTGCTAAAATAATTGTGAGGCCAGAGACTGGGGCCTCTTGAAAATGTTTGTCTTGAGCTTACTACCTAGCCTGTGATATCATCTCTGTTGTTTCGTTTTCCTCAGTGAAAAAATGCAAAGCAAAGAAAGAAAAATAAAAGGGAAAAAACTCTCCAAATGTATGTGTATCTAAGCAGGTCGTTAATAATTCCTCCTGAGACATTAATTATGGCTATGAAACTTTTTGAGTCAAATCCTAACCACAGCCTAATGTCATTGGTGCTGATCTTGCTGGAGAGTGAAGTTAATAATTTCCATCAGTAATGACTCTGCAGTTGCTGTGCCTCTCCATGAGGCCCCCTCCATCCCCACTGCAACTGCTCCTCTGTGCTGGTGGCCTAAGCTCTGTATGGACTTGCCAAGATTTTCGAGGGGGCAAGTGATTTTGGGTGACCAGCTTTAGACACTTCAAAGAAACTTGAGTTCTGGCAGGCTGTGTTCTGTGCACACCATTCCCCAGATGTTTTGGAAAAACAAAGCAATAGCAGTTAGATATTTAATGTCTGTAATAATAATAACCATGTGATTTCTTGCAGAAATTATTTAGAGTACTGTACTTAATCATGCTTTGCATAGAGTAGTTACAAAATTAGTGTCTGTCTTCCCAAGCAAGTATCATAATATTATGATGGGTGAAGGATGGATGTAGGCATATTTAATTTCTGTGTAGACAAATTATTATGGCTGTTCTTGAGAAATGAAATAAAAGTGGGTGTTTTTTCCTTTTTTATATCATAGATGTGGATGAATGCCAAGCCATCCCTGGGATCTGTCAAGGGGGAAATTGTATTAATACTGTTGGATCTTTTGAGTGCAAATGCCCAGCTGGACACAAGTTTAATGAAGTAACACAAAAATGTGACGGTAAGAACTTCTAGAACTTTCTTCTGAAAGTAGGAGGAGGAGAGTCTTCTTTTGGGGGACCAATTTGTTTAACAGTTTGTAACAAACTTTCTGTCTCTTTTGCCTTAAATATGCAAATAGCATTATTCACAACAAATACAAGAAGGGTGCTTTCTACCAAACCCCAGAGAATGTTAAAAATTAACTTAATTTGAGCAGACAAGTTTCATAAGTGGTTAGTGATTTTGGAATGCCAGCTTTCAGTACCATAAAAGTGTCTGTGAGAGGAAGGTGTGCACTCACCATCCTTTCTTGCATCAGGTGCCCTTTAAGAAGCACTCAAATTTTTTTAGTCATTTTAGAAGAATTATGACTTACTCTTTTAAAAGAAAAATCCCTATTTTAGGCAAAACTTTATAATTTATTTGCAGGTTAGGGAGAGCAATTTCAGAAGAGCTTGTACACAGCATGGTTTACATATTGCCTGCCAATGATTTTGGCAGAATGCAACCTACATTTAGGATAGGACAGCATTGCAAGTGTTTCCTTCTGTGGATGAAGTACCAAGAATGTGGTGAATAGGAGAGACTGAACATGTGCCTTGTTAAGTATTAGTACATGAAAAGCTGAGAGCTGTAGGCTGCATCTCATAAACATTTTGATGATATTTTTCAATTGCTGAATCATCTTAAAAAAAACAACCAAACACCCAACCAACAACCAAAAAGCAAAAAACCCCTGAACAACCACCACCCTCAGAGCCTGCACTTGCTAACAATTAAGGAACTGGACTCAAGAACCTGGTGTAGGTTGCTGTGTTCCCAAATCTGCCACAAATTTCCTGCCCCATTTGTGAAATCCCTTTGCAGTGATCATCTGGATATAAAGATCAGATGAATTTTTCCTTCTTCAATTTCACACCTATTGATATTTGAACCTCTGCAGACACAGAGTTACTTTAAGTACATCTTCATATTGTATGTACCAAGCAATTTTAGTTAAAGCTGAGTAGGTATTAATACAATTCAAATAATGAGGAGTACCACCTTTATACCAGTGGCATGAAAGAAGATATTTCAACATTTAAGAGCATGATCATGCAACAACAGCATATCCATTCTGTTCTTTCTAAATTATCTTTTGAATTTTATAAGACAAGTTGTTTGTTTAACAGTAATTAACTATAGTTAATTCTGATACGTAATAAAATAACATCTGATTGTTTGCTTGGTTTAGCTTCCTATTTAGTGAGTAGGGCTCCTGGCAGTTGTAACATGTCCTTGGTCACTGATTTAGTTCAACTGGGAGCTACCTGCTGAGTTACCAGTACTGTTTTTTCATGGGGTCTCCATTAAAGTAAGGTCATAATAGCAATCAGCAAGTACAGGGAGACAATCAACAAGATGGGAAATGAGGTGTGTTGGCCGAGGTTCTCTTTATTAGCATAGCTGGTGGAAATATGTATTTTAAGTGCTGCATTATTTCACTGCTTGATATAACCATTTCTTTTCCATTGGCACTAATGCTGAGGTAAATTCTATTTTTTGTGGTGAGTGGGGGTGTAATTTTTCCTGGAGTGACATTTAAGTCTGTGAGTACATCAAGTAAACTTACCTTTGTAAAACTCACGTGCTTAGCAATGCCAATGTTGCTTCTATGGATGTCAACACTAATATAAATAGTGAAATACTGTTTGGGTTAGGCTCAACCCTAAAATAAAGAGTGATGATTTTGCTTTTAAAAAGGTCGGACTCTATATAAACAGTGGCAACACTGACTTTAAGATAAACATTGGTGAATTTGAGTCAGAAAATGCTTGAATCTGATCCATTTACGATTGCATTTTTCTCTGTTAATTAAGGGCTTTATTCAGACCAAAATTCAATTTCCACATTTTTTGTCACTGAGACTTGTGGGACTCCTGTGGTGTACAATCTTGGAGCAGAAGCCAGAAGTCTCTTAGCAGTGCTCCCAGGGCACTCGGACTTGAGGCTTTGGCAGCATCCTCGAAGCAGCGCTGAACAAAAAGTCACACCCCTCTCACACACCCAAGTGAGGAATGTGACCCACATCAGGACAACTAGCAAGATACTGGGGAGGAATGTGTGCACAGGGGACCCAGGGCCCTGCTCCACTTAGGATGGCTGAGTCTGCAAACTTGGGTTATCTGTGTGCCACCCCAGTCCCTCCACTACTTTCCTGCAAAGGCAAGGAGCCACAAAAATATTAGAGCATCCCCTGCTTTACCTAGGAGAGCAGGAGTTGTTAGTTGTTATATTATTGAGTTTTTATATTACTGTCTTCACAGAAGAAGCAGAACTGAGATCCTCTCTACTTGCTAAAATTCTCATTAATGGTCCTGTGGGACTTTGGGTGTTCCCCCATCTGTTGGGGCCAAATTCCAATTTAGGCGTTACATTTAAATTCTTCCAGTCCTTTTTAATGACTACGGTATTATTCACTCCTTGCCTTGGTGTGTTGGGTGGTGTTGCAGTATTTCATCTCAGAAATTTTTGTGGTTGGTGAAATCATTATTACAGTCATGTGTCTGTCTTTTCGTAGGTCTCTGGAGGAGAGGTTGGGTAGGGTCCTGTGATGCCATTATTTCTGGCTGGATGCTCCCTGTCAGGAGAGCATCTGAGTGATTGTAGGTGGCTGTGACAGGCAGATGTCATTGATCAGCCTAGAGAATAACCTCCCTTTCTGCTCTGTTTGGCTGATTGCTCTTGTAGGTACCATGGAAAAGATTGAGCTGTTTTTAACCTCAGCAGAACTCCAGGTTCCTAGGAGATGAGGGCAGTGCTAATTCGATACAGCTGCATTGTTAAGACAGTCACTGGAAACCAAGGGCAAAGTAACTGCACATCACAGGCAGGCTACTGGTGGTAATTAAGGAGCACTTGGGGCTGACATAGGTTGTTATTCACATAGCTGTAGATAAAATAAACTAGCTGTGGAAAAAACCCTTCAAGTTCCCTCTGTGCAGCCGTGATGAGTTGTAAGAATTTGTCAGGTTTTTTTCCTGCAGGCTGTGAAAATTTTTTCTGCACTGTATCCATGATGATGATTTAGTATATGGATTGAGATTTTTTAATGAAGACAATCATGATATGGAAATTTTATTTTAAAATCACTGACAAAATGTAGGGGGAATTATGGACACTGCCTGATATCTGCAGCAGATATTTCGATTGCACTCTAGAAACCTGTTGAAAACTTCAAGACATTGATTTAGTGGATAAAGTCAGGGAAGATAATTCTTGTTGCCTGCAGTCACCCTGCTCTGAGCTGTAATCCTGTCAGACTGCATTAGCTGAACAATACCTAGCTGCTCAGTGCTTTTGTGCAGGGGATTTCCAAGACAAAACCCGAGTGCAGGAGGAAGGACAGGCAGTTCAGTAGGTGGTACATCTCCCTGGGAGTCCCTGAAGCAGTGCCTCAGTGTGGGACCAGGAGATGCTCTGCTGCTGGAGATAATGGTTAAGCTCCTGATCACTGTGGTCATTACACAGTTTGCACTCTGGTCTCAACACAGTTTTCTTCAGTTAATTCTAGTATGCAGAATTCAAACTGGATGGGTTACAGTTTTCTTAGAGTTAGTGAATCTCTTCTGCAGTTTTAAGATTTTCATCCATCATTATTACAGTAAAACTTTGGCAGTTTACAGATACAATATTTTCAATTTGCAGATACAGTGTTTCTTTAGGTGCTGTTTCATTTCTGTTTATGAGATGCCTGACAAAAAATGCTAATTCAAAACTGCTGATTATGCCCTGAATTTGATTATTACTGCTAATTATAAAATACCTCTTCTTGTGCAAAAACTAATTTAGCTAACCTGCCCCTGCATCTCTTTTTGTCTTGAAGATATCGATGAATGTAGCACCATTCCTGGAATTTGTGATGGAGGAGAGTGTTCAAACACAGTCAGCAGTTACTTCTGCAAGTGTCCTCCAGGGTTTTACACAGCTCCTGATGGCTTAAAATGCATAGGTGAGTAGAATCCTGTGAACAACAGGACAGTAGGTGTCATAAACATTCATGAATATCTCAAATGGGTAGCAGTATGTCAGAAACATATTTCAACTTGTGAACTTGAAATCCTTCTTTTATATAGAAGTACATGACATGCCTGTATGTCTATTCTGGAATGAGTTTTCCATTTGCAGGATGTTTCTTCTTTGCCTCTTCATTGTGACCTTCTCTTTTATTTTTCTGCTGCAGTTTTTCTATTGTGTTGTATTTGTTGTCTTAGAACTTGTTTAACCATCTCCTTGGTACTGTTGCTTTCATGTTTGTCTTTAATTTAGTCCATGTTATATTCAGCACTCATTTAGAAAAGCAAATTTGCATTCCAACTGTTACAATCCTAATGCAGGTATTTGTCATTAAAGGAAATGGTGTGATAAACTGAGTATGGGACATTTTTGTGTGCTTTTATGATGCTGATGATCTGGCAGGGCTGTTCTCTCAGGCTTTCACTGTGGCACAGCAGAACCCATCTTCCAAAGGCTGGACCAGGAACCAAGGAACTTGGTGAATGAAATGACTGCCACTGCAGTGCCAAAGCCCTGAAAGAACAGTGTTAGCAGTTAAAGCTCCTGGGAAGCATACAGCCTGCTCTGAGGCAGCTCTATTAATTTATTTTTTTTCTCATTTTTGTTCAGTAATTTCTTTTTTCAGTGCCAGTGCTGAATTTTGGGCAAAAATCAAATGAAATGTTTATTTCCTCAGTTTTAGCTTGTTTATTTAAAGGCTCTTACACAGTGCCAGCACTAGGAATCAAGACAGCATCCTGTGTTTAGTACCTTTGGTAGAAAATAATTTCGGAAAAAAATTGGAAAGAATCCCAAACTTCACAGAGATCACTACCAAATAATGTTAACTTTTCCAAGAGATCTGGAAGCAGTTTGGGTTATGATTCATTTTGAATGGTGCCATTCAATTTCTGCAGGTTGTAGGAAATAAACTGTTTTTCTTCCATCATCAAGAATAGCTTTTGTGTAGTTTTGATCCATATACTACACTTAAAGTGCCAATGGGAATTGCTTTTATTGCTTCAGATTAAGAGCTTCTAAATTGCTGTGGATCATGAAATCATTGGTTGCTGCCTGCACTTAATATTTGTGAGCAAGATTCACCTTTCTGTAACAAAAATTTTCTAGAGATGCACAGCTTGCATTTGCTTTTTCCTTTTTATATCACCACTCAGGACTGCCCAGCATTCCCACCCATGTCACGTTCCTGCAGTTTTCCCCCATGTATTTGTAGGCTGAAGTAATTCAGCTGAAGAATGGGAGTTTTAAATGATGACAAGGTATGATAAATAATAAGCCAGACTATAAGCCATTGTTAAAATTTTGGCTTTGTGTTCAAGGCACAATGTGCTAAATGGGAAGCACTATCAGTTGTGTGCAGATATTTTGGATTCACATCTAATGTGCAGACTCACACTTGCCATATTCACAGGGACAGAGCCCAGATCTGTATTTCTGCTGGGCAAAACATGTAATCTTGATTTAATTACAACATGCCTGTCTTCAGTGAAAAGTGTTAGCTGAACGTGTCTGTTCTGTTAGAGAGGAGGAAATGCTTCTGAGAAATGTGTCCCTCAGGGGACTCAAACTGAGCAGCACTGGGGCCAAATATCCAAAGGATTCACCAGGAGCTCCATTATTACAAACCTTAAAAATAAGAATAGACAAAGCAAAGATAATATCTCCTAGAGCTGAGGAGCAGAAAAAAGAGCAGGATATTTCATCCCAAATACATGAAGAATGTAGAGAAGAAAGTTATTAGCCCATACTTCCAACTGGCATAGATTTGTTTGGTCTGTGTTACTTTTTGATGGCCTCTTTTTACGTTTGTTCTTTTTGAGAGACCCATTTTTACTGAAATTTATTCTCATGGTGATTTTTTGCCTTTTCAGAAGACTATAATTTTTAGTAAAAATGATAAATACTAAAAACTGAAACAGATAAAAGTCGTTTCCTGTTGTTCTTGTCCTTATTTGTGTGTTTTTTACCATTTGGAACAGAAAAGGAAAGGGGGAAAAAAAAGTAAAAAGAATCACTTGTGGTTAGGAATATGGAAAGATTTCATATTATTCTCATAAACTTTCTGGGTTTTTTTCTGAAAATGATGTGGCTTTTGGACATACTCTTATTCCTGTAGGTAGATAAAGCTGTTTGCTGTGTGTTTATCTCTTCATGGCTCATTGTGTTCTTGAACAGATCCCATGTAGATTCCTTTTCCACTTCTTCCCATTACTGCTCTTAAATGTTTCCAAACTTGGTACTGACCAAAATCGAGAAGGATGAGTTACAAAGGAGGATGATCAGGTCTGTTAGATTACTTCCTTCTTCCCATCCACCTCACCATCACTCCAAGCAACTGAATGTCTCTCCGGGGATACTGGAGAACAGTTTTGACTCTGAGGAGTTCTCTGATTTTTAAGAGGGTAGATGAAGGAGTAAATATGTGTGGCAGTTTAGCTGGGTACCAGGAGAAAACGGAGAACTAGTAATAGAACTGAAAACTGACTTTTTTGTTCTCTGTTTCAGATTTCCATCATGTGATAATATGAGTGATCTAAATAAAGTTTGGAAATAAAGGCCAACTGACTCTTTTAGCTGTACTGCCAATAATAGCCATGTTCAGGGTTCCAGCTAATAAAAGGCAGAGCTATCACAGACTCTCACAACATAGCACTATATATCAATTTCCTCAAAATAGTAAGAAACATCCCTGCTTTTTTTATATCCACTTGTGTAGCTAGAAAATTCTGGAAAGCACTGGTGGTAGATAGATGAATCCACCATGCCCTGGATAATTGAGGTACTGTCTTTAGGGAATGATGTCTGCTGTTGTAAGACTATATCTGCAACTTTTTCCACTACATTTTGACAGCAAGTATTTGTATATTTTAGAAACAAACTTGGTCTGGTTTATCATGCAGCATCAAATCACATCACAGCTTATATTGAGTTTGACATGATGTGACATATTGTGAAACAATTCCTCAAAGCTTCAGATGGTATCACAAGATTATTTTTTATGGGTTTTTTTTAATCCTATCCACATTTTCTTGTCCTTCTCTAAGCTGAGCTATCTCTGTGCAGTGTTGTTAGAGCTGAGTGTATAAAATCTGGGTACAGGATATTCTTTGTACAAACACACGCTTACCCTTTTCAGACAGGAAGCCAACACATCTCCATAAACAGTGTGATTGCACCAGTTAAAACTATGTTGCTCTTTCTTGCCTGCAAGCCTGTGTCTTGTCAAATCACTACACACTTCAGCTGGGGAAGCCATGACTAATGAGAAATGAACTAATGCTTTGAGAGCTGCAGTGCTGTGAATTTATTGCTGTGCGTCCGTGCTTTCAAATCAAGGCTTAATTGATCTGGTACTGTCTTTAATAGAGTTGACACTGCAATTTTTCTGTAGGGCCACAGAAGCAAATGTTGTTATATACTGAATATATGTTCTTACTGCATTTTTACCCTCATTAACTCATTGCTGTTCCATATTTCACTGCAGCTTTCTCACAGGTTACACTTGAGTCCAAAGCAGCTCAAATATTATCGAGATTTTTCTGGTTTTCTCATTCTTGCGATGTTGCAAGGGCTGAATCATCGATAATGCAGATCCCTCCAGAAGAGCAGGACCTTTCCCTGTTGTGACAGTCACGTTCCTCATTGCACTGATGGTCCCCATCTGTTTGTTTCTCTTGGCAGACGTGCGCCCCGGCTTCTGCTTCTCCACGCTGAGCAACGGGCGCTGTGGCAATCAGCTGCCGCAGCCCCTGTCCAAGATGCAGTGCTGCTGTGACAGCGGCCGCTGCTGGGCCTCTGCTCCAGCCACCGCTCCAGAGATGTGTCCCATCAGATCCACAGGTATGAACCCCCCTGAGCTCTCAGCAGCGTGGCTGAATGCTGAATTAGCAGTGATTTTTTTCTTTTTGGCTGTAGTGTTTTCATTGAAGAACTACACAGAATGGTTGAGGCTGAAGGGCACCTCGGCAGATTTAGTCCAACTCCCCTGCTCGAGCAAAGCCTCCTATGACAGGATGCTCAGGACCCCCAGGAGGGCAAGCAGACAGAAGGAATTATTTGTTGCTAATTAGTGTTTTGTAGCCAAGTCATTCTGACCTTACCTAGTTCAGATTTGTTTCCAACATCCTCTTCAAAATCAAGTTACTTCCTCTAGACCCTTTTAATATATCCCTATTCCCTCTGTGTTTTCATTCTCCTTGGGAAACTGGGATTTCCTTCCTCATGACAAGCTTTCTGAGGTGCCATATATTTCTTGAAATTTGACACAGAAGATGGTTTCTCTCTGCTACCAAAATGTGCTGTTCTTTATTGCCTCCTTGTGTGTTGAGAGCCTCAGATAATGTATCACTTGAATTGAGAGAAGATGGTGAGCAGATTGTGGAACTGAGTTGGAGGGAGTGGAGGGAAGATGATTTTGAGATTGTTTAGGTCTGGAGACCTAATAAAATGCTTTAGAAAAGGAGAATAAAAGACATTTAAGAATTTATGGGAGGAGGTTAAGGGAGGTGCAGATTTTATGGGGGAGTGGGATTGTTAAACTCTGAAGAAATTGTCAGAGCTCATATATGGGAGTTTTTATTATTTTTGTTTTTAATCCTTTGAGTGAAACTGCATAGTACTGGAGCAGAAATCTACCATCAGAACTCTTGGAAGACTTTCTGTTTCTGTCACTGTCTTATTAACAATATTTAAACATGTTAAAAGTTCAAAACTGGCTAGAATAATACTAAAAATATAGTGCACTCTATTGATAACCATCTAAAATAGGAAGACAAGGAGAAATTTTTCAGTCTTAACACGGTTCTTATTTTCTTCAAATACTTTCTAATTATTCATATCTAACTGGTGAACAAACTGGGTGGAAAAGTAAAGTAATTTGGCCAAAGCTGCAGACTGAGACGTCATGGAGAAGGAGCTAGAACCCAGGACTTCCTGGCTCATAAATCCATGCAGGGTCTTCCAGATCATGGTTACATGCCACTTCTTCTTTGCTTTTGCTTCTGACCTGGGATATAAATTGAGACTATAAATTACTCTTTTGAAAAGTGCTTTGAAATGCTTTGAAAAGCTTTACATGCATTTAAGGTATTGCTGTCATTATTTAATCAAGTTCAGTTATTCCTTACTTAGCGTGTCCTGAGAAAGCAAGACGAGGAATTTGGAGCTGTCAGTGGCCCAAAGTCTCTAACTCTGAAATGGAAATTTACTGCAATATGAAGGGGAGCACTAACTGCACAATGTAACCCAGTAGCTGCATTTTAAATGTGGGCAGCAGACCCAGTTGCTACTACAAAAGAGGTTGTTTATTACTAGAAATTACACAGGGAGATTAAAGTTGCAATAAAAAAGGCTTGCACTGTGTTTTTTTATTACATGGCAGGAATTGTTTATGGGGAATAACAGGGTTTACCATTGACACTATTTAAATACTAAAATAAAGGAACAATAGAGGGAAATGCAGTGACATGAAACAAACTGATCACCCAGCAGCATTAAATAAATGCAAACATCATAATCAGGAAAAGCAGAACTTTAGGCTACAATGTTTGTTTAACAAATCCTCTGTGATTCAGGAGGTGTTTTAGAGGTGGAAGTAGACATGAGATGAAAGTGTTGAAGGCTGAAATATCCAGCTTCGTTCTCCCAACATTTACTTTATTTTTCTGTTCTCATTTTTTATATTGTTTCAGGAATTCATTCATCTCTAGATTTTTTTCCCCCCCGTTATATAATTCCTCTCCCCTGTTGTGTCACAGACTTTAAATTTAGAAGTTCAAAGGTATTGGCTGCACAAATAGTTGCTTGTGTGCACACAAACTGTGGACATGAATTAGGTCAGCTGGAATGTGGGCTTTAATTGTGATACTCTGTGTGCATTTTTTGGATCGCAAGTTCCAAACCCACACTTCCCAAAGACAAAAGAGTCGTGGGCAAGAGGAAAAGTGGGGCAGTAGGGCAGATGCCACTAATAGAGATAAACAATAGGAGAATGCATCACACTCAGCATAGACTGTGCTTACAGCAAAATAGATCATTTTCCCATCATCTGGAAAGGGATGATTTTGTGTGGATTTCACTTGGTTTCTCTTTGGCTACGTTGCTTAGACTGCACCTTATTTGGTTTCTGTTTTTATTGGCAAACTTAATTTTCACAGGGAAATGGTGTTAGTGTATTCATTCTCTAATTGGTTTTGCCTCGTTGCTTATATTTATATTTCTTTGTTTTAGGAGGTTAACTTTTAAGAAATCCAGTTGAAACTGGGCTTTTTTCCCTGTTCAGTATTTTTCTAACTCTGTGGCAAGCTTTCTATTAAATTAACTTGGGATCAAATCCAGAAGTCCTTCTTTAGGTAAACTTCACACTGAGTTCACCAGAGATTTTTGCTTGAAAGAAGACTAAGTAGATTAGGATCAGGTCCCTGCCTCACTGTTCAGTTTCATGTCCAGAATGTCAGTTCTGTTACCTTTTTACTGGCAGTCTTCTGACAAGTGGTGTTGAGATTCTGTGGATTAATGACTCAATTCAGAGAACAAAGCTTGTTGCTATGAAGAAAACATATAGGCTCACATTTTCCAGATTATTTAAGGTTTGTTATTGCTAATCTGAAACACTGCGAGGAGGAGGAGAGTTGGATTAAATGGAACAGGCTGCAGGAGTCTAAACCAGTGTTCATGTTTTCATGTTGCAGACGAGTACCGTAAATTGTGCACAGTAGCTGCTATGCTGCCAGCGAGACCTGACCTTCCTCCGGCCCGCCCTGACGTCATCCCTCCACCACTCATTCCTGGTGTTTACCCTCCTCCACATCCAGAAATCATCTATCCATCCCGGGCTCCACCACCTCCTCGTAAGAGAGAAAGAAATGACCTCTCCTTGCACTGTGTGCATTTAGCTGCTTTAAAAACATGCGTTTCTCAGGAGCAGTGTGCTCCCTTCAGCTGTTGGGATCTTACTTTATGTGGACATGGAGTCTCTGGATATCCTTTTAATCAGAGGCTGCTTACCATGTACCTTATGGCAAGATACCTATCTCATTAGTAGGGTTTTCCCTGTTAAGATAGGTTTCAGAAATTACCTTCTCATTGTTCTGTGGCTCACGTGTTGTAGTAGTTACATTACTGTTGTTTTAAGGCTGTTGTGAGCTTTGCTGCATGTCAGCACTGTGTAGCATGAATAGCTCTTTGACTGGGTTGTGAAAGATACACATTAAAGAGCTTGCCTGAGAGAAAGCAATTTCTTTCAGGTGGTTTTCCCCACTTGCACCTGGCCAGGTAGGAAATGTACTGATAAAAATACTACTCTGCTGGACACTGAGACTGACCCAGCGTGCAGAAAGAACTATTTTAGTGATACACATGGATGGGTTGGTTTTCTCTGGGGTAAGAAGGAAGCCAGAGCAGACTGCCAATATAGAGCAACATACCAATATAATATAGTCCTTTTTCTGTCCCTTGCTCAGAGAATTTACTGCACACCCATGTAGTCTGGAGTAGGCATGTGCCACCTGAAATCATTTGCCATACCACATACTCTTTTGCAACAAAACAGAAGCTGATTTGCCCATGCTCTGTGCAGATGCAAGCAGTCTCTGCTTGCACTGGCACCAGCTGAAACTATTTAGTCTTGGTTCAGCACCAAGCTGAGCTAATAAGCCTAAGAGGCAAAGTATTTTAGCTCAGGCTGACACTGCACTGACGTAGCTGCACAGCTTCTGGTCAGCTGGGAGCAGGGACAGAGCCAGCTCACGCCTGCCTGCCAAAGACAGTATAGGCATATTCCCAGGGTTATCCCTGCTCTCCTCACTGCTATCTGGGAAAGCGAAAATAATGAACCAGTCTGCCTGCTCTTTGCTACTCTAGGCTTTTAGTAGAGTCCCTGCAGTGCCACACACCCACTTTACCTCTAGGTATGACCTCTAGGTCCTCTTTGGCAGGACAAAAGACAAAAACAGAATCAGACTTGCCACAATGAAAATTTCTGTGGTTGTTAGCTGTTCTCAAGCAAATCTCTAAGAGTCAAAGTGCCATTTTCTGTCTCCCGTTTCGCTATGTACTTCACATTACAATGGAAGGTAAATGTTGACTTCTAATGGAAAATCCTGCTCAAGTTGTAGATTATCTGAAGCTGTTATGATGAACTATTGAAATGTTTTTCCAACTGTTGTTATTGCAGAGATCTTGCCGGTGAACTTAACTGACTACTGCCAAACATTCCGGCATCTGTGCCGTAATGGACGTTGTATTCCCACTCCTGGGAGCTACCGCTGCGAGTGCAACAAAGGATTCCAACTGCATGGTAGAGAGGAATGCCTTGGTATGTGGGTTTCTGCTGTAAATCACAGAGGGGAATTTAATTTTGGAGAAAAAAACATTCTTCTCCACACAATGTAACAGCTGAGCTCTTAAATGGAAGAGCCCCGCCCCCAAAAAAAACCCAGAAAAGAGACTTCGAGGAGCTGATTTTCAATGGCAAACTTATTTTTACAACAGTTTTGCCTTTAAAACAGTGTTTAACAGATCTTGTAACAAAATTATACAGAAGCAAGGATTTCTTATTTTACGAACTTGTGACTGTAATGTGTTTATTACTGATTGAAAATGATCTCTTTAAAATGCTCGCAGCTTTTTGAGTATGCAATGACCTATTGTTTAAAAAAATCATAAACTTAGGCTTAGTAAGATTTACAAGTCCTCTTTCAGCTCATGAGTAGTATCTTGTTGGGCTCTTGAGACCTTTAAGTTTGGAAGTCAGCAAGAGCTCAGTGATAGAAGCAAGGATTAACTGTCTCTTACACTCAAGATTTTGGTTCTGTCAAAATCTTCAGTGGAGCTGGGAACGTGGAGATGTGGGATTAAGGCCTCTACCTCTCACACATGCAATATCTTATCTTACTAAAAATTCATTTTTCCCAGCTCTTGCTTGTCTTAGAATATGGGATTTTTTTTTCTGGACTCTTAATGGTGTCCCCTTTCAGATTGAAGGCCACTATTTCTCCAAGTGCAAAATGGTAAAATACCCCTGCAGGTAAAAATAACTTTCAGTGTTGTAATAAAATTATATTGCCTGTATTCCACAGATATTGATGAATGTGAAAGGAATCCATGCATTGGTGGGGACTGTGTGAACACCCAGGGGTCCTATGTCTGCCAGTGTCGTGTTGGGTATCAGAGCACAGCGACCAGGACCGAGTGCCGAGGTAATGGTCGTGCAGCCACATCTGCTGTTGTGTACATATCAGGAGGGAAAGTAGTTTTCCAGCAAAATTTAAAAGATGGGTCAAATAGGAGAGTTAAAAAGATATGGCAGTAAAAATTACTAACCTGCTGGAGCTGGCTGTTCACAGACTGGGTTACGAGAAAAGGCATTTTGTCTTGTGCTAAAAGGATCTTGGCACTATTTATGGCTTTGAAGTGCAAGAGACATACTTTCTTTTTTTTTTAATATTAAAACATTGTTTTCTTTTGCTACTTGAAGATCTCAAGGACAATTAAACACCCCTTCTTTGGAGAAACCCTATTTGTATAAAAGACTAAGGAAGCTGGGGGGAAAGATAAGTCTTCCAGTGGGTAAATATAAGATTACACTGCCCTTGTGTTGCCTCTGCTCTCTGCCAGAGAAAGAACTAAACATAAATTACAGCAATGAAAACTTAGATGTGGAAAAGTAGCGAGGGGAGAACTGGGAAAGTCTAGATGGGGAAGCTGTAGAATCCTTGTTATAGTTATTCTGAAGATCAGACTCAGCAGTAGTCCTGACGGTCTTCATCCTCTCTTCCTATGGGAGTGGGACCACACAACTCCTCAGCAGTCAGCCAACCCTCTGTCAGGGTTTTGTCACTCCCAAATTGTTCTGGGGTGGGAATTCGACTGTAAAGGTGGATGGATGCAGTCCTTCATAATTAAGTCAGAATGAGAGATTTCTGGCAGAGGAATGAATGACTGCTTTGATATTCCATAAGAAATGAAGCAGGAAGTTTGAATTCTCACAGTCACAGCTCGTCTTCATATTTTGCTTCCTGCACTGAGTGCAGGGTGCAGAGCATGCCCTCAGCCTGAAGCAGGGAGTTTCTATAAATCCAGAAGAAAGTTATCTGTATTAGTGTGCGTTTCTTTCCTTCCTTTTGCCAATCAGAAAGGTGTTTGTGGTGCAGAAGCTTGCTCTCCAGTCCAGGAGGACATGCAGAGCCAGCACCACTGCTGCATGCTGCTGGGGAATATTTGACCTGATTGCTGCCAAGCAGCCGCGCTGCGGAAGCATCCTCATAGTTCAGCTGACTGGTGGTGAGGGAGCGCTGAAGGGGAGTCTGAGCCGTGATGAATTTACTCATGAGTCATTTTTGTCACACGCTTTTAATTTGACTGATTCATTACACAAACACATGGTTGTCAGAAGCCCAGTAGCTTAATGGCATTTAAGTGTGGTCACTTAGCAGTTCCTTTGCAGTCGATGGGAACTGGGCTTGCTTGACAGCCAGAGCAGAAAATGCTGCGATGTGCAGAATCTGGGTTTTCTGAAGGAATTTTTAGGACCAGTGTAGGGAAAAGAAAAAGGGGTGCATTTGGCAAAATGTACATACAG
The DNA here is from genome assembly GCA_013397815.1 of Aleadryas rufinucha. Lineage (NCBI taxonomy): Eukaryota > Metazoa > Chordata > Aves > Passeriformes > Aleadryas > Aleadryas rufinucha. The sequence goes on from VZTH01002888.1 coordinate 114,607, forward strand.
CACTGGTGCCTGCCAAAATCAGCATTTACTGTAGAATTGCTTCTCATGACTACTTTGGATGTTGAGATTTTTTTTTTTTTGCATGCACAAATGTGTCTGTGCTGATGTGCTTTTGGAAATGTATTCCTTACGTCTGCTCTTGAAAAACAAAGTCTCCTTAATGACCAGATGTTTATCTATTCCTTGCTCTGAGGTCCAGGGGAGGGTTTTTTCTGCATGATAACTCTGATTGGTGACTGATTAAACATTGCAATCTGTATTGCAAGCTACTGATTGATTGATTATTAGGATCCCTTATATAATTCTAGTAGGGGTTTGGCTGAATGAATATCTTAATTGGAGACATAGGTGAATAAAGTCAGGTTGTGATTAATGATCTGAACAAAAACTGCTTCTCAATTGCAGAAGAGAGGATATGAAATGGACCTCAAAAAAAGGTGAAATTTTATGATGATTAGCTATGAATGTGTGGGAGTCAAAGCTTTAATAGCTAAGTGCTTAGGATAATCTACCCAACATTTCTGACAAGAGAAGGTCAGGTGTTACTAGGAGGTGACAGCAATTTTGGCTATTTCAGTGAGAGAGGGGCTTTGATTTTTTGCAAGTTTCTCTGAGGAGAAAAAAAATGGTGATGTGATTTAATTTGAAAATGTGTCAGACTAGTGCCTGGGTCTCTGATCAGCTGTGAGTCTGTAAAGAACAATGAAATTCAATATTAATTTTCAACACGTCAGGAAGGCATCAGGTGCATAAAAATACAAAACCTAATGAGCTCTAAAAATTAAAAGGCCAGAAAAATCTTGACATGCTGTGCCATTTCTGCCTGTCCTAAGGAAGAAAGCTGGTGTAGTAGCTGAAGCCAGACACGGGTGCAACCAAGGGCAAGAAAAGTGGAGGAAAAGGGACTGAGCAGAGAGGAAAGTCATGTTTATGCATTGCTGATTGATGATGCTTGTTTATCAAATGAGGCTTATCAAGCCTGTACACTTTTGCTGGAAGTGGAGGGCTGCAGTGCGTGGTCACCGAGCAGCTCGTGCCTCTGCTGGCCTGCTTGCTTGCTTCCAGAACTGTGATTTTCAGGGATTTCTTAGGCTCTTCACAGAACAACCACGCTGCTAAGAACCTAAATAAAGGTTCACAATTTTGAGAGGCATCAGTTCCTTTGGCCTAAGTGTCCAGAGAGGAGGGGCATTTGGGAGGACACCCTGTGCTCCACTCCTTCCTGAGGTGCAGCAGTGCATTTCTACAGAGGGGGCTTGGGGAAGGGTGTTTGGGAAAGTGGGTGCATGATAGATAGGGCTGCATGGGCTGGTTGTGATCTCTGTGAGCAGAGTCCCCTGTGTGCAGGAATCTCTGGGAGATGGTCCAGGCCTTGATGGAGAATACTGAGCAATCTGAAAAATGTCTAGACAGTCTGTCTCAGCATCTCCTCTCCGCTCCTTTGGAGGAGAGGGAGAGCTGCCAGCCTCGTGTGATATCACTATTCAGGTCCTCCAAAGCACTTGCCAAGCACCTCCTGCAGAGAGAGGGAAATGAGGATCTGATGTTTCAAATACAAAGTAAGCAGGAGGAATTCTTCTGAGGTGGGAAAATCGTGAACTTTCCTGTTATCTTACAAAGCAGCAGCAAAAGACAAACTTTCCCCCTTCTTTCCTTAAGCAGTTAAAACTGTTACGTTTTAAAGTTCAGTAAAAATATTTTAATAGATGAGCAAAAATGAAAGAAAAAACCCCCAAAATTGTGATTCTTGTTTGAGAAAGCTGCAGGGTAATATTCACTGAAATTCTTTCACAGCAACTTGAAATTTCAAGCTGACGAACATTTTCCACCCCCATAACGTTCAGTTATGGAAATCAAAATAAATCCTTTTTCAGGTGAATACAGTTTCCATGTAGGTTTGAAAACCTAGGGGAAGGGGAAATGGGAAAAAATTCCTCTTGAGTATAAAAAAGAATCCCCCAAAATGTAATTTCTCTTTCTGGTTGGCTTTCAGACATCGATGAATGTTTACAGAATGGTCGTATCTGTAATAATGGACGATGCATAAATACAGATGGCAGCTTTCACTGTGTGTGCAATGCTGGCTTTCAAGTGGCAGTTGATGGGAAAAACTGTGAAGGTAAGACTTCTCTGAAGTTATTCCATATCAGTAATTACAGTTGCAAGAGGTTATTCACATGAATGAAAAAGAAAAGGACCCCTGGTGGGGGGAAGGGAAGGAACAAGGAGTCAGATTTCCAAATACCTTTTGCTGTATCTGGGAGGGCAAGTGAAATGTCTTTTGCAGCCAGTTCTGGAGCCTTGGCTTGGCAATCCTCAGCGGGATGTCTGTCCAGCAGGAGAAATAGCACATACCACTATCACAAAATGCAGTTTCTTTGATGGGAGTGGTGCATTTTAAAACATAGCACGAGTCACATGCTGCCTGATTTTACTGTGTGTTTAACAGCATGCTTTATGGGATCTTACTGGGTGACTAGCAATGTGGTTTATGTAGATACAGGCTGGTCTGACCTATAAAAACTGTTTCAACAAAAATTTGTAAACATAATTGATGTGTTCCTACCTCCCAGACCTTTAGTAAAGGGGGAAGAAAGAAGAATGTTTTTTATCATGCTTCCCAAGGTCCTTGGGAGGGTTCCCAATGATCTATTCATACGTTAAAAGAATTTCAAGTACTGTTCTTAGAAACATTTTTGGCAGAATATTATCTCAGTGATTCAGCTCAAAGACTTAATGCCAAAATTCCTGGTTGGGATAGATACACGATTTTTTTTTTAAAACCATAAATTATTTTTGTCTGACTTAGCCTGTAAGTAAAAAGAAAACACACTATGTCTAGAAGTGTAATTTCTGTCCAAGACAGCTGCAATATTAAGGAAAATAGCACGATTCTGAATATATTGTAATGTCATTATGATCCAGTGATTTTATGTGCTAGTAGTGATTCTGTTAATCCTTGGTAGAGACAGACATTTTAAGACTCTGTTTTTCCTGACTCTTTTTTAGATGCAGTTTAGCACCATAAGCTGCTTTTTAAATATCTTATTATGGAAGTACATTGAACTAAATATATTTGGAAATTAGACTATTCAGGAAAAAACCCTCTATTCTGATTTCTTCCTTTCCCACCAAATACCATGTGCTAATAGTAATAAAAACCAGGACATCGGCAGTCTGGTAAAACATTTTTAATTCCATTGCATGTGCTGCCAGAATGTCTGTTGCATCCACTTATGAAACAGTTTCATCTCTGGCATTGTAATGCACTGAGCTGTGTGCACACACACTAATCAGTAAAGACCATGGCATTGTGCCATACCTTAGTGTAACTGTGTGTAGTTCTTTAGATGAAACTGGTAAATACTGCTGATTTTTTTTGGATGTAACGTCCGAAACTGATTTCATCTGTGCCAGGGCAAAGTGAAGACTGAGAGGATATAAAAGCTTACTCAAATCAAGCACAGAATTCTCTGTACTTGCCTTTTTTTTTCTTCTTCTTTTTCTTTTTTTTTTTTTCTTTCCCAGTGTGTGAGTGACTGTGCAGGGTTCAGAATAAGAGTGTCTGAGACCTCCACCTTTTCCTATTTGAATCCTTCATGCTATCCCATTAGGTCAGAGGATGAATAATGCCTTTATGAAGCTATAATTAGGAAGTACCTTTCTCTATGGCCTGTCATGCTGAATGCAGGAAAGGGACAGGTTTTATTTTGAAGGGAAGTTGAGGATGGCAGTGCCCACAGAATTCATGTGTGAGCACAGTGCTGGGAATTCTCCCATACCATAAATCTTAGACTTGTCCAGTGGAGGTTACAAAAGTTTTCATTCCAAACCCAAATGTACACTCCTCCCCTTTCAGGTCTTCTTAGTAACATAAAATTGTATTTACATTCCAAACAGGAGGCTGCTTCTAACCTAGCTTCTATTTAGATTAAGACTGCAAATCCTCTTTAATTACATCCTTTCTCACTTTTTGATGGCTTTTACCAACTGGAAGTTCTTAAGCTGTCCAGTGTCTCATCTGTTTTTTATTCTCTTTGCTTTTTTTGGATTCATTCCTTTTTATGTTAATGATTCATTATGAAAAATGGAGTCACTGCTTTGACACATCCTCTAGGACAGTGCAGTATGTCCCATCATATGTTTCTGATTATCATTATACCTCTGACAATGAAGAAAAAAATTAAGGTTTATCTTTTGGATATAACTAGTAAGAGTTCTTATGCTTAGGCATGATGAGCATTATGTGTATCCTGTGCATTTTCAGATATGGATGAGTGCAGCATCAGGAACATTTGCCTCAATGGGATGTGCATCAATGAAGATGGAAGTTTTAAATGCATTTGTAAACCAGGCTTCCAGTTAGCATCTGATGGACGCTACTGCACAGGTGAGCACCATGAATGATGGCTTCCTGAAACCTGTGAGTCCTGTCTCTCTGGTAGCTTCAAGAATAACCTTATTTCCTTACAGTGGTCCCTGGGAACAGGGGGTACTGAGCAGAGTTCTCAGCAGATAGGCTTTTTTAATCAGCTGGAATTACTTGTCATTGTGCAAGGCAGTTCTCAGTCTTCTCCACATTGTTGAGCAACCACCCTAACCAGCCAGTGGGAAATATTCTTTGACAAGGACTGCAAGACCTGACCTGGTTAAACTCCTTTTTTTTTTGGATATGGTGTTTTCTCTACATTGGTTCCAGTATATCTCACATTTTGTATTTGGCCTTTGAAAGCATTCTGCCTTTGGCCACCCAAACATCCTGGCTCATTGGCTTCTTTGGGATTTTCTCCCATTCCTGTCTGGGTGCTCCTCATCAATAGAGCATCTCTGAGGAGTGCCCAGCACTCCCTGTGACCAAGGTGCAGGCATGAGCACCACAGCAAGATTGTCTTTTCCATTTGCTGCACTAGCTCAGCACTACCTCCTCCATGGGAGGCACTGCAGCCTCCTGGTTGCTAGTTATGTCATTAGAGTTTTCTTCAGTCCCATCAGGAATTGGAAATTTTGTGTATATAAATCTTCATGTTTCCACAGGTTTTACAGGCACAAAGCAGAAGTTCAAAATAAAGAATAAACAAGTGATGGGCCAAGTTACTTACAGGTTTTCTTTTGAAAAATTCAGAATCTTTTAACTCTTTGAATCAAGGCAGAAAAAATGCGTTATTACGTTTTGGCAAATTTTAAAAAATGTCACACTGCAGCATCTTGTGCACCAATAGCAAAAGTAAATGTTTGAGTAATTTGGTTTTGAGAGTTAGTGACATGAAAGGTGAATTAATTTGGATCCTTTTGCTCATTGAATACTGTACCAGTCTAAAACGGACTTTAAATCAAAATCAGGACAATAAATTGTGTAAAACATCTGAAACATCTCTTGAATGTGAAAACTCTTGCACTAGGTATGCAGGACAGTGGTACCCAGCCTTCAGGTGAGGGAATCAGGTAACTCTACTGAGATGATCCCATTCTGGCTTTGTAAAAGGGTTGCTTTAGTTGGGATGTGCTTTAATTTCTCAAATGAGCCATTGTGCATCACCATGCAAGTGTCTCCTTAACCTAACAGCTGCTGGCTGTGCTGGCTGCAGCCTTCACACACTTAGAGCAACCACATTTATTTCCATTCTTACCTGTTTTCCATGTGGGATGTGTGTGCTTTGCCAAAGCTTATTTTCCAGCTGGTGTGTGTGTGGGATGTCAGTGAGGCTTCAGTGCCCATCAGGCTGTGGCACATCAGCCAGCCGTGTTCCCACAGATCCCTGGCTGCTCTCTGTGTCATTAGCAGGGATGTGACTCATGGATGCAGGCTCAGCCCAGCCCAAATGCTTGTCTTGATTTTTGCCTTGAGTATCTCTCTTTAAAATTTATTTATTTTTTTAAATTTTTTTTTTTTATTACATCAGTCTGTGCCCTGAAATGCCATCCAAGAAGATAGTAACTCTACCTGATTACTTAAAACACAATGATGTTCAGTCTTGCAGGCTCTCTTATGTGCCTCCTGGCTAAACAGGAGTATGGATATAGTCAAAAAGGGCTTTCTGGCCCTAGAGAAATGTTACTTCTCTGCATCAAAGGAGGAATATTTGAAAATTATCCAAAGTTGCAGAGAACTCAACTGATTCCTACTGAAAGTTGGAACAAATCTTAGAGTAAAAAGAGGAATTTCTCCCACTGCTTTTCAGCACTTACTGTAAGCCTTGGTCTTTATGAATGAGCAGGCAAACATTTATTGCATGTTAAAATTGTTATTGGGTCAAAATCAAACCAGATTTTGAAACCTGGACACCCAAATTACACCTTTTATCCTCTTTATATTTGTCTCCTTTCTTCCATTTGCCCAAAGTATCACGAAATAATTCCCAGGTCTTCAGTGGCTGGAGGAGCACAGCTCTTCAGTCATGTTACTAAAATTTTAAAGGTTGGGTCTTTAATAATGTCCTTTCCTGGATATTTTATCCTTACTGAGTCCTTTCTGTACATGCCAAATGTGCCAAGTAAATAACTTGTGTCCTACAGAACTGCAAGTCTTTGGAACACCCATTGTTGACACTGCATATCCTGAATTTGTTTGTCAAGTGCATGCATTCAAATCTTACACAAGCTGAAACTCTAAGGTCACACTTGGATGTGCAGGGAGTTCTTGTGCACATTGGGAATGTGTGTGTGCACAAACTGACATTTCTGCAGCAAACTGGCTTCCTCCCTGAGCAGTTTTGATAGGGAATTGAACATGTGTTTTTGCCAAACTAGGGCATCAACAAAGGAATGGAAGAGGGCAACTCATTGCTTCTTTAACCATCTCATTGCATGCACTCTAAGCTGAGTTTTCAGCTAGTAAGAAGGGCTTCTAACCCAAAGGTGGGGATAATGTAATTAACACTTAGTTCCATAAAATTGGAATTTAAGTGTAAGTACAGGGCATATGCTTGGCTGTCTGGTAAAAAATTCCACTTAGGCTTTCTGAAATAACATGCCAAAAAAGGATGTTACACCATAGCCTTGTATAGTCCCTGAAATACAAGACATGCTAAATTTATTCACCATTAGCTGCTTTCAGTGATGATTTGCTTGATTTTTCAGAAGCACTTATATCAGGCAGGCAGAAGTTTGAAGCATTATTTCTGTTCCATACTTTGTTTCATCTTTAGCTCAAACAGGAATTCCTCAAATTGAAAGCCATCACAAGGCAATTGAAAATGGTGCTTTAGTAGTCTGAGTAAATTTTTCCTGGTTAAAATTGGAGGACTTTGTGTACCCAGCTAGCACTACTGAGCAAGCTAAGCAGAAAAGGCAGAACTCATTGGACATGGAGAATGAATCTGTTAGTTGGTTTCCCAGAACCAAGCTGATTTTATTTTAAGTTGTCCAAATGATGACTTTTACCACAGAAGACAGTGGAGCGTTCTCAAGGTGAGAAATTTGGACTTTATGCCTGTGTTTGAAATTGATTTACCCCGTGGAATCTCAGCCCTGGTAAAAGCAGAGGCTTTTTACCCATCTCTACAGGAACCAGATTTTCAGCTGATTCTCACCATTTTAAGTGACCTACTTTACCTTTCTAAAAACCATCTATAGCAGTATTTCCAACACATTCATAAATTGGTGCAAAAGAAAATAGATGGCACATTTCACCCTTTACTAACTTACAAAATCTTCTTGTGAAAATGAACTACAGGAAACGGGGAAGAAGTAATTTTGCCTCTCTGTTTCTATAAATAACCTGAAAAAAGGAAAGTTGGGTTTTTTTTTACTTATAGGAGAATCTGTCATAGGAGTTCAATGTTGTCTACCAGAATAACTGTCTACACCATTAAATAGTATGGGCTCATTTTGAATCCCAACTCGATTTTTATCTGCACTGAATAAGGATTCAATTTAAAGTGGGAGAAGCATTTAAGATTTGTCTGAAACAGAACAAAAGATTGCAGGATGAAGTAGAAATGAATTGAGCCCATGTACTTAAATATAGCTTTTATTTTAAAGTGCAGTTTGAAAAAGGAATCTTGGATCATACAAGCTGTGTTTTATGCCAAACAACACAAACTAAGTAAAACACAGAGGTGTTTCACTCTCAATTTGCCCTTTTAAGGTCAGAAAAAGGGAAATTGTCACACACACTGTCTCTTGTATACAGTATGGAGAATTGTTATGAAGTGATTATTTTATAAAGGTTATACATACTTCCAAACAATATTTTAAACACTCCTTTTCTTTATCACTTCTAAAATGATGATATGCTCTCTGCATCTAGAGAATGGTCTATTAGCAGGATACACAGCCTGTACAGGTTTTTTACTCATTTAACATCACTTTGTGATAGTCTAATATTAAAAGGCTTCATTCCTGCTATGGACCTCATTGTTCAATGTGCCATTGTTGGGCAGAGATGGTGGCTTGTGCTGGGCAATTGCTCAGGGCTCAAATCATTAACAAATTCCTTTCAAGGCTGGAGTGCAGTGTGTTCATTTAAAGTTTATAAAATGGGCTGTAATGAGCATTTGATAGGAAAACCCAATTGTGCAGATCACCAGAGAGACAGGGACTGCAGGCTCAGACTGACTGGGGAGAGTCAGGTGTGCTTCCAGAAACTGAGCCCACTGCAGGAGGAAAGGAAATCCTTTGGTGGCCCTGTGAAGGCACCTTGTGGGGGGGTGAAAGATTCAATTTGCTGTTTGGACTGATTTCTTACAGAGTGAACTGTTAATAAGGAAAGGGAATATACTACACAACTGTTATATACTACACAAGTCCTTTGTCTCAGCAGCCACAGTTTCCTCCTTCCTCCAATTATGATTTTGCCTGAATGACCCTTAAATTGGAACATGTACCTCTTGGGAACAAGTTAGGAAAATGTAGCCCCTTTTATTCCCCAAGGAGAGTAAAATTGTTTTGTTCTGTTTATTTCTCCTGAATTTGGCATTTTCTTATTCTGTTTCAAAGAACAAATTCATCATTATTCCTCACAAAATCTTTACTTGAACTACTTTCCATTTACCTTCGATATTTTTCTATAGGATACATGGAAGAGAAGCTGCACAAATGCAGGTTTCAGCCAGGCATTGAACACTATGTAATTTTAACTTCTAATAAAGCTCATTCTGTTCTCCAACAGACATCAATGAGTGTGAGACAGATGGAATATGCATGAACGGGCGCTGTGTGAACACTGATGGCTCTTTCAGATGTGAATGCTTCCCTGGCCTTGCAGTAGGACTGGATGGACGTGTCTGTGTTGGTAAGACAAACTTAATGGAGTCACAATGAACCAAGGTTAAGACATTAATGCTAGGCTGATGGACAGATCAAGTTTGAATGTAGAATTTACCATTTTTTCATGGAATGGTGGGTAGTAGTTACAGTGGATGCTAATAGCTGTGGAATGTTTACTGTAATGGCCCATTTTGCTCCGTTTTCATTTCATTTTTATTTCAAGAGAAAAGAAGTGTGGGTCAAATCACAAGGTCAGGTAGACTATACAGAGCAGAGGTGACTAGTGCTGTATCAGTTCTGGAAAGGTGAGAATTTGCCCTGTTTCTGTCAACGTAAAACTCTTCATTTGTCACTAAGCTCAAAGATTTAATTACTCTGTCACCTCTTTTTAACATGGGATGTACTCAATTTTCTGCCCTTTTTGGTACAAGCTCAGTGTTTGGTTATAAAATACTCATGTGCCTGACAGCCATTTATGGGCCAGTTCTTAAATAAAGAGAAAAATCACCCCTGGACCTGAAAACATGAACATATGAAATCTTATGTACTGGAATAGCATGAATGACTTTTCCTTGGGTTTTTACAGGCAAAGAAAGAGCAAAGACTTTGTCCATTTTCCCCACAGATTCTCACTAGTTCGAGGTTAAGAACTGATTGCTTGTCTAGTAATTCACTAATCCATGTTAAATCATTAAATGCAGTAACTATTTGTATGTCTGAATTCTTGGGAGCATGAGGAAGAAGAATTTCCTGTCCCAAGTAGGAGGGGTGGGATATAGGTGGCTGAAAAGCAGGGGGAAACAGTGAAAGTTACTTCGTTTGGACAACAAATGGTGTTTATGGTGTTTATGACACCCGAGCTACATTTAATACTTGTCATAATTTATGGCAGGATAGTTGGCTATGGCAGGATTAAGAGAGATTTCTTCCCTCAGATACACACATGAGAAGCACGTGCTATGGTGGCTACAAGAGAGGACAATGTGTGAGGCCACTGACGGGTGCAGTTACAAAGTCAGAGTGCTGCTGTGCCAGCACTGACTATGCCTTTGGAGAGCCCTGCCAGCCCTGCCCAGCACAAAATTCAGGTATGGCATTTCACTGCTACATCTTCTAATTCACCATATCTGTTGATAAACTATTTTTAGAAAGGTAGAAGAGATTTTTATATTAACATTGCAGCTTAAATCAGGAGGTTAAATTGTTCTCTAACATGTTACATGTTTTCAACACTCTTCTATTTTGTGTGTTGTAAGAGTACAGGAGATAATTTTTTAAAGCAACAGTAAATGACAATGTCTGGGTCCAGATTTGTTATGCACATTAAAAACAAACAGGACATTTTTAGACAGCAAACCGTATTTTGGTAGATGTAGGTAACAAAAAATACAATGTTTAACTCAATTATTAGTGGAAAAAACTTGATTAATTCATAGATTCAAATCCTTATGTACACCTGCTTGGTCAGATGTTTGCTGCATGACTCAAGCTTGCTGATATCCTTCAAGTGAATTCAAGTAGTTTATTCAGTACCTCACTTTTGGGTAGTCAGTGCACAGACAAATGTCCAGTTCTGTTTCTTGTGAATACTTGAGTCTGTCACTGAAATCCCCACCAAGTGAAGTTGTCTGGGATGGAACTTCTCTCTGGCAAGGAAGCAGTCCTAACCATTCCAGTGGGCAGAAGTGTTTTAGGAAAACACTTCTTCCAGCAAGACTCTGCTGACACAGTCCTTGCCTTGAAACCAGTAAATTAAAGAGACCTTGGTTTCGTGGAGGTGACTGACTGCAGGGAGCTGGTCTGAAACCTCCATTTGTTAAATGTTTCTTGTCACTCAGCAAATTTGTTGTTGCATGTAAACAAAGTGTGCCATTTGATATGTAGTTCAAAAGCACGTCATACCACCAGGGTATTTGCTTTGTAGGCAAAAATAGTTCTAGATTTGTTTTTTAAATCTGTTTTAACTGATAGCTTTATGAAAGCATTAGGGAGACAAAACCAGTTGGAACAAATTAGGCTGGTAGAGCTGATGTGAGCTCTTCAGCAGGAACTTGCTGATGACCATTTTATAACTTGGTGTGGTGTTCAGAATAGCAGAACACCAAGGACGTGTTAGTGAAACAGGAAAGAGCTTTTCCAGCAGCCTCTGGTGATGTTAGTGGGCCCTTCTTACTGTACAAAGTGGAAATCTTCTGCAAATACTGGACTCTGTATCACTGACTTGTGTGTTATGTTTGATTTACTTTATTGGAACATTTACATGTGTGTAAGCTATTGTTCCTGGGTTGTTTTCCTCACCTCTTCAATTGTCAAGAAAGGCCATCTCATGTAGGGTGAAGTGCAGCATTTCTTTGGGCTTTCAGTGGGGGAGCGAAGGAGAAGATTTCTTAGAGAAGCATTGTACCAGAGAGACTGGAAGATATTCCTGAAAGGAAGGCCTCTGTGCTCCTCAGAAGCAATTTGCAGCAGTTCCTGCCGTTCTAGACTAAATTTTGTTGGTGCACGTTCAGAGCAGGTCTGCTTTCACTTACAGTGACAGTGGTTATTTGATTCAGGCCAGGGTACATATTAATTTGCTGGTTATGTTAATAGTGGGAGATGTGTTGCATGGGATTTTCTCGAAGAGAACACAGCTAATTCCCCAAATATTTTTAATATTTATTGATTTTCGCAGTGTAAGTATTTTGGGTGTTATTATAGTGAAAATATATTGAAAAATGTTGACCTATATGGCAGTAATTAATGCTGAGCTGGCTCTCAGTTCATGCTATTAATTATCCTGAACTCAGAAGAAGAACTTGAACCCAGCAGTAAGTGAGACATTTGAGAAGCTTTGACACATATTTTAATTTTATTTTTTTTTAAGGATAAGATATCGTTGGTCTACTGTGAACTTATGACAGCACTCCTGCTAAATGGAGTTAAATATGGGGCAGATTTATAGGAAAAAATGTTCTGTTTCCTGGTCTCTTTGAACATGCACCTTGAGCAAGGACTTGGACATAGAAGTTCTGGAGAATCTTGCTGTGATGATGTTACGGTCCGTTTGTGTAGGAGGACCAGCATGAAGTTTATGTCTATTCTTAAAGGCCACAGTTTGTCATGTGAAGTTTTTACTCATCCATCTTCATCAGCAGATTCAGACCCTGAATCTGCTAAAATGCTTCCCAGGTGCAGAATACTGTGAGGTTATTAACATTTTCAGAAGAATTGGAAGGCATGTTGCTTCTTTCGAATAATTAATTGCCGTAGTGTAAATGGTGATGCTGAAAGCAATGAGCTAAGAAAGAATATTCCAATAAGTATTTTAATATTTTTTCCAGCTGAATATCAGGCTCTGTGCAGCAGTGGAACTGGCATGACTGCAGTAGGAAATGGTAAGATCACCTAATGTAATTCAAGCTATAGCACTTCTGTCTGAAAGCGTTACCTTGGCATCCTGAATTTGTTAGCCATGCTGGTGGGGATGGTGACAGAAGGCTTAGGGTGAAATGAATGGAGCATGGAGTTCCAGGATCATGACATTTCACCTGTGGGGCCTCTGTTTTACATCATGGAGTGTCTGTAAGTGCCATTATAAAATAATGACAAATTTATGAGAGGTGTCATTACCTACATGACTTTATATGTAAATCACATTTGCATATTTCAGGTGAAATCATCCTGAAGAATAAAGCCATACTGAACATTGAGCTTACTCATGTTTTCATCTGTCAAAATAGGCCAGGGTTTGTTTAACTACAGAGAAGAGGGAAATGATTACAATAAAAGCTTTGTAGTCATAGAACTGTGAAACTTCAAACTCTTAAGCCAGCCAATGCTCACCAGTAGATTTGCTGGCAGTAGATAGGGAAAAGCACTCAGAAAGGAGGGATATTAATGCTTTGGCAAGTGATGCCATCTGGAAATGCTATGAATCAGGAGATATGGGGAGTATTAATACATGGGCCTCTCTAAATCTAATCTCTGATCCCCAGTTGAATATTCCAGTTCTTACCTACAATTGAAAGTTTCCTAAATGACCGTGGGCTAGAGATAAATCAATGTTAAAGAGATGCTTTTTTCTCTAGAGTTTGAATATTTAGGTGTGAATTTCCTGATCAACACTACATAATTATAAATATGGAGCAGCCAATGTTAATGATATTGAAACTGTCTTTTTGTAGTTTGGAGAATTAACCCCTACAAGCCCTCAACAACTGGCTCTGATGTTTGGGTTTTTTTACCTTTATGTAGATATTAATGAGTGCTTATTGGATCCTGATCTCTGTCCTAATGGAAGGTGTGAGAATCTGCATGGAACATACAAATGTTTCTGTGACCCTGGATATGAAGTGGACTCAACTGGGAAAAACTGCATTGGTATGAAATGTCTTATCCCCAAAGTATTTATAAAGAATCATCATCTCCTTTCTCAGACTCTGTTGGCTAAACTCTCCAAATCTATACTTCTGGTCTTTTCATAAAAGCAGAGGCTGCAGCCTTCTCTTGAACACGACTGGTCTGACCAGTGTACAATATTCTGATGAAGTCTGACCAGTGCCTTGTGTAGTTGTGCCAGAAATTCCCCATTGCCCCATGGAATATCCTGCCTAAACTGATTCTAGAGTGCATTAGTCTTCTCTCAAATACGTGTTACACTGTGGGATCAAAGTTAACCTCTAATTGGGAGTTACATCCAGAGTTTTCTCACTAGCCTTCAGCTGATGAGTTCTGGTTTCCAGCATGTTATTGTTACTGGTCCCTAATTGCTAAGTTTTGAATGTTGGTGATTATATTTCATCTTATTTTTCTTGTTCATGTTGTCAAGATTAATTTAGCCTTGCCTGACTCTCTGTGTTGGTAATAACTTCCAGCTTAGTGTTGTCCACAGTTTTTGATTCCATTCATTTTTTACTTCTGCATTACAATGAATATTTTATAGGACCAGTCCCAAGACTGATCCCTGAAAGCATTTCTAATATCCTCACTTCATCATGATTATTCTCTTTTTTACTGTATCCTACTGTAATCTCTCCTTCATCCAGCTCTGGAACCACCTTAAAATTCTTAAATTCCTTTCAGTTATCTCCAGCTTACATAATAATTTTATTTGGGTTCTGTATTCTCTACTTAAACCTAAATAGCTGAAGTCATCGGTGTTATCCCAGTCTAAACTATCAATTCTCTTTAAAAAAAAAAAAAAAGGTTGATCTTTCTAAGATAAAAATCACACTGTAATTCATCCCATTTTCCCATTTGCTTCTTTGGCTTTAATTATCCATGTCCCATTCCAGTGTTTGCTTGTAGCTGATGGCATCTCTTCTCCCAGTCCATCTGTGAGTTTTCCAGCTGCTCCCCAGCCCACCCTGCTGTAGCCCACATCCCTGCTCCATCACAGCTGTTTCCCATTCTCCCATAATGTTCCACCTGGCCCTCTCTCAATTTTTCTGAACTCTGGTGAAGCTTCCCACATGGTCTGTTTTATTCTGCAAGTCTCCCTTCTTTTCCTAGCACTTGTGCTGTTCCCAGCTGCTGCTCTGACCCTCGGAGTCTTCCCAACTTCTCTCAACACTTCCCGAGGCCTCTCTGACTTAGCCAATTGTTCCTGTCTGCTCTTTGGGTCTCTCCTGGTCTTCACCTGCTATTCATGGCCCATTGCCACCTTCTTGCAGCTTCTCTCTGATGACCACAGTCCTTCCAAAGATTTCCTCAGGGTTCTTGATATTTAGCACTAGCAATCGTATTTAAATTTTTCATCTCTGAAGCAAGTGTAGACTTACATTAGCCTTGTTAACCATAATATCTAAGACAGTTCAGAGCCAGCCTGGAAAAAAACGGTGACTTAAAGAGCAGGATGATGAGCAAATCTTTTCAAACCAATCTTCTCCATGTTTCTTTCATGACTGTGGGGGCTGCTGTGCAGGGACTCAGAGCCTGCATAGACCTAGTCCACAATAAAGGCAGGATGGAAGTGTGATTCCCAGCTTTATTTTGGACTGTGGTGTGCCTCTCACATAGTATGAACATGTGAGGAAAGGAAGTACAAGCTCTTGTGCAAACCTGTTGTCTACAAAAAGAATCCAGTATTCCTATTCCACACACACCACATCCCCCTGCACGATTTGTCTCCTCTGAAATGTGGCTCTTGGGAGGGAAATTCTGTTCTGACTTCTGTTCCAGAAATGTTTGATTTCTTAAAAAGTTCTTTATTTTCATTGTAGATATTGATGAATGTGCACTGAACATGCTGCTTTGTGACAATGGGCAATGCAGAAATACCCCAGGGAGTTTCACCTGCACCTGTCCAAAAGGATTTGTGTACACTCCTGATCTAAAGACGTGTGAAGGTAATTGGCAACACACCATTTCATCCTAGTTTTATTCATTTGGATTGTGCTCAGATTGTGCCAGCAATGCTTTGAACCTTGATGGGGATATAATGTGTAAAACTGAAAAAATCACCATAAATAAATTCTGTGGGGAAGTAGGAGAATGAGGAGAGACAAAGCCAAAATGAAAGCATTAGATAACCTCATGGAATAGCCTGTATTTACTCTGCCTATTTACTACTGCCAGTGAGCCCACACTGTGCCAAGGGTGAGAAGAACCAAGCTCTATAAATCTGTTTTGTGAGGAGCAGAGCCAAAGGGCTCCTAGTTTGAACCCTTTTTGAGGCACAGACAGTTCTAGTGTGTCAGTGTGTCTTTGGGACACATGCATTGTTACTCTCTTGTGAAGAGTTTCATAACAGAAAAGGGGAGTAAGACTGGTTATGAGGAAAGCTTCGTCCCCTTTTTCCTAAACTGAGAAGAGCCACATGTATTTTTGTTAATGTTTTCTGGCACTAATAGCAGTGTGTTTCTTTTCTAGATATTGATGAGTGTGAATCCAACCCCTGTGTTAATGGAGTGTGCAAAAACACACCAGGCTCTTTCGTTTGTGAATGTTCTCCCGAAAGTACTTTGGATCCAACCAGAACCATCTGCATAGGTATTTGTTCTTCTGAAGGTTTTATGTTTGCTGCTTAAAAATGTCCAGTGACATGCAAACACTGTACACCAGGTTTAGAAAATACTTTAAAATAACTTGTGGAGATAAATATAGTGGAAAACATAACAAACAATGTTAAGAAAGTGCTTGTTTTCACCATTCCTATGGGTGCATAAAGTGCACTTGGAAGCTTGGTGTGCTTCCATGCCAAATTTGAAAAGAGGTGAAAATTTTTTCTAACCAACAGAGAAATGTGAAGACTAATACTTCAGGTCTGTGCTGACCTCCTTAATTTCTCCTATAATAAGGTTTGCATGTTCTAATTAGGATCTGCTCTCTGGAAGGAATTTTCTATTTGAGATGGAGCATGAACAAGTTATGCACAGTCCAGACCAGCTCAAGAGCACCCACAGACAGTGCTGTGATTCAGATACTCTGTGGGCTCATAATTTCCTTTCTTGCCTGTTCTGTTGGGACAGTAATTTATAGCTCTTGTCTAGTCAGTGAGGAAAACTGTAGGACTACAGCTGTCTGATCCTTAGCTATCTCCTGCCACTCCCTATATGGGAAAATATCCAGACTGGGGGATCTTGCAAAATAATGGAAGAGGTAGCAAGGGTTCATATCTGCTCTGTTCTTCTGCATGCGCCCCTAATCTGAGTCATAATAAATACAGAGACTTAAATCTTGAATGGTATCAACATACTCCCTGTTGAAGACAATAACCATAAACTAGGATTTGCAAGAGCTCTGTGCTGGGATGATTTCAGGCTATAGTCCAGCATAGAGAAGGTTAAATTAAGAGATTTTAAAATAAATTTAGCTCTGATGGGGTAAATTATAATGAAAGGATGATTCTTTTTCATGGTTAAATTCACATGTGTTTGTAAATACAGTAATGCATAATGCTAGAGAATCTGCATGAAAATACATTGGTTTTTTTCCAAACAGAGACTGTCAAGGGTACCTGTTGGCAGAACATAGTGAATGGAAGGTGTGAAATAAATATCAATGGAGCAACTCTGAAGTCCCAGTGCTGTTCCTCACTAGGTGCTGCTTGGGGGAGCCCCTGTACACCATGTGAACGAGGTAATGCTGTTCATTTTCCTCAGAAACCTGGGACTTTTCCTCCTCTGAGGCTGGTCCAGATTATTGTCATAGAATTCGGGCACAGGGTAGACAAATAACTTCAGTTGTTCTGTTATCAAGCCATCATTCTTTATTCAGTCCCAGAAAAGAGAAATCTTAATATTTGAGAGGTAGCATGTAGCTCTAGAAGGTTCTAACTGGATTTTACAGTAAATTCTTTACAAGTTGAAGCACTGAAGGGAAGGGACCACACCTACAGTCTGTAACTTGCAGCCTTACTTTAGCATGGTTTGTCATAATTAGTGATCTGGAGTTCCTAATGGTGTAGCAATAAATGCAAGTTCCCCAGAGATCCCAAGGAAACGTTCCCAACAAATGGATCTTTGGTGTGGTAATGGAGGGAGGAGAGGGAGTGGCCCTTGTTATTACACTCTGTAGATTAACTGCTGACCTGGAGACTCATACAGTTGATCAAGAAATGGGTTGAGATTGCTGCATATTCATTTGATAATTTTACTGAGCTGTGGGATGAGCTGGGAACCCAGGGATGAGCTGATGAATGCAGAAATGTATGTGGGTTGTTATTTCTATATCCTGAAAGCTGCTACTTTGTTCAAATCTTTGGTTAATTTCCTTCTGTGTACCTTAACAGAATTCATCCTCACTCATCCATGGTAAATAGGGTTGTAATGTGCTGTGATCAAGTGAAAGGAATTAATTGGTTTGAATGAAGCAAGAATCATAACCACTTTTGGGTTAGCTAGCTGAGACACATGGGAAGCAAAAGAGGAGAAAGGCTGACACTCTGTATAGTTTATGTAGTTGCCCCATCTTATCTCTTTATTATTTCAGAAAATACTGGGATACTGTCTAAGCACTCAGACTTCTCATAGCAATAAACTAGATAATGTTTCACATGATCAGTTTTGCACAATAAATTAATGTTGAGTTTTAGACTCTGGTGTTCTGAAATCTCACTTTTGTTTGTTTTACAGACCCAATATGTCAAAAGGGATATTCAAGAATAAGAGGAACATTGTGTGAAGGTATTTATTGTTGCCTTAACATAAATCAGAGCTTGAATGAAAAAATGCCAGTGTTTTGATTGAAGTGGTTAATTTAGCATAGAGGAACACTTTGCCAAGTTCTTACCTCGTGTTGTTCCATTGACTTCATTGGAGTTATGTCAGGGATGAATTTGGTTTCAGTTTGTTTAACATTCCTGCATACTCACAGTTTATCTCAAAGTACACACTTGCAAATACAATGTCTACCAGTATAAGGAGGTGGTTTTTTCTCTTCAAATACTGTTAACTGAGTAACCTGTTTTTACAAAGTATGTGTCTTACATATACTACAAAACATGGCATAGTACTGTGCTATGGTAAACCATTACTATGCTTTAGAAGAAGAATGTTCAAAGACTGTAGTTCACATTAGTTTTCTTCTTTTTTTCCCCTAACCTTGGCTTTCTCCCATACAACATTATATGAAATCTTACACATTCCAAAACATATTTTCACTGTCCTGTTAAAGAAAAAAGAAAAAAAAAAATCATCAGGACACAGTTATACTTTGGTTAAAGAAAAGTTAAAGATATTTTAAATGTGTAGTTTTTTGCTTGGTATGAGATGACTCTGTACTGTTCTGTGAGAATTGAAGGTCCCACCCTATTTCATCTCTATTTGAATTGATTTGAACCCCTGGAAAAGTACTGCATATTTACATAACATGCAGAAGCTCAGAGAGTCTCAAACTGCTGTGGGTCATCCTGACTGACAACATCTGACATGACACTGCAGTTAAAATATTTTTTAAAAATTACTCCCATATGTAGCTTCCATAAAGAAACATTGTTTTTTTTCCCTTAAAAAAAAAAAAGAAAAGAAAAGAGGAACACCCTCACACATACTCTTTGCCTTCCAAATGATGACTGAATACCTTGGCACGTCTGTGCTGCAGACCCACTGTACATAACTTATCTGACCTCAGCAACACTTTGTGGAGTGTGTAAGTGAAAGAAAAGGGAAAAAAAAGTGGGCCCACCTATCTCTCTTCACAAGGAAAGTCTTAGAACATTTTCAACACTGCTGGGATGGAAAGTTTATCCTTCCAAGATATAGACATAACTTTTTTCAGCATTTCCTTTACCAGCACATCGGATTACATCTATTACATGCTTTAATCTTTCTCATTTCAATGGGACCTGGATAGCCCCAGGATTTTCAGAGCAGTTTCCTTTCCTTGTAACATTATGAAGCCTTACTTGGTTTTCAACCAATGTAAGCATTTTTCAAGGCAGGGAAAGGTCTCTAGGAAATTTGCTGGCAAGTTAGAGACAGGGGTAAGTTTAGCTCCCCAAAGGTGATAGTCAGTTCTCCCATACACAGCCCATGTAAAATGAGTAATAGATCTTGTGCAAGGAAATAAGCAAACGAAATTGGCAGCATTGCTCTCGTTTACGGGTGAGCCCTGGAGTTGTCAGCTGCAATATTGCTCACAGGCCATGAGCAGTGTTTCAGTGGTTTCTAATAATCCACTGGCTTTACTTCATACCTTCCAGTCAATTTACAATATCTGTTCAAGGGCAGAGGCCACTGATTTGCCCCCCAGCGTTTATCCTCCATCATGCTCCATGAGGTTTGTGAGATGCTGAGCCTCTTGGCACCAGGAGTTTTGTCTGGAGGCCTGACCAGCCCAACCTTCCCCCTTCTTGGTTACTCTGCACATGAGTATTCATCTACAGATGTCAGTCATTCTTTTTCCGTTTCTTGTTCTTATCCTCTCCTGTCCTAAAAATTGTCAGGCTTCATCTTGGAGCCATGTTCAGTGCTGGAGGCTTCTTCCCAAAGGCAGTTGTGAAGGAATATGCTTTCCACAAAGGACATGGGTGGGAGGACCTCACACTTAGATTACTAAACATTTATTGAAGCTCAAGCCAAGTTAATGCATATAATCAAAATATCCTTACCCAAAAGTGCTAAATTTGCCTCTTAAGTATAGAAATTTTTACTTAATGAAGTTAAACTCTGTGTGTAGTTGTAAGGAGGTTATTTTAATATATATAAAGTTGCTAATTGCTGACAAGGCCACAGAGCCAGATTTCAAATGGTGGTGTAGTTTCCAGACATGCAGATAGAAAAGATTTTCAAAATTCTTAAAAAAATAATGAATCTAATTGGAATAATGCATAATGTCATTTTGCACTTACTTTGGTCTTTCTTTGCCCATTTGCTTCAATTATCTGGCCTACAGTGAGTATGAAAATGAATATAGTTTTTAAACACCCCTCCTTTTTCTGTTACTTTTGAGTTTAATTTCAGTATGTGTAGAAATGGCAAATAGCAACATGTATTATTTCTGTAATTAATCAGCAGTTTTCTGTAATTAATTGGTTCTGGCTGACTCGTAAATTGGGAATTGTAAATATTTTGAATTTTTTCAGGCCATGTAAACTGCTGTGGTTTTTTATTTTATCCTAAAAAATTAGAATATTATTATTTTTTACATTTTTGCTAATTTGTTCATGTTTAGCATGTTAGTGATTACTCTTACTTCTTTTTTTTTTTTTAATAGATGTTAATGAATGTGAGGTGTTTCCTGGAGTCTGTACAAATGGGCAGTGTGTCAATACCTTGGGATCATTTGTTTGCCAGTGCCCCAGTGGAATGACTTTAGATGCTTCTGGACGGACTTGTCTTGGTAGGTATTAATTCCATGTACAGCTCTGCTGGGGAAGAGCAGATCTATGCAGTGACCAATGGTTGCACTGCTTGTTTTCTATGGAAAAGTATTTTTGCCCATTTTTCAAATGGAATTAGTCAGGGACATGAACTTAGTTCAGCTGGGATAGGAACAGATTCCAGTGGTGGCAGCTAAAGCCCATTACCATCTGCTAGCTGGTGAAGAGCACTGATTGCAGACTGTTCATCTCACAAATCCCTACAGATCATGTGTGCTCTTAGCACTCTTCATCTGCAGCCCCACTGAAGCCACCTTCCACAAAGGCTGGGACAGTGGAGGACACACCATTGTGGCCTGGGACTTGGCCACACCGTGCACCTTGATGGAGGGTGCAACAGAACATTCAGGTTTTGCGTGCTGCCCACCCAGAGCACCTTTGTCCATTTGTGACAATAACTGCCCACGATTTGTCTCTGAACAAGGCATAGCTTGTAGTAACTAAAAGGCCTTATGTAAGTATGGGGTGTTTAAAATCCTTTTGTGATCCAAAATTTACTTCAAGTGTTGAGCACCATTTTTCAGAGCAGTGCTTTAAACTTCAGCTGTTAATTTCTGAGTTTAGCGTTAATATTTCGCAGTTAGGAATTCCGCAGTGAGCTCGGTGTGCTCCTCCGAGTCCACAAAAACATGGAGCAAGCTGCCCTGCGAATGGATTTCGGAAAAAAAATCCTCTGCAGTGAACTAAATTTTCTCTTTCTCTCTCCACATGTTGTTCAATTGCCCAACAGACATTCGCTTGGAGAGCTGCTACCTGCAGCACGAGGACGAGCAGTGCGCGTCGCAGATCCCGGGGCGGCACCGCATGGACGCCTGCTGCTGCTCCGTGGGGGCTGCCTGGGGCTACGAGTGCGAGGAGTGTCCCCTCAGGGGAACTCCTGAGTTCGAAGCTCTTTGCCCAAGGGGACCTGGCTTCTCTACCAAGATAGAGATAAGTGGGAAGCCTTTCTCTAAAGGTATGTGATCCGTTTGTGGTGAATCGCCAGCAAATCCTGGTGGCTTTTATTTTGACTCTTCCATCAGACAGCTCCTCTGGGTTTGAAAATTTTGGTGATAGGGACTTCACTCACCCTGAGGCACGTTTGAAAATCCAGTTGGATTTCATGGCAACTAAAGCCCAAATAAAATACAAGAGAATTTAGTTTGTGTTACAGAGCATTAAATACCATATAATACTGCAGCCCCAAAGCACAGAATTTGTGTCTCTCACTAGAGAGGTTAAACTGTGCCTGACTTTGCCTCCTGGCATCTCACAGTACAAGAACTGGAACAAACTGGGCAGTACTGGGATGTATTGAAAGAGCAATCCTTACTTGTGAAGGGTGCAATGACTTTAATTCTGCTGTGGAACAACCAAGAAATGGTGAATAATTTTGGGAATTTCTTGTGAAGCTACTTGGAGAAGTAGAGGGAATAGCTTCCAGGATGATGGCTCAATTCAGAGAATTTTATTTACTGTAAACCAAGCCATGTTATGACTCTTGTTGGTAAACTTGCAGCATTAAATGGGAATTACACAGTGACACCCTAGCATTGTGTGCTGAAAGCTGTCTTTCCAGGGTTACCAGTGGGGTTAAGCTGGACAATGTCAGAAGTTACCCAAAACCTAAACATTATGAAGTCTGAAATGGGGGGAAAGTATATATGAATGACAATTGCTGTTGTTAGTTTCAGCCTTGGTTTTATAAACAGTTACTAAGCCATTATTATCCATAAAGAAAAGTAACATGTGCTTTTATTTATGCTCATTATGTCTTCTGTGACTCATGGAAGTCACGTTTTTTTTCTCAGAAATCAGAAGACAGAGTGATTCTTTTGGAAGCTCTCTTTGCCTTGGTCCTCTGTCCACTGAAATCTTCCTGAGCTGCAGATCAGATCCTGCAGGACAAAGGGGAGACTAATACTAATTTTGTGAAAGAAAGTGTTCTTGGCAATTCCAGCACAAGAGTGCCTGCACTGTGAATTAGGGGGAAATCAGTATCAGTTTATGTAGTGTGGACTAATTTCCCCAAAAGGAGGGGTCACTGTCATGAAAAAGGATGAGCTCTGATGTCAGCATTGCTCTTTTGTGCACTGTTTTTATATGAAATGATAACATCATATGTTCATACAATCTCATTTTCAGACATCAATGAATGCAAAATGTTCCCCAGCCTCTGTACCCATGGGAAATGCAGAAATACCATTGGCAGTTTTAAGTGTAGATGTGACAGTGGGTTTGCCCTTGATTCTGAAGAGAGGAACTGCACAGGTAAACTTCATGGATGTCTCATGGCTTTGAATTGAAGAGGACAAACTGGACTCGTTTGAAAATCCTGTGAGTGTGTTTTGTGTTGCAGATATCGATGAATGCCGCATCTCTCCCGATCTCTGTGGCCAAGGCATCTGTGTCAATACTCCTGGAGACTTCGAGTGTGAATGTTTTGAAGGCTATGAAAGCGGGTTTATGATGATGAAAAACTGCATGGGTATGTTTTTTATAGACCTTAGGTGTGCAGTAGTATGCTGTGTGCTAGTATGCTCAGCGTGGTTTATTTTGGGGGGGGTTTTGAAGGTTTGATCTTGCCTGCCTTTAGGTCTCTCTCATTTTGTGAGCCTTATTAAAGCTAAATTTAAACGTGAATTTGCTGCTTCTGCAGTTTGCCAAAGCATATATAAGCAAGGATGTTAAGTTTATCCCCACAATCCCCATTTTGCTAAGTGGGACACCACCCTGAACCTTGAAATTAAAGTAAATTAAAATTTAGAAGAAGCCTTTTTGAATTTGTTTTCTTTTTCTAACTGCGCTGTGGTGCAAGGGATGACTGGCTCTAGGACAGGCTGCAGGGTCCATCAGGGCAGATGGTGCTGGGATGGGCTGTGGGGAGGGATGTGCTGGCCCTGCAGTGATGTGCCTCCCCTTGTCCCCACAGACATCGACGAGTGCCAGCGCAATCCCCTTCTCTGCCGAGGTGGCACCTGCATCAACACCGAGGGGAGCTTTCGCTGCGATTGCCCTCCAGGCCATCAGATATCACCAAATATCTCTGCATGTGTAGGTGAGACATGCAGGCAAAATCAAGATGGTGCACAGCATTTTGTACCACACTTGTACTGTGCCTTTTATAATTCTCTTTAGTATAATTTTCAGGACTAAAACGTGTTCCTCTTTTTCTTCTTATTGCAACAGACATTAATGAATGTGAGCTGAGCACCAACCTGTGCCGAAACGGCCGTTGTGTCAACCTGATTGGAAAGTACCAGTGTGCTTGCAACCCTGGGTATCAGTCCACACCAGACAAGCTGTACTGTGTTGGTAAGGACAAAATCTACACAGGAGCTCTAGCAAAGAGGGAAGACAAAACACACGTAATTGTTTCAGTTTAGGAGTTCTATAAAGTAATTTTTAACCATGATTCAGAAAATCTATTACAATTTGTCAAAACAGTATGCAGAACCTCCAAAACATGCACGTCCATTTTTGAGAGAAATGAGTGAAGTTAGAGTAGTGCTGCACTCAGCTGAGTAACAGATTGTTTTCTCTAGTAAATCAATCATGATGCATAAAATCTCATACTATTTTAAATGCCCCAAGACCTCAGACTTTGATGATTAAGAGGGAGTAACTTATTAGGTTAGTTGTGTATTTAATTAAAAATCATCATTCCTGCTGGACCATGAAATAGAATCATGTGGTTCAATTGAATACATTCCTTCTACTGTGCCATGGAAATACGTGAAAAATCCACTGGCTTTAATTCTGCCAAGTCGTTTTTTGCCTTGATCCTTCCAAAAACTTTCTTGCCCTAATGATACTGTGGTGACTCCACAGTGCTATTTGTGTATGTAGAAGGAGAAGCACAGAAGTATTCCTATATGCAGTCAGGTATCATCTCCTTCCATCCCTGGTTTGCCTGACATCCATCCCAGTGCCCACCTTTGCAAACACTTGAATGTTAGTGTGCAGACACCAAGTGCAGGTTCTGGATTGATGCTGTACTGGAAAGCTGACTCAAAGTGTGTCCTTAAAATGTGCTTTAAAGTAAAAGGTGTTGTGGGTTTTAACTGTAATTTTCTCCTTTTCAGATATCGATGAGTGTGGAATAATGAATGGTGGCTGTGAGAACTTCTGTACAAACTCCGAGGGCAGCTATGAATGTAGCTGTAGACAAGGCTTTGCACTCATGCCAGACCACAGGACATGCACTGGTAAGGGAGATTTTGGGAACTTTTCTGCTTGAAGGGCTTATTTCAATAGTTTAAAAAGGGACCTTCTTTTTAAGATTAAAACTGTTGTAACAAATACACTGTTAAAAAAAAGAAAATAAATGCGAAGTGAAGTTGTTTTTCTGAAATAAACATCTCCAAAGTATCAGAATTGGGCAACTGCAGGGAGAAGTGCTTTGAAGGGAATTGATTCTTCATCATTTCAGAAGGTGTACAAGTGATTCTGATTTTAATAGCAACCAACCTGTAATTTTTTCAGTACAAGATAAATTTTCCCCCTTAAGGTATTATATTGGATCCAAATCCAAAACAGGTTGAACACCATTAAAAAAAATTATCATGAACAGAAGCCAAAATGCTGTGCACATATATTGTATGGTTCTGTTGGAGAGAGGATAGGCAGAGGTGCTAGAAAAGAAGCTGATTGCTCTGTTCTGTGGTTCTGTGGTATCTGCTCTTAAGCAAGCAAGAAAATTCCTGCTTTTAATTCTTCATTTACTCAAATACAAGTATGCTGCATTACTTCAGAGCTGAATGACTTGCAGAGAAATTGAGATCTGAATAGTATAAATCTTCCTTAGGAAACAGATCTTTTGCACTCTTAAGGGTTTGTGAGAAAATTTGCAGAGCTCTCTTATGGCCGGGTGTTCTCCTTTGGGAGTCCAGGAGTCATAATCCCAGGAAGTGAGTTGCAGTTGGTGATTTCCACATAGGTTACTGGAAAGATAATTCTACCCTACTTTTCTCTTACTTCTTGCTTCACAGCCACTGGCCTGATGAGGCATGTGAATATTTGTCAGCTGTTTGCCAATTCCATCCAAGAGCTCCTTGGAGAGCATGAGAATTATAACAGGGTTAATCCCTTGGAATAGAATTGCCTTTATAGTCCAACAAATGGAGAGTTTTCTATACTGAATTAATAGAGTGCTCACATTTAGAATTTGTAAATATTTATAGACCTCAAACCAGGGTCTCAATTACCCTGAGGCCACTCACTACCATTCCAGAAGATAAAAGAGCCCTAAAGCACAGTAAAATGTAGTTTTCCCCCACATTGTAGCTTGCTCTGGCAGAAAGATGTAAAGTAGCCAGCCTTCAGCAAGCATCAGACCCTCATTCAAAGGAAGAATTCAACTAGAAAAAGTGCAGATTTGATTGACCCTGAAAACCTAACATATTTAGATTAGGAGTCGTTTTGCTTTAGCTCAGGTTTCTAGAAAAGGCAAGCTTTTTCAAAACCTTGCCCAAACATTGGTGTTTGGGGCACTTTTTCAATGCAAAAATAAAACCAGTTGATTGAAATTGGGCCTCAGCCAGAATCTAAACCCAGTGAGAGGCTTAGAGTGACATGAGAGGGAAGGGAGGAGGGGGGCAGCAGGGTCTCTGAGCCACTTCTCTGTTTTCATCTTCTTGACCTGACTGGGGACCAAATGACCCAAGTGTGCCCTTGGACAGTCTTTGGGATCTCAAGTCTGCTGGCTGGAAACAGCTCTGTGCTTTACTCCCCCTTGTCCTTAGCCACCCAAGCACATCTCTAAACCCAAAACCAGAAGTGATCATTTAGAGCACCTTCCTGCATATTAAAATAAAAACTTAGGAATAGGGAACTATCATCTTTCCTTTCTCAAAGTCAAAACAGAAGCATTTCCTGTGGGGAGGGGATGGATTCTCTGTGGTTTGTTCCTACATTAACTCGACCCTAAACATGTCCATAGAAATTTGTTGTCAGATCTTACCTTAGCTGAGAATTTCTACATATCTATATCCAGCTTTGACTCTGAAAAATAGAATTTCCTTCACAAGCCAGCTGTAACAACTATTAGCTGTTCATTTTCATACTCTCCTCTAATAAGGACTTGAGTGCAATAGCCACACATAAAAAGGTTTAAATAGCAGAAACACCAGACATCTTTGGATGTCAAGTCAAATCTAAGAATATATCCAGAGATGTGAGGGTCACCTTCACTATCCTATTAGTATTGAAAATGCTGCTTCCTTGTCTTGAAAAGATGTTATTTACGTATGTGATCATCTGCTGAATATTCAAAATCCCCATGCTAAAGTTTTGCCTCTGCCCAAACCAATAAGAACAAAACTAATTTATGACATTTCCTTTTCCTTGCACAAAATATCTGGTTTTACACTGTTAGGTGTTTGTGCATGGTACAAGATGTAATAGGACTGTGACCTGCCATTGTGAAACACCTATTTTACATTTTCAGTTTTCTCTCTGTGTGAACATGTCTTTTATCTTTAACATCACACAAAGCTGGAAGCCATCACAGAATATATTTCCTGATAATTGAGCTGGTAAGAATGCTGTGCAGTTCAGTAGCAGGTCAGGTTTGAATTGGTGAGGTTATGCATAAATAATCAGCTCAATTAGGAGAAACAACAGGTTCTTTGTCAGCTGATTTTTCCCCAACTGTGAAATCGGTACAGTGACAGGTTCGTAAATAAAGTTCTTTATTTCTGTCATTATTATTCCCATTTCTAGAGCTTAATTTTGCATGTTAATTCAAATTCCATTCCAAATTAACATTTTCAGGCTAATGTCCATGCCAACATTATTTGCTTGTTAAGATAAACAGGGACTGGTCATCCTTCTTCCTTGCAGAAGTTGTGTATCCACACAAGCACTAGCTGCTAGAAATACTGCACAATAATGAACATAATATTTTAAATTAATGTGAGTTCATTTTCTGCAGCTGCATAATTACTGCAATCCACAATAGACTGCTCTGATAATGAGTTACACCCTTTCTCTTGGAGAGGATTCCTGAATCTTGTCCTTTTTGTGCCGATTTTTTTCCCATGGTATCACTAGGCAGAGTTTCTGATTTTTGCTCTTGCTGGTCTGCGTTGGTGCTGACACAGGAAGATTCTAGGGATTTTTACAAGGAACACTAGCATAACCCCAGGGGCTCTGAAAGATTCCAGAACTTAGCATGGTTGCCTTAATATAATGAAGTATCTGCTTCTGGAACTTGGTTCCAATCAATGATGGCAATTTTATCAACTGAGAAAACAACTTTTCATGCTAGAGGATGTCACTCTATGGCTGGCCTGGCCACAGCTGAAATGCTAAAAAAGACCATAAAAATCTCGTAGTGAAATAAATGTATGTACTGTAATTATTCCCATCATGAGTTGAACTGTTCCCAGTTTGTCACCACCCTGGAGATCTGTAGAGATATTTTGCATGTATGGTGGCTTTTTTAAGCTCTGTGAAGTTTGATATTTTTTTCACTGAATTTGACTTCAGAGCTTCCATTGATTTCAACAATGATGGATTGCATCCAAGAATCCCCAATTATATGTGGCCTCGTGGTGTGACAGAGGTTCCGTTGGGGTTCTTTTCTCTGAAGGAAAAGTTGGTTCCTGTTCCCACTTGAGTCAGAAGGGAATGTTTTGCCACTGACTTTAGCTGGAGACAAGGAGATTACTCATCAGGACAATTTTGCAATGAACTGCTCTGTTATTTGCAAGGATTCAATCTTCACCATGTTTATCAGAGCATTAAAGTGCTCACTTGCCGTGATGATGGTTCATTGCACTGCATAAAGGTAACACAATTTAATCTGATTTTCCCCTGTAGATATTGATGAGTGTGAAGACAATCCCAACATCTGTGATGGAGGCCAGTGTACAAACATCCCTGGAGAATACAGGTGTCTTTGCTATGATGGATTCATGGCATCTGAAGACATGAAGACTTGCATAGGTGAGTGAAAGTACATCTACTCCAATCTGCATTAAACACAGAAAAATTATTTATTATGGCACTCTTTCCAAATAGACAGACAATGATATTTAAAGAGTATTGCTCTTATCTCCTAATTTACAGCTCTTGACCACAGAACCAGCCCTACTGCACAAATGCAGATGTAATCTCTGTATATCCCTGTAGATTGGGGTGCGAACATGAGGATCTATAGCATTGCATCTTTGGGTCCTCTTCCACTGAGGTTTTTATGCAGCTCAGATAAAAGATCAGATAAAAGAGTGCCTGCAGAAAGGAAGTGGATGATGCTGTGGAAAATTTCTAGCAAGATAAATCACCAGTGTTGATTTAACCTTGTCTCTAAGACAAAACTGTGTGCAAGTGTTGTACCTTGGTAGAACAGAAGCCTGAAACAGCATCTCTCCAAAACCACATTTCCACATTTTAATTTCAAGTCTTGAGAGTATCATTTCTCTTTGGGGAGAAATGTCTGACTAAACTAGACAATGCATGTGTGCATTTATAAAGGTATGCACACACATATGCCTATAGGTAGAAATTATCAATGGTCATAGTCATTCTTTGGATTAAAAACTGCACCTTAGGGTCTGGTTTTAAGAAAAGCTGGAATTAAAGATATGTTGATGCAGATATGGTAATATAGCACTGTTACCCAGATCTCAAAATGTATGCTAGGTAAGGAATAACTACCACCAGCAGTTTTTTCTTTGTGTATGTAGACCTTTTTTTGTATCAAAATTCATATCTAAAGAGATTTTCCTAGTCACTTTCTAAGAATTGTATTTAATAAGTCTTAATCCATGGGGTTTTTTAGATGTTAATGAGTGTGATCTGCATCCAAACATCTGTCTGAGTGGAACCTGTGAGAATACAAAAGGCTCATTTATCTGTCACTGTGATATGGGATATTCAGGCAAGAAAGGCACAACTGGTTGCACAGGTAAGTTTTAAAGCTTAATTATTATTTTTTAATTAAACTCATGAGTCTCCTTTTCTGGTGTTTAGAACCTCCTGTCACTGTGCTTCTTTTCACTTACTTCTGCTTTTATTTTACTTCTCACCCCAAGTTGTTGAGCTTGTGTTCTGCTAAATTTCACTGGTATAGCATTCAGCCTGATGCTGCTTCTGCTGAAATGAGTGGAGCAAAGACTGGGATCAAAACTGGGTGTTTTACTGCACAGTTGTTCATGTAAGAGACCAGCAAATGCCATTATCTGTAACTTGACAAACTCCTGAGGACCTCAGAGCATTTGGGGTAGTTAATTGTATATTATGCAAGCAAATAACAGGTATCTGTTCGAAGCATTATTTGGCAAACACAGATGGCCTGAAATATGTGCTAAAATATATTTCCAGTTTTTGCAAAGTGTCAACAATGCAGTTACACAACAACATTTTATCAGCAAAATTTGCTTTATTTCATGTATTGCCAGTAAACAGAAATGAGATTCAAATACACAGGCTCTGAGGGCATGATGTCAATAATCCAAGTGCTGGTGTCTCAAGCCAAGGTGTTGAGAGTCTTAGGCTTTGCCCAAATATGAATGCAAACATATGTTTAATATAATTTGTAACATAGATTTAGGGTAAGCACATTTCTGGCGATGTCTTTGAGACACACTTTTATTCTCAGTCTGCTTTTATTGTACAGATTTAATAATATATATTTTTAGTGCCCCCAATATATGAAGTTGGTTTTTTTACAGCTCTCATAGAAAATCTGAGAGCTGGAGTTGTATTTTGCATACTGGACTATGGATGAATAATTGTGCATTAGTAACAGCTGCCTTTGACTTACATATGAACTGATGTAAATCCAAGCAATCCCTAATTGCACCCTGTAGAGCAACATTGCAGTGTTCTTTGTTTCTGTGCTAAATAATATGAAGATCCTCAGCACTCTAGACCTGAAAACCCTCACACTGAGCAGTTACACGTGCTGCAGCTCTCAGCCCCAGCCTGAGGAGCAGGCAGGGAAGATGAAGCAATGAGTTGAAGGCAAGAGACAGAGAAAGGTCATGGAGGCAGGGGAGGAATCTGAGCTATGGCTCCTGGAGAAGTGCCTGGAAATAGCCACCATTTTGGCATCACGTGATTCGAGGTAGTGGCAAAGGTCCCAAACAATATTTTTTTGTTAAAGGAGAGGCCAGGAAATCCCTCTCTCCTGGTCCCAGCCAAGCCCTGGTCTGTGGATGGACACTGTCTGTCATGAGGGCTCTGCCCACCTCCTTACACATGTTTACCTTTCCTGCTGCTTTTGTTTGCATGCTGATATTTCAGAGAGGATATTTCAGTTCAGGAAAAGCACCAGAACACCTTAATTACAACAGATGTTATGAGGGGCTCAGTAATTTGAAAGAGCCCAGGGGTCTAAGACAAAAAGGTGAAGTATCAGTTATGCTGATACAGCTGAGATGGGACTATACTCAAATAATGAATATTTTTGAATTAAATAAGAAAACAGGAAGCAGAGCAGGAAATTTCTAGGTTGGTTTCATAATGAAAAAACTGTGTGGATACAGATCCCATAGTGACTACATTGTGCAGGTTCTCACCTTCTGGTTTTAAAATGTGTGATTTACTGCTGGAGAACATTGAATTCCCCATTTCTTGCTTGCACAGTATTAGAGCAGAGCTGAAGTTCCCAGGCTCAGGTACTGCAGACAATGAGAGCATCCTTCAGTACTTCTTCTGGAAGGACCTTGGCAACAGCACCTTGACCCCAGAATTCAGTTCTTGTCTTACAGACAGATCAAAAGCATCCACAGTTTTTAGGAAGTTCCATGGAAAAAAAAAAATTACAAAAGCATGTACAGCACTTTGAATGGGAGATCCTCTGTTTCATGAGAACAACTAAATCATCTCCTTTGGGTTCCATTCCAGTTTTGTCTAAATATTTCAGCTCCCTTGTCATTACTGACTGTTTCCATTTTAACAAATAAACTTGTTTTTTTCCCCCCCAATCATTTAACAGCATTCAGAATCCACCCACTGACTTACATTCCCATCCCACACAGATGTTAGTTCCCCCAGTTCTCCCCTCTCCTTGGTTCTCAGTAAGAATGTGGACAGAGTTTTAGTAACAAAAATATGATTTGTACAATACTATGCAAAAACACACGCTGTAGGTGCAGGTTTCCAACATGAAGTGCTGTGAATGGTTTAATTTCCATTCACGAGGCAATCTGTGATAATACTGGCTTGGAGCAGTTCATTTCAGATTTCCCTAGGCAGGCAGTGGTACACAGCCACCAGAGAGAAGATTGCTGTGTTTTCCCCTGTCCCAGTTCCAGATCACCCAGCTTTATGACAAACACCTTGTCTCCAAGTTTTCCTGTCAATAAAGCATATGTGTGCTTGTGCAGAAATGAAATCCTGCTTTGGCACTTGTGTTTGTGTTTTGTGATTCATCACCACTCTGGATTACTGCCTGTAAATCTGCAGTATTTCACTGTTGATGTAGAGCCTTAAACTTGGTATTTTCACAGAGAGACAAATTCTTCTCTGACTCTCTCCCATCCATCCTTGCTGTTATGGCTGTGTGCACAGCCCCCCTGGTGCTTCCTGGTGGAGGGGGGCTTGCACAAGCTTAGGGTGCTCTTCACAGAGTCACATTGAAAGAGGTGAACTTGGGCAGCAATTGGCCAACACAGCCAACAGATCAAAATTAAACATGTTACAAGTCAGCTGGATTTCTCCACAGCAGGCTCAGGGAGATGAGGCCAGGCTGAAACCAGGCTCTGACTCTGCAAGGGCCGTGCTGTTGCCATGTGGAGAAAGGCCAGTGGAAGGGTTTCAGCTGCAGCCTCGGTGTGGGGTGTGAGCTGGGAGAGTTTGGTGGTGAACATCATCCAGTGATGCTGGCATTAGTGGGTACAGGAGGAGGGAGCACACACTGCATGCCTGCATGGCTGACAGGAACTCTGTTCTAGGGAGCTCAGACATCTGATACAGGGAAAGGAAGAGGTGAGCCTGTCATTTGCCCTCAGAGCCATAATATTTTGTGACTTGTATAACGTGCTCTCCTTGCCATTATTAATGGCTTCTGGCCATTAATAATACATTGTGTTGCAGGCTTGATGGCACAAAAGAGTTCTGGTACCAGTGAAGGATATGTTTGCCCTCATGAGTCTGGGAGCTGCCTGTGTCAGGCCAAATCCCAGAAGATAATGGTATTGAGATGCTGCCCACCAAAGGAGGGTGTACAGGAGGAGGGTACTGGCAGGAGGCATCTCTCCAGCAGTAACCTGCTGTGTCCCAGTGTGCTGATGATGTAAGGATGGAGAGCAGGCAAGAGCTGAACTGCCCCATGTGAAACTCCAAGAGTACAGTATGCTGAATAAAATCTGAGAGTGATTCCAAACCAGAAAACAATTTTACATCTAGGAAGATCAGAAGAGGGGAATTTTTCCATATATTTTTCTAGTTGTATGAGCGCCAAGTTGAAATTCAGAGTCTTTTCTCTCTGAAAAGCTTTCGTTTTTCCTACCTGATTACATGGGCAGCAGCCCAGGAGGAGGAAATGCCTGGTGACTTCCACCAGACGACTGGTCCTTGGGGAGCTGGACCCAGGCTGGAAACACCAGTGGAACGTCAGTGCAATAAAATGCACAGATAGCAGAGACTGCCAAAAAAATGTAAAAGTCAGAAAATGCTTAAGGGATTTGCCTAATTCCTGACGAACGGTACTGATTTATAGGTGGAGTCTGAATTAAATTTACAGTTTGCTGAGGATCCTTATAGACCATTGAAGCCCAACCTAACAGAAAATGGCACACAGAGTAGCCAGAGGATTTCATGCCCAGTGATGAACACGTGAAATTTTTCAGTTAATGTGCACTCCCATTCTGTTCAAATACAAAGCAATGTTTCTAGAGTATAGGTGAGCAAACAGTGACTTATTCCCGTGCTCCTCCCTGGCCAGCCTCAATGACCCACTTCCAGATTGGGTGAGGATGTGTTGTGCAGGTGTTGGCTAGCAGTTTCTTGCCTTTGGTCGCCACATTTTGCAAGCACAGTGCAAAGGCTGACAGGTATATATGATGTGTATTCTTGCTGCACACACATTGGGAGCCCTAAAACTTTGTGCCACTGTGATTAATGGGAGAGACACTTTATGAATTGCCAAAGGCTCGAGAGAAAAAATATTTGTCCAAAGAAGAGAACCGAAGGAGCCAACAAAATAGGGTGACTGACAGGTTTTTTTCCCCAGAGTGCTTGGGATTGTTATGATGTCAGACCTGCATATTATTCATCGTGCGTATTCTCATCTGTTGTAGGCAGACAACTCCCTTAGTATTGATGGGAGTTGTGCAATTGCAAAGCTGAGAACATGTGTGCAGCAGCACTGGGGCACGGTGGGACCGGCTGAGGATGCAGTGTCAGTCTCCACTGGAATGTCTTTATTTTCCTTGGCTTGTCACCGGCTCGTACTGGAGGCAGAAGGAGAAGGTTGATATAAATCAGTGACTCACTCCTTTACTCTTCAGTGAAAATCCCCATGAAGTCAGTGGGAATAGGCCATCATTGTGTGAAACCCTGACTTGAGCAGTGTCCTCGTGGGTGCTCTTTGGGTCATGATACCTTAACTCAGACCGAGTAATGCCTTTGTCTTCAGACAATTAAACAAAAATAGCTGGAGTATTTGAAGAGTGTAGTACTGTTTGTACTGCCATGCAGACAGAACAGGCTGGACTCGTGCTTTTATTAAAGATATTGAGTTAATTTTTCCCCTGCAGAGCTCAACTTCTCCTTTCTGTTTCATTCTGTCAAGCCATAATTCAGTACTTATGGTAACATAAATCCATATTAAGCTCCAGTATAAGCAGGCATAAATTCCATTGATTTCAGTGCACCATTTACACAGAACCATGTTTGGTCTGAGATCTCTTCTGCCTTGGAAATAACTGCAATGCAATAAATGTAGGCTTACAACTCAGCTGTGCAATGAAAGGAGAGGATAGGGATTATAGCAAAACAACATCTGAGTGAGATGCAGGTGAAAAGAAGTAAAATCTGGGATGAAGCCAGTGATGGTATTTTATATGCCTCAATCAGCTTTAAGTATCTGAAAACCTTTCCATGCATCATGGAAATAAGTCCTGCAATGTCCCTTTAAAGGTAGATGCATTAGAGAACACATTTTGCATTCCCTATTTGTTCTTTACCTAAGCAAAAAAGCATTCAAATCTATTAAAAATTTTTGCTGGAGAAAAGCTGAAAAGCTTTTTTATTCCAAGTGGAATGGCATTTCAGTGGCTGATGCCTGAGAAGGCTGATCCCATTATAAATACCTGTATTTGGATATAGATTTATACTTGCAGCTTTCATCCCACACAAGATTCTAAGCTTTTTAGTGTGTGTGTCCAACAGCTGATGGGGGAACAAGTGTCCACTGCAAGGGCCCCAGTGCTGGGGTGCTGCTGTGCCACTGGGAGATGTCAGTGGGGATTCTCAGGTACAATGTGTCAGTGGGTCAGTGTGTGGTGGGATGGAGTCCACAGTCACTTTATGGAGAGTGGAAAATTTGGCTTGGGTTGTCTTAAACTTGAGCCTGAGCATGACTTCATTGCGGTGTAGCTGTTGCATGCAAGTTTCTGTTTGTGTTTGCTGGTGGTTTAAAAAAATTCTTGGCAGAAACCTCTCTACTGGTGATGGGGTTTCTTTGTGGTGTTTTGTTGTGCTCTGCAGGGTATAAGGAAACTTGGGATTGTATGTTTTAAAGCATCAAATAATCAAACACAGCGGAGTCTTAATGTGAGCAGTGGTTTAACAGTTTGGGGTTTAAAATCATGTAAAGGTTAAAATATAGAGCATTTGCCTCAGCTTTTTTATGTCAGTGTATACTGTAGCTGACCTCTCTAAATTCCTTCCAGTCTTTCCCCAAGCCAAAATGAGTTGCTTTTTTTTTTTTCAGGCCACCCTTAAGATTTTTTGACAGACACGAGTTTCCTGTTTAGGGTGATGTTATCTTTGTATGAGTTTCTGCACATGCTAAAGGCAAAACTGCTCTGAGATTATTTGCTCCTGACCTTTTTCTTAAGTTTTAAAAAGTAAGTGTCCATTTGCATGTTTTCAGGCCTGTTGGTGGAGTCAACATTCATTTATGGTAGATTCCAGCTGCCAGATTTAGATCCATATCTAGACGTCTGCATTCAGATTATGGGAATGCTCCTGTCTGGGCTTTTGAGTCAAAGCAATGCCTCGCTTAGGAAGAGACTCACAAAACTAAGATTGGATGAAATTCCACTTCAACAGACTAAAAAAAACTCCAAAAAATTAAAAGCCAACCCACCAAAAAAAAAACCAACCCCAAACAAACAAGACAAAACAAAAAACCCAAAAACCAAAACACAAAAAAAAGCCCAAAATCTCAACAACAAAAACCCCCAAGCAAGCACAAAACTCACCAAACAAACACCCCCCCCTCCCAGCCAGCAGTGGGTTTGGGAGTTTTCTGGCCTTGAGTATTTGATTTTAGGATAATAGACAGATGTTGTCTGCTTCTTGAAGTCATGTGCTGCCTTTGTGAAAAGGGAAAATATGTGTACCAGGCACAGGGAAAGGACACAGCCTTTAGTCTAGAGAAGTGTGGACAGAAAAACCTGAGAAAGTGTTGTGAAGGAAATGGTTAAGATGATACCTGGACACTTTCCCCATCAGCCCCACAACCCTGCCCTCTTTAAAGAGCTAATTGTTTTCAGGTAAAATCATAGGGAAATTCAAGCCTGTGATTTTGGGGCTGAGAATCCCAAAGGTTGTTACGTATTTCATGGCTGATGCCTTTTCTTAATCATCTTCTTGAGAAGGGTCTGAGCTGGATTTCTGTCTGTGGAATGATGTAGAGTTAGTGAGCTGGTTTTCCCTTTCCATCAGCTGTGTTACAGAGTGGGATGATTTGGTTTACAGCAACATCAAAGACATCTGGGAGGGCTAAAAAATGGGTATCAGTTTTATGTGGTTTGATGTGAACTCCAGGTAAGTTACATCCTGCATGGAAGTAAAGCACAGTTCAAGAGCTCAGTTACAGAAAATACTGTAAAATCCATAGCTCAGATGTGCAAGAAAATTCCTACCAGTTTTGGTTTAGTTACCAGTAGTAATTTTGGAAAACTTTGAGTTTATACGTTCTCCAAGTACTTATATGGGGCATTAACAATCTTTTGTGAGAAGGAAGAATGGAGTTCAGTTTGGTTTCTGCAGCCAGTACATTTTGACATTGCCAGAGAATGCCCAGAAATGAAAATAAGGTGAAAACAGCAAGTACTGAAATAGAATGTGCTGCCATGAACGTGTGTGTTGAGGATTGGATGTCTTGCTGCCTGGTGTCTCCAAGGATGCTGTGTTAGGTTTCCTGAGTTCCTAATAAACTGCACTGCTGATGAGCCCCTCAGCTGTCAGGTTAAATACAGTGGTGCAGCCTGTCCCCCACCTTCCCCATGGCCTCTGGCCAAGCAGAACCTGCTTCATCCCCTGCCTGGGGATAATCCTGGGGGCAGCTGGCTGGTGCTGCCTGCCTGGTGTTCATCAGCATCCGTGCAGGTACGTGGGGGCTGTGGGAGTGCTGCATTCCAGGAGTCCCTGGGCAGCTGAGTTCTCTCTGAGGCTTTTTAGCAAACCGTGCAATGTGGAGCCACCAGTGCAGTCCCTCTGTGCAGCCT
>VZTH01002888.1:155033-241249 GCA_013397815.1 Aleadryas rufinucha
CAAGAAAATTCCTACCAGTTTTGGTTTAGTTACCAGTAGTAATTTTGGAAAACTTTGAGTTTATACGTTCTCCAAGTACTTATATGGGGCATTAACAATCTTTTGTGAGAAGGAAGAATGGAGTTCAGTTTGGTTTCTGCAGCCAGTACATTTTGACATTGCCAGAGAATGCCCAGAAATGAAAATAAGGTGAAAACAGCAAGTACTGAAATAGAATGTGCTGCCATGAACGTGTGTGTTGAGGATTGGATGTCTTGCTGCCTGGTGTCTCCAAGGATGCTGTGTTAGGTTTCCTGAGTTCCTAATAAACTGCACTGCTGATGAGCCCCTCAGCTGTCAGGTTAAATACAGTGGTGCAGCCTGTCCCCCACCTTCCCCATGGCCTCTGGCCAAGCAGAACCTGCTTCATCCCCTGCCTGGGGATAATCCTGGGGGCAGCTGGCTGGTGCTGCCTGCCTGGTGTTCATCAGCATCCGTGCAGGTACGTGGGGGCTGTGGGAGTGCTGCATTCCAGGAGTCCCTGGGCAGCTGAGTTCTCTCTGAGGCTTTTTAGCAAACCATGCAATGTGGAGCCACCAGTGCAGTCCCTCTGTGCAGCCTCTGCCCATCTCTGCACCACTGGGAAAGCTGAGTCTTCTGAGGTACTGTTTTCCTTCTTGAATACAGGCTTTGGGGTGAAGTGCAGCAGTGCTTTATGTGCCTGTCAGAAAAACAGGTGGTGAGGTAGTGGGGCAGCACGTTTGAAATATGCTACATGCTGCTTTGCTTTGCTTTTCTTTGTTGTGATTTTCTCTTCAGCTTCCTTTTTAAACGTCATGTTGTAAAGAAATGCATGCTTGCTTTCATGTTCACACTGTTTTTCCTGAGAAATTCCAGTGTCAGTTATCTGGATGTGAGAATGTGTGTTCCACGAGCTCCTCAAACACCTCTGTTTTTACAGATATCAATGAGTGTGAAATTGGAGCCCATAACTGCGACAGACACGCCATATGTACAAACACAGCAGGGAGCTTCAAGTGTAGCTGCAGCCCTGGCTGGATTGGAAATGGCATCAAGTGCACAGGTGAGGGTTTTACATATTTGTATTTATTTGTGAGGTCAGACAACAAGGGGGTTCTAGCAGTTCTGAAAAAAACAATACCACACCTAAAAATTGAGAAGACAAATGGTTATCGAACTCCTTAGGTCGATTTGACATGATCTGTTGGAGGACAAATTCTCCACCATGGTAACTGTGAAATCAGCATTAGCTCATATTTGGCTTGTGAAACAATGAGAACAGACTGGACCATGGAGAGAGATGCTTTGTGCTCGAGGGCAGCTGATGGGAGGCAGTGAGGGGCCTCCTGGTGCTCCCATGAAAACAAGGTACAGGTCTTAGTACTGAGTGCCCTGGAGCTTCCTCAGTCACAGTTACCTTGTCAGACCTCTGTGATGGGCTGCAAATGAGCTGTTCCCCACTTCTTCAGTCAGATGGCCACACTTATGTGTGGGTTTTATTATGGATGATTATTTAAAGTAGAGCTTCTGTGTGCCATACACTATTCAAAGTTGTATCCTTGTGTGTTTTTTAACTAATGTTTTTGGTTTTTTGGTTTTTTCCCACCTTTTTTATTGTTTTAAAGACCTGGATGAGTGCTCCAATGGAACCCACATGTGCAGCCCACATGCTGACTGCAAGAACACGATGGGCTCTTACCGCTGCCTGTGTAAAGAAGGTTACACTGGGGATGGGTTCACTTGTACAGGTGAGCTGGGGAAAGCAAAGGATGAGCTCCAGTGGTACCATGCAACCCAAGTTAGTCTGTGACCCAGTACACAAAAATAGCTTTTAAACATTGGAAATTTTCATTAATATGTCATCATTGATTGTCTTCTTCACCTAGGTTGCCATAGCTTAAAAGAAATACTATATATTACACATAGTCTAAATCAATCACTTTTTTTCACTTGGTGTAATGCAATTTTTCATTGAGCTTTTCTTCTTAGTTGAAGTGAGTGGCAAAATTATTAAAACAATGCTTGATTATGTAATTTGGCTAGTTAGTAAACTAGTCCATTGGCTGCTCACCTTACTACTTAAATAATAGAGCATATGCATCAAAATGACTACATAAAACTGCCTAAAAATGTTTGTCCTTTCCACAAGTGAGTGCGTGATGTCTGTGTTCTCTACTCCATCATCCTGAGGGCTGGTGTCAGGATGCAGTGCTGGCATGCAGAATGAAGGAAGTAGCTGCTTCTGAAACCTCATTTTACAAACTGTAAATGAGATTATAAAACTTTGCTAGAGAGATGCTTCCCACCCACACTTGAGTGTTCTGCTTTGAAGAACAGCTTAGCTCATGTGTGCTTACTCATCAGGAGCCCTGCTCTTGCCCTGAGGATCTCAGCATGGCTGGGGATGCTCGAGGAGGCTGATGCTGTTTGGAGCAGAGCCTTGTGACAGAGCTGCTGGGCCACGTTTTCAGCAGCCATCTATCAACTACAGCAGGTTTTTAGAGCATCTGAGAATCTGGATTATCAGGCTTAAGGCTGAATTTGAATCATTCCAAATTCTCAGCAGACCCTGGAATTCTGTTTAATTCCCTCAATACAATTTCATCTTGAATCTGATTCAGCTTCCTCAGTGGCCTTCCTAACCCAGTGCTCTTTGTTAATTTCCTGTACCACCATTTCCAGGAGTAATCCTGATTTCCTTACTGATTTCCAGTAAGCTACACCCTTCAGAGGGAGTGCTTACAGAGTTTCTGCATTCAGCAGAACTTTTTTTATTTGGATACTTTATTGTTTGTGAATTCAAGAGGTGTCTGGGACTCCAACTAGAGCACTCAAATGTTCTGTAAGCCCTCTGCCAAAGTGTGCAGCGTGCAGCTTTCCCCCTGGTAGGTGATTTTTGATTTACCAGCCATGGACTTTTCAAAACTCACGCTGCCAGCCAGGCTGTGTTGCAATAAGGAGGTGTTTCTGTGATGTGTAACGTTTCAGCTACAGAGGAAGGGCCATGATCTATCTGAAGGTGAGTGGAGTCCAGTAGCAAGGCTGTTTTTCTCATCAGCTGTTAACCTGCAGTTTAGTTTTGGTGAAGTTCTTTTCATGCCACTTTTTGTCAGTGTTCTGATGTTTGGCATGGAGAGCTGCCTATTACCATATGTTTCCTCACTGCATAGTAAACCTATTTTTTTTTTCCAATTACTGCCTCTAGGCTTTGCTGTAACAGAAACAATAACTATAATAAATTTCACGTGCTCATTCTGAGTCTAAATTTGACCCTGTGTAGTGCCTCCAATTGTTATTAACTGTAGCTACTCTAAGAGTCTGTGCCTCTCTGATTTTCCTTTTGATTAGAAACTGTATTTTCAGCATGTCAGGAGTGTACAGAGCTGTTACATGTAGTAACCTCTGCACATGACTGGGTTGCAGTTTCTTCTGCATGTGTTCAGATATAATAGAATAATTAAACTGCTTGGAACACTGCATGCTTCAGCTCAAATGGTGGTGAAAAAACCATCTTTACTGCTAACTTGCAATATCCCTTCCTTTTACAGACCTCGATGAATGCTCAGAAAACCTGAATCTGTGTGAAAATGGGCAGTGCCTCAATGTCCCTGGAGGGTATCGCTGTGAATGTGATATGGGATTTCTGCCAAGTGTAGATGGGAAAGCATGTGAAGGTAATTCTTTGTAAGCTTTAAACAACACTCAACAAATTCTGCCTTAGTAGTATTTTACGTTCCAATTTTTTACAGTTGTTTGCTGTTGTGGTTGTACTGAGAACTGCATGAAAATTTTCAATAGTATTTGATTTTTCTACAGTTTATACATTT
This sequence comes from Aleadryas rufinucha, assembly GCA_013397815.1. NCBI lineage: Eukaryota > Metazoa > Chordata > Aves > Passeriformes > Aleadryas > Aleadryas rufinucha. Next base: position 158,861 of record VZTH01002888.1, read on the forward strand.
ATTATGGACCTCTAAGTGTTCATCTACCTGCTGTGTATATAGAGAGAACAGCTTTTCAAAGCCTATCATGATACATTATTTTGGAGTCTGATTGGGTGATCCAATTGGCACTGATAGCTGCCATTTCTTCTTGATCATTTATGTCCAGTTCTTCATTTTATTCAAAGCAATTAAACAGAAGAAGTTGTTACTTTGCACTGGTGTGTATGGAGCTGAATAACAGTGATTTGGTAGCCAATACAATGAAGATGCTCTGAGGGCTTCTGTGAGGTGCAGAGTCAGAGTGTGAAGCCTTGCAGGAAGTTTATATGACCACAGAAATGAAATCCTATCTGACTATTTGTTCAGTTTCAAAAGTGAGCTGTCAGAGTTTACAACTCGTTTGTAAGAGCTTTGCATCTGCAGAGATTCAAAACAATCAAATAATAAACATTACCAACATGATTCAGGTCAGAGATTTGATTTGAACATTTGAAATCCTTATTTGATGTAACACTGATCAGTTAAGTCAGTTGAGAAGATGCAGCCTTATCATCTGGCACAGTAATAACCCATACCAGCTGGTGTTTGATGGAGTTCATAAATACATCACTATAAATAGGATTTTCCCCCTTGAAACGTGTTCTGTGTATTTTTTAGTAACCTAGCAAGTGAAGTAATTTGAGAGTGAATTTTTCTTTAAACTGAACCAATATTAAGTTTAATAATGTTTCATGAAACAATTTACTCTCAAACCTTTTAGCTAAGTTTAAATAGCTTTTTGAGAGGTTAACTCCTGTTGCTAAAACAGACTTGCCTTCATGTCTCAGATGTGTACACTAAGTGCAGTATTTTAAGGTCCTTTGTAAACACACACTTTTCTATTGTATCAAATTAGCTGTTCTGTGTGCAGTGCATGTGGCATTCAGTGAATACTGAGTCAGACTCAGTGATCTGGAGGAAAGGCACAAAAGTGCCTGCCTGCCAAACTTTAGATCTGTCAAATGCAGAAACCTGAATATGAACATCAAGTTCACCTTTGGGCACAGGCTTTTCCCTTGCTGCTGTCCAGCTTTCTGCAGATCACTGCTGATTTATAATAAACTTCATTTTATTAAGGCGTATATTCTGCTATGTTTAATATTGCTACTTGTCAGATTAGCCCACTAATTAGCTAGGATGGTTTCTGGCATAGCTTCCAGAGGTATTAGAAGGAGCCTTTTTCCCAAAAAAAACCATTATGGATTAGGTTCCTTAGGCTCCAACATAAATCTTCCCTGTTACTTTTTCTGGTCTTACACTGTGTGCAGAAGCTGTTGTCTTCCAGATCCATGCTGCTGAAAATTTTTGCAGTTCTCTATGTCTCAGGAAGATAAGGAAACCTCATATTTTTCCTCTCCTGTTCCTTGATCAGATATTGATGAGTGCTCCCTTCCCAACATCTGTGTCTATGGCACTTGTCATAACCTCCCTGGGCTGTTCCGATGCGAGTGTGAAGTGGGCTACGAGCTGGACAGAAGTGGTGGCAACTGCACAGGTAAAACTTGCAACAACTTGCTTTTTAATCTTCTCTTAGTGCCACAGTCAGCTCCTTTTCTTTTGAGAAGCTGTACAAATCAAACTGGATACAGGAAAATACAGACTTCCCTATTGGATAACACGGGATTCTCTATACCTTTTTTATGCTCCTCTTTACTGCTCTTTGTCAGCCTCTGATAATCTCCTTAAGAAGGGGAAAAACAGATCAGAGAGAGCCCCTCTGGCAGAGATGTGTTGTGCCTTGTACAGCACTTCTCAATACTGGATGGTAAGCTGTGGCCTTGGCTTGTATTTTTCCCTTAAGCTGTTTTTTAGGACTATTTTTGAACAGGAAAAATGCTTTTTTTCCTTTTTCCTATGAAATTTTGAGTTCATCTCAGATTACTGTTCTTCTAAAATGCCCGTTTATTTTTTAGAGCTTTCTGGAGCTCAGTATCTCGTAACTAATGGGTTTGTGATGCTCAGCATGTGGTACCTGATATATCAATGGTTTTTAGCGTCCTTGAGTATTTGTTTACCACATGCTGGTTTTTTCTTGCAGATGTTAATGAGTGTGCAGACCCTACAACCTGCATCAGTGGCACGTGTATCAACACTGCTGGTAGCTACACCTGCGAGTGCCCTCCCGATTTCGAGCTGAATCCCACCCGAGTTGGATGCGTTGGTAAGGGACCACTCCTTGTGTCACTTCCAAGTGGAGTTCCACAGAGGGACTGCAAGCCTGACTGCTTAGGAATAAAGTCCCAGGTCACGGGAAAGGGCTTGATCAGGCTCTTCAATTCCCATCCCACTGCCCCTGGCTTGGGAGCTGTGCTAGGGCAGCAGGAGCATGCGCAGAGCTGATGCAGCGTGCCAGCAGTGCCCCGCTGCCAGAACCAACCCCTTGGGGCTTGTTAGAGCTGTCCACAATTTACAGCAGGCAGGAGACAATTTTAAAATTCAACAAACTTAAGCCCACATCCAGCTGGCCCCAAGATGGCAGGCAAATGAAGCTGTGGCATGAAGCCACCCGTGCTCTTGGAGCACTGAGTGCACTTGGCTGGGTGCAGCTTCATGACCAATGGAAATGCTCTTGTAATAGGCTCCAACTGCTTAGTAATCCTAATATTTTTTTGGGTTTGTTTGTTTAAGAGGATGTAGGGATGCTTCTCAAATTTAAATATGTTTAAAATTCCTAGCATTTAGTAGATGCTTTCCTGCTTGTAAACCTCGAGGAGAGGAGAGAGCAGTGGATATCTGGAACTGGAAGGATGTAAAAATGTGGGAGAAAATGTGAGTGAAAATGAGAAAAAGCCTGGCTGAACTGCCCTTGGTCATGATGAATAAATTTCCTACTTTGTGAAAAGTCAAAAACAACCAAGGAATGGGGCACCAACAACCTACCTGAGTGGGAAATGCTGGGCCCCCCTGGGCAGCACAGCTTACGTGCTTTGGTGTCCTGCAGGGAATGGGAGCTGTGTGTGGGAATCACTCACCCTGAGAGGCTGTGCTGTGTTTTGCTCTCTCCTAAGCTGTGTTTGTCATTGTGTGCACTGTGAACAGATACACGATCTGGCAACTGTTACCTGGACATCAAAACTCGGGGAGATAATGGCGGCACCTTCTGCAGCAATGAGATTGGAGTGGGCGTCTCCAAGGCCTCCTGTTGCTGCTCCCTGGGCAAAGCCTGGGGAGTTCCCTGTGAGCACTGCCCACTCGTGAACACAAGTAAGTCCTCTTTTCCTGGCCTGTGTTTGTTGGGTTTTTGCCTAATTTAGCCATGTGCATTTATTGTGGGTGTGCAGGGGACAGGCTTCCACTGGTCATAACCAAAAACTTCACTGGTCTCTCAGAAAGATTATTTAGTCAGGATATTATCATCACTTCTGAGCAAGTTTGCTATTACACCAAAACCTACATTATGAAATGGAATAACAGATGATGTAACAGAGTAAAACCTAATGCCTCTAGCTGGTTAGTTTGTAACTTTACATTTAAATTATCTGTAATAATCTGATCTGTTTTCAAAACCAATTGTGCTGAAAACATTTCTACTATCATATGCTCATAAATCTGTTTTGTTTTCAGCTGAATATAAAGTTCTTTGCCCTGGAGGGGAAGGATTCCGACCAAACCCTATCACAGTTATATTAGAAGGTAATGTTTGCATTTTCCTATATTTACATGGCTGAAGTTGTGAAACTCTATAGTGGGAGTTTTGGGGTTTTTCCATGGAAAACATTAATGAAATGTTTATGGGTTTGTTTGGACAGATATTGATGAATGTCAAGAACTGCCTGGACTTTGCCAAGGAGGAAAGTGCATTAATACATTTGGTAGCTTCCAGTGTCAGTGTCCATCAGGGTACTACTTGAATGAAGAGACTCGAGTGTGTGATGGTATGGAGCTTTCACTTATCTGGTCTTCTGCTTTATTCTTTGAAAACAGTGACAGATCAATATGCAGAGAATTAATCTTCCTTGAGAAGGAGCATAACCAGCCTAAGCAGTGTAAAGCTCTAGGGTGGGAAAATTGAACAAGTTGAAGTCTTGCATTGAGAGTGTGAAAATTCCCTCTTGACCATGTTGAAATATATGCAAGTTTTTGTTTAAAATTACCACATTTTGATCAAAACCAGAAAACCCAACAATTTTTTCTATAAGTAAAACATAATTTGCTAACTGGCTATTAAAAATAGCTGTTTGTTAATGGGCAATGAATAAGCAGTCAGGTAAAAGAACAAACTTTCCCCATTAATCTGATGGGCTGGTGTGTCCATGTATTTTTCCACTGCTTTTTTCACTCCTGCTGATCCAATGGCCAACTGAAAATATTGGTTGTACTGCAGAACATTTGCCTTTCCATAGCACAGTCAGCAGTACGTGCCACATTACGTGCCACTCTCAGGGTGTACTGGATATAAAACCTTAAGCAACCCATCAAGTTCTAAAATTTCCCGTTTTCCAGGCTGTCTTCAGTCTTCCAGATTGTTAATAATGTTAATGTAGTGCCTATGATGTGCAAAACACTGCAGGAATACAAAACATTCAGGCCCTAAATTGAGGCTGAACCAAAGTGCTTCATCCATGTTGTGCTTACAAAGCTCAACAGATGCTGAGTGGTGTGTCAAAGATACTCTAAAATTGGAAGGCTGGGGAAATACTTTTTAACTTTTGGGAACTGAGGTGTTTTGGGGATGGTGTTATGTTTGGTTTTGGTTAGATTTTTTTAAAATAAAACTTACTCTTTTGCTGAAGTAAATATGACATCTTGTGTTGGGAAAGTTGCTCACTTTCCCCAGTCAGGCAATGCTCAGTGGGAACTCCACAGGGAACTGCTTTGGTTCTTTTCCAGATCTAAGAATCCTGAATGGAGGAGATCCTCAAATACTATTTTTGTGCAACAGATGCAAAAGCCAAATTGCTGTTTGAGCCACCCAGATGTATCAGAGCTCCCATCTTTGCATCACAGCTGGGCTTTCCATGGCCACCTGTGCTGCTGCTTCCTTCTCTGTGTGGCTTTGCTCCACCATGGCCTTCCTCAGAGCCCCTTCAGCTCTTCTCCCCCAGTACCTTCCTTCATTGGGCGTTACTGAGACATTTTTGTTCTCAGAAGCACAACAAGAAAGCTTCTGTGGCCACTCACTCACGGCCTGTTTGTTCTCTTCTAGATGTGAATGAGTGTGAGACACCTGGCATTTGTGGGCCTGGCACGTGTTACAATACTGTTGGGAACTACACCTGCATCTGTCCTCCTGACTACATGCAAGTCAATGGAGGGAACAACTGCATGGGTACGTGCTGGGGGTTCTCTAAAGCTTTATCTCCCTGCATTGGGCCAGGGAAATCACCTCTAAGAGCTGCCTACTGCACTGGCCTGAGGTTCTCTTCATTTTCACAGATATGAGAAGGAGTCTGTGTTACAGAAATTACTATGCTGACAATCAAACCTGTGATGGTGAGCTGCTCTTCAATATGACCAAGAAAATGTGCTGCTGTTCCTACAACATCGGACGTGCATGGAACAAGCCTTGTGAGCAGTGTCCTATCCCGAGCACAGGTACATTTTCACATTGCAAAGCTACCTGAAAGCCTTGGTAGCATCATAATTACTATTGGTTAGTGTAACACCATTAGAGATGTCTTTTTCTGCTCTTGTGTGTCTCAAATGAAGGGATTAGTTGGATAAGGGAGATGATCAGCCCTAGTCACAGTGAAGGCATGTGTTGAGTGGTTTGTGTCCATGCTGCTGGGTTGTGCCTCCCTTGTGCCACTTTCACTGTCTCAGAGACTTCATGGTCTATATTGATTAATCCATCTCTTTGCAAGTGCTTGTTGATCCAGTGTTGAGGCACTGGCCAAGATTTTACTGGTATTGCTCCAACAAATACGGGCTCTGGGCTGCTCTGCCTCGATTGCTGTTTGCCATGAAGGGCCTTTGTGGCACCCTGGGCTTACAGAGATACCTTGGTGTGCTCTGAGAATGACCTGTGTGGAGCAGCTAAATGTAAGATGTAGGAGTTTCTCTGCTAATTATATGGGCATACATGACTCTTCCACACTGGCTGAGACTGCAGGACATCCCACTCTGGTTTGAGGTGGTTTGCTTCAACAGCAACTTCCTAGACACTTGATTAACTTCCAACTTGTAGTTCAGGTTTTTAGAGACAGATCTGAAGTTGTATGCAAGCACTGTAATGCACAGGGATAGGTATAAGCATGTGAGCCCACCTGGGTGAGAACCCAAGGGAACTGCCATGGTGAGTTTGGGAAAGGGGCTGCCTACCTCTGTGTGCCCTGCAGGTGCTGAAAGAGTAGAAGAAGAATTTCTTAGCCAGAGGATATGATGAATTTTTGAGTGTTGATTAATTCCAAATGCTTTAATCACTGCTTTGTTTTCGTGTTGCAGATGAATTCTCCACACTCTGTGGAAGTCAAAGGCCTGGCTTCTTCATTGACATTTATACAGGATTACCAGTGGGTGAGCTGTAATTTATGTTTTGAACTCAATTCCGTGCTACCTCTGCCCAGGGAAGAGGGGAGGTTTGTTTTCCCAGGTTTTTTTTTTCATGGGAGGAATAACAATTAAACAGTGTAATGGAGTTCAGCCCTCTGTTTAAGTCCAACTTAAGTGCAAACTTTCTGCCTGGCTACTCCTAGCTGGCAGCAGTGGTGGTTGCTGCTTGTAATCAAGGCAACACACAGCTCCAAAGAAACTGTAATCAGGCCTACATGAGCAGGGAGCAGATACTGGGAATGAGAGGGCTGGGAGTAAGGCCAAGCAGCATTTGGTCTGAGAGGAACTGGGAGTCTTTCCTTCAAACTAAAGCAAGATTTAGTCTGACATTTCACATCAGTCCCCCTGGGTATCGGTTTGACACAAAAATCCTTTTTTCAGCTCAGCTGGAATATTTCTCTCACATGTTATTGTGTGTTACATTTGAATCGTGAGTAACAAATTGCAAAACAAAAAGAGGGAGAGAATGAGGAATTCTAGGACAAGGAATTGAGTAAATCCCTAATGGGACTCCCTTTTGTTTTTATTCACACTAAAATGCAAATGAAAAGCAGATAATGTACCCTGTAACAAACAGAGATGGCATATAGGCAGAGATCAGATGTGTTAGCATGAAGCTGTTGCTGTGATGCAGTGTTTAGCTAGTTGGATGGAAATATTTCCAGTAAAGTGGGGAATGTAATTTTTAAAGAGGTTACAGAAATGTACCATATTTATTATGTACGAGGTCATTCCTTGGAAGCAAAGTTTCCACTTGGGGCTATTAGCATTAGCCCAAATTATTGCTGAGCTAATTGGGTCCTTCATCAGCATCAGCAGGGAGCCCTTGGATCTTGCTGCCATGCCCAGGTAGAAGCTGCAGTGCAGTGTTTGGTGTGTGCAGGGGTGTGTCAGGCTGCTCTGTGGGCACTGCCACAGCAGGGGCTGTGCACTTCAGGAGCCAGTGGAAACAGCAGGGCAGTCCCACAGAGCCACCAGTGCATCCCAGTGATGCAGGCCTGAGCTGAGACTGAGGCACACACAGCTGCTCTCACTGTGGCTGCTCACACTGTGCAAATCACAGCTCTCCCTGCTGCTTTGCACAGGGCTTACTCATGTCCCTTACACCTGCAGGCACAGCACCAAGGGAGAGCCCTCTCTGCAGGGGCAGTGCTCTGTGTTCCCTCTGATATTTGCTTACAGTCCCATGATGTTACTCTCTGTTTGGATTAAAGTTCTATATGTTTGCTCCAGGTGTTTGTTTCAGAAGCAGAAATAGTTCTATTTTTACTCATCCTGTATATCAGAGGGCTCAAAATTACAGAATCTGCTGTAGAAAATTAAGGGTTGGATCCAGCAGCAAAATAAAAAAAAACCAACAAAAAACCCACAACATTATCTGATGGAAACTCCTGTTAGCTGATAATTTCCCACCATATTCTCTGTCTGTGTACCTCAGTGCATATGGCAATGTTTACTAAAGGCAGAGGCTTTGGAGGAGTCTCTGAACTCTCTCAGAATATTAAGATGTCAGAATATTAAGATGTGTAAGGACCCAATAGGCAAGACATAAAATTGTAATAGCAGCTGGGGTTTTTTCTGCCAAAATCAGTTACTTAACTGGGGTGTATATGAAGCATTGGCAAGCCCTGGCTGCCTGGCTTAATCAATCTAATTAATAGCATGTTGGCAGCACTTCAGATGTTACCTGTCATTGGCACTTTCCAACTGTTACATAAAACCCTGAAAGTCTTTTCAGATTAACAAGTGCAAAACTAATTCTGGTAAGTGTTTGCATTCAGTCACGCTCTCTGTATTAAACCAGAGACAGTTCCATTCTCTCTCTGGCTCTTCCCAGTGACTCCTGTAGCACTTGGGAGGGTGATGAGGTTCATCAGGGCTGTGGGTGGGAGACATGAGGAAGGATGTGATTGATACCCTGTGCATTTGTGTGGAGCAGGATATACCTTCAGTACAGTGAAAGTCAGAACCTGAGAAAGCAGGAAATTCCTACATTTCCAAAGTTTGGAATGACTCGCTGCTCAGTTGGGAACATTCTGATGGTTGCATTATATGTTTGATAATTATCTTAAAGGGTAAATGAATAAGGACATCCTCTGTAGCAGAAGATTCCATGTAGTGCTCAATACAAGTATTAAAAAATCAATTATTCTTGCAGATATTGATGAATGCAGAGAGATTCCTGGAGTGTGTGAAAACGGGATCTGTATAAACATGGTTGGCAGCTTCCGATGTGAATGTCCCGTGGGTTTCTTCTACAATGACAAGCTCCTGATCTGTGAAGGTAGAGTGCTCCTCTCATTCAGAGCAGTGCTGCTTCACCAGCTGGCAGCTCAGACACTGCCAAGTCAGAGCCCTGCTGGGCATCCTTAATGAGGGGAGAATACTGGGATCAGTGTAATAAATCTGTCTTAATTCAGACATTTTAAATTCTTTTTTACAGAAAATGCCACATTTCACATCTAAGGCCTTGAAGGCTCATGAGTCAGCAGTCATGGGAAGAAATAGTTTTTTTCACATTTGACAGTAAAGCCAAGAAAAAAATAGTCTTGAGTCAGATCATGAGCACATTTTTTTTAATTCCAAGATTTTTTTTTTCTAATGGGACAAATATTTTTGTAAAAAATATAAACAGATGGGGGTTTTTTTCCAGTTTAAACATTCCCTAACATTGTATTAGTCAGTTTAATGGAGAAACTGAAGATAGCATTCGAATTGCTGTCATTCTCTGGTGTGTTATGACTGCTGACAATGTGGATGCTGCAGGCAAGGCATTGAGAGCTTTGAGTAAAAGCATCTTCTGTGTGCTGCTTCTAAGTGAAACCCAGTTACATTTCCAGGGAGATAAACTTCTCTTTTTGCAGCAGCTGAAGTGAGGAAAATAGATCAAAATTTTTTTGCCTGAAGCTTTGTGATGGCGTTTACCTTGAAAGCTACTGATACCTGCCTGCTAAAAAAATGTGGTTTTGCAATCTATCCACTGTCAGCTGACTATCAACATCACATCCCTCTCTTGTTTTGACAGATATTGATGAGTGCCAGAACGGCCCAGTTTGCCAGCAAAATGCAGAGTGTGTGAACACAGCTGGGAGCTACCGCTGCGACTGCAAACCCGGCTACAGGTTCACATCCACGGGGCGCTGCACCGGTGAGTGCCTGCCCGGGCTGCAGGCACCAGGGGCTTCTGGAGGGCTTGGGAAAACATCTCTCCTCTCCAGAAAGCTGGCATTTCAGGAGATGATCTCAACTTCAAGAATTCTTTTCTTAAAAAGTCTTTTAGGGCATCCCATAAACATGAAGGCAATTCCAGGCCCCATCCCATGGATGTATAAGTGGGAGTTAAAAACCTAAGGAGGTGTTTGTCTTTCACTTTGTCCCACCAAATGCAAGCATTTTTCTTTAGCCCTTGTCACATCTAGGAGGGAAGACCATTGATTCACTACCTCTCTGTATTTTCTGATTTTCATTATGATTTTCTATATGTGTTTTAGCAATTTATTTTCCACTTGTATTTTTGCAAATAATTCACTGCTTGCTGCTGGAGTTTCTGCTGATAAGGTAGACTTATCTGCTTGCCTGTATGCAGTAATGAACTTGAAAAGCTTCTTGTTGAATTCCTAACTTTGATACAGACTTAAACAGGCCCCATAACATCATTTTTAAATACTCACTGAGTGGGATTGCAGTTTTCTAGTCTATTTGCTTTTTCTTATAATATCTTAGTCCAGAGAGGCATTCATGTTATCTTGCTTACTTGAAGAATTGCTGAGATTTTAGACTGCAGTGGGTCAAGCTGCTGTAAATATTATATACTACATACATTTCTGAACAAAATAAGAACTACAACGGAAGCTGGTAACATTTTCCTTGGGTCTTTGCTTCTGAGTACTTGACTTTTAGGAAGTGCACTTTTCCCTGCAGTGCAGTTTTTCATTGTTTCATGTGACCCTTGAGGGAAAAGGGTGTAGGGGAAATCAGAACACTACTATGAGAACTAAAACTTTGCTTTGTTAAGCTATGCAGTGGCACATGTAAATATTCAATATGTTCCTAATGTAATTGTTGTTGTTAAGGGTTCATTGCAGCAGGACAGGAAGAGCAAGGGAAGGTTCTGATATGGGTTACAATTCCAAAGATGAATTGGTACAAACAGTAATACTTCCCTGTATTTTGCTCTTATTTTATATTTGGTGAAAATAAAGCTACACAATTAGAGTAAAAATAAAAGTGGTTGATAAAGTACGTGATCCAGCAAAGGAAGGAAATTCCCAACCACTCTGCTGGGAGCAGAGAGTGGTCAGCACCTTCCAGTATTGGATCAGCCATGCTGCTGCATGGAAAATGATCACACCCTGGTAGTTTGTGTGCTATTGAATCAAATCTGTTATATCACAGCCACAAGGAGTACTGCATTTATCTTACCTTCAAGATAGCATACTTCTGGTGCTCTCTGTTGGGGTAAAATAAATCATTTTTCTTATAAATTAGTTTTTGGCATCACTGTTCATCTGCCCACAGAGCACCAGAGAGCCATAGTATTTATTTTGTCTCTGCTCTCCTGAGCTGTGAAGATTGGGAGTTCTTAAGACAGCATTGGCTTTCCTTTGCCTCCTTCAGACTGTGATTAGCAGTGGTGTCATCAATAACATTGATCTGGGAGAGCTTGGTGCTCAGTGCACACCCACCCAGAGTTACTCACGGCCCCATGTGCTGTACAGAGATCCTGGGGATGGGGCTCTCAGGATTGTCCATGTGCTGAGTGTCCCTGTGCCAAGTACAGTGCAGGAGAGAGGCAGGAAAATGAGATTTAGTACATGAAGTCCTTTGCAATTAGGAACAACTTGACTCTTACTTTTGCAACGACCTGGGGATGGTTTGCTGAGAAACTGCATCTGCTGCTCTTAGACTGCATATAAAAGAAAATTACTGAACACTAGAGCCTAATCAATTTTAATACAAGCTCATGGCAGCAGCACAGTTCTCATAGTTTGGAGCTGCAGCATAGGAAGGAAGGAAGCATATTGAATCAAACCAGCTCTTGGTGCTGATGAGGTCAACAGAAACACCTCATTTGATTCATGTTTCTGATTTGTCATGGGAAAAACTATGCCAGAGAGCAAACATTTTGTTTGTTAACATTTCATTTCATTTACTATTGATAGAATCCTGGGTTCTGCCTGAAAGCATTTGTAACGAGAGTAGCAGGAAGCAGTGGGCTGTTGAACAAGTGTAAGAGGTGCCCTGCTATTGCAAGGCAGCAATCACAGGCTGGCAGCAGAGCTTGCCCCTTCTCTGCAGGATTATACAAACTATTCCCTGACTCCATACAGCAGTAACCCTTCTTGCTGTTTGAGCTCTGCCCAGTTTATGGGATCACCACATTTCATGGATGCTGCAACACATGTATGTGTACCTGTTTCACCTCTGCATGATGAGTTGATAAATCCACAGAGCCTTTTATCTCCCTGTAAGCCTAGTGAGAAAAGTTTGGTGTTCATCCCCCTCTCTGTTCTGTTGATTTCCATGAGTTGATCATACAATTTGTGCTGCAATCAAATGTGGTTAAATGCAAGTAGCTGCTTTCAGGAGAAGAATGCAAACTGTAATTCATATGCCTCTTTCATATCTCCTGCAGCCAATATAGAGCCCTCAGACTCAGACCCTTTCCAATCTCGTGTCATTAATTCTGCTTTTCAAAGCCATGGGGATGTGCTTTCCCTCCAGCAAGCATTTCAGTTTGCTAAATATCATTTTTATGCTAAATTTTGCTCAGGTCCACAAGTACTGGAAGAGGTGACTTACATGCAAATAAACCCCTTTTCTGGGATTTACTTAGTAATGGTTCTGTCATTAATTAATTAAAAATACTATTTTAAGTTAGGCCACGCACTGGATACTGTCCTGGTTGCTGCTAGTGCATCTTTCCAGCCTTGTAGTTTAGCAGCCTCAACTTTCACTGCACATCTTTGCTTTCAGATCGGAATGAATGCCAAGAAATTCCCAATATCTGCAGCCATGGGCAGTGTATTGATACTGTTGGAAGTTTCTACTGCATTTGTCACAACGGATTCAAAACCAACGATGACAGGACAATGTGTATAGGCAAGTATATAAAATTAAACTGAATTTAGGCTTCCAGTAAGGTGGTTACCAAGTGTGTCCTCTCTGTGATAAGGAGTTGCATTACAATAACTGCCATTGTGAGCCATTTACCATCAGACAGAGGTGCAACACTGGCCATTAGAGGTGATAAAAAGCTGATACTGAATGAAAAGCATTTCATTAAAGTAGAGTGAACCTTTAAAGTTACATATCCTGTCTAATGAACTGCTAATGGTTTCATTTTTGAAGAAAATATTTCATTCTTCTTAGAGTTTTCTGGAGCATCTTGTCTCATTTATTCCTTTAGGCAAGGAATGTAATAGATTACTATTGCAATGCAGCAGTTGTACACGCCCTACTTGTTAATAGAGTGAATGAAGGGTCGACTTCTTGCCAGAAAAGAACCTTTTTAGAAACAGTCATCTTCATTAACAAGGGAATTTTGTTTTAACCCATTCACAGCTGTTGGTTGTGTGCTGTATGAACAAATTGAGATTTCAGAATGCTTGCAGTTAAAGATAGCTTAGACTTAACTTTGGGAGGGGTGATACAGGAGCCACAGCAAAGGAAATGATTGTTGGACCCATGATTATTTTTGTAGATATTAATATCAGTGTGTAAACCCATGTAAAATCCTCTTTTTGGGAGACAGGACAATCTTTCTGCCTTCTATTTAGTCTGTTAGCAGTGGATTATTTCTCTTCTGTTCCTTTGCAGATATTAATGAGTGTGAGCGAGACGCCTGCGGCAACGGAACGTGCAGGAACACCATCGGCTCCTTCAACTGCCGCTGCAACCTGGGCTTCATCCTCTCACACAACAACGACTGCATAGGTGAGGGGTGCTGAGACGTGTTCCTGAGACTCCCTACTTCTAATAAAAGTATCATGAGTGCCATCTTCTCTTTTGCATGGTCTGTGTGATCAAAGACAAAACCCTGTTCCTTCAGTCCCAGAAGGCCTCTTTGATCACGCACTGCTCACTTTTCTAGAGCCACTTGAATGTTGGCACAAGATACAGGAACATTTGGTTTTTACTCCTGCTCTGACAATTTTATAACTTAGTAATTTCCCCTCACTTTTGAAAGGGGATTGTGTTATCAGTTACTTTGTTGATATGGTGGAAACAGAAGTCCCACCTACCCAGTTCCCATTGTTGCTGATGTTTCTGACATCTTTCAATGTTATTTTTCTCAGATGTGGACGAGTGTGCAAGTGGAAATGGAATGCTGTGCAGGAATGGTCAGTGTGTGAACACCATTGGGTCCTTCCAGTGTCTCTGCAATGATGGCTATGAGGTGGCCCTGGATGGAAGGACTTGTGTTGGTGAGTGCTTTCTTTTAGGGTTGAAAAAAAGGGCAGCAAAGCTTGAGCAGATATGCTTAGTGAAACAGTAGGGTCAGAGAGAACTGTCACACTGCATCATCGTACCTAGCAGAAGAAAACAATGACAAGAGGACAAGAAGATGACTCCTCTCCTGCTCCTGAGAAGTTCCACCTTCAGTTTGATGGAATCAAAATTAAAACGGCCTCAGTCAGAAACCCATTGAGATAACAGCAATTACCTCAAATAAATTGTCTTTCTTTTCTGCTAGATATCAATGAGTGTGCACTGGAGCCTGGAAAATGCTCACCAGGCACATGTCAGAACTTGGATGGCTCGTTCAGATGTATCTGTCCTCCTGGGTACATCCTGCAGAATGACAAATGTGAAGGTGTGTACAGAACAATCCTTCTCTCTCTTTCTTAGCTGCTCACCATTGTTACCTATTTCCGTTGCATTTAAGTGTGAGTAATGTTTAGTCTTTTGTGGCAGTCTGCAGTTCTGAACTGAGGCCACAAGTAAGTCTCTCACTTCCTAGAAAAGGTCTCACCAACATTTGTTTGAACCAGAACTACTCCCTCTGAACCCTAGAAAAATATAATCCCTGGCTATTCCCTTGGTGATACATTGCTGAAGTTTGCCCAGTGCCTGAGGATTTGAAAACTAACTCTGGATTTTGCACTTGGATTACTGCTTCCTCTTTCTGGTTTTGTTTTGTTGGGCTTTTTTGTTTGTCAAATATGATAGATAGCAGTGATGATGTAAAATTGCACTTTGTGTAGTATAGCTGCCAGTGTAAATAATATTATTTCTCATCTCTTTAATTATTTTTCTTACAGACATTGATGAGTGTGTGGAACAGCCAGAAATCTGTGCCCTGGGCACATGCAGCAACACTCCAGGCAGTTTCAAATGTCTGTGTCCAGAAGGCTTTGTGTTGTCTTCCACAGGAAGGCGATGCCAAGGTACGTTCATTCCTCTTTTCTGGCATTTCAAAACTTGTTTGCTGTTTCATAAAAGCCTTAATAGCGAGCTGTTTCTAAGACAGCAAGGAGACTCTGGACTCAAACAGTGTTTTTCATAGAGAAAACATGATAATTCTCTAGCTGGGGCCAGGTTCTGTCTTGCCCTAACATCTGTTTGTCATTAGACAGAACATTGCAATAAAAGGGACAAAGATAATGTTGAATGCACCAGGTTACACAAAGAAATGATGTTGTACTGAAATCCTTTCTTGCACAAAGAAGAAAATCCTTTCTTCTTTGCAGAAGAAGTATTGGGGCTACCTGGACTCTTTGTAGACAGCAACAAGACACAGAGATGGAGCACAAACACAGGCAGGAGACTAAAGGCAGCATTTCCAGTTTTAAGGCTGTCCTTAGCACTTCCCATACTCACCATAACACTTGTTACGTGCTGATCCTCTCTGCAAACATGTGGGTGGAAAAAAAGATTGTTGGAAAAAATTTGCAAGCAATGTTGTGTGGACAATGAGCACCCATCTGCTTAGGGAAATCTGAAGTGTCTTTTGGCTTCCAGTTTGCTGCATACACAGTTCAGAGCCTAACCATGGGCACTACCAGACAGATCAGATGCTAAAAGCTGAACATCTAGTAATAAAAAGCCACAGGTTAGGTTATTTTGTGTATAAAGAACAAGCACAACAAACTGGGGAGTGAGTTACTTTAAAGGCTTTGGAAGTGATTAAATAGATGCAGCATTAAATGTCCTATACACTGTGCACAGTGGGAACCACTGGTGAGTGAGACCTTTATAAGGACCTCTGTAGTTTTGCTTGGCACAGAACAGTGATGCTTGTTGACACCACAGCGAGTTCTTCACTTCACAGTGGGCTAAATGAAATTGTGGTTTTGGTAAAAATGAATCCAACCTGCAATAAACATTCATCCAAGTCTCCAAACCACCGTGCAGTTCGGCACAGTTACTTCACTCAACATCAAGAAAGCATGTTTTAGCTGTGTTTGTGGAGCTTGTATAAATGAAGTTTCTTCAGTCTGAGGGTGTTCTTTTCTTCAGGTAAGAAGGAAAAAAAAAATCACAAAAACCCACCAAGAAACAAAATCAGAAAAAAGAATGCAGCCCAATCTTCTACTTCTTTAACACAGGCAGGCCACTGTTGCACACAATGTCAGAGGAAAATGCACACTTGTGTATGAACTTCAAAAGGGCTTCTCTCCGTGCCCTAAAGAGGACTGTTCTTTTTTCAAGTATCTCAGGCCAAACAAAGTTTTGTTTAAAACTTCCCATTACCTAGGGCTTTGTAAAAACCTGGACATTGCCCAGCACTGATGATGCAGCCGGAAAACTGGATGAGCAGCTGCTTCCATTAGTGCCCTGCTGCTGTCCCCCTGCCAGCACAGAGAGCTGCCAGCTCCCTGCCTGCTGGATGCCTGTGGGCTGTGATCTCAGCTCTGTCCAGCATCCTGCTTACCCAGCTTCAGGGAATGAAATGTAGTGCCACAGGGAGAGTTTGCTTTGTTTGTGTGGGCACCTCTGGAAGAATGAGGAAGGAAAGGGCTGTTGAAAATTGCCTCTCATTTTGGCACTGCACAATATTGTCATTGCAAGTTGATGAAAATCTCTTGACTGGAGTGATTCTTACTGGTAATAGAATATAAATTTGTGAGGCAATATTCAGTTTTTTCAAAGAGGAGTGAGGATAAGAGTACAGTACAGCCCTTCCATTTCTGCTGGACCAAAGAGAAGAGCCCTTGCTTTCCATAACTGAAGCAGGAAACTATCCCATAGCTTTTGTTTACCAAGGTACAGAGCTTCCCTCCTTGTCCAAATCTCCCACAGTCAGAGATAATGATGGTTCCTATTAACAGAACTAGATGGAAGTTGGGTGTTTTGGTGGGGCTATCCTGTAACTTTGCAGTTAACACCTCTAAGTGAAAATTGTGCCAGAGTTACCCTAACTGCTCATAACCAGTTTTTTTCTCTGTGCAGATCTGAGAGTGAGCTACTGCTTCACCAAGTTTGAAGATGGAAAATGTTCCGTGCCGAAGTCCCGAAACCACTCCAAACAAGAGTGTTGCTGTGCCTTAAAGGGGCAGGGATGGGGAGATCCCTGTGAGCTCTGCCCAGAGGAAGCAGATGGTGGGTTATTGACTAGCTTACCACACTGAAAGGAGATTGGGATTCCTGTTAGAAGGAATTCTGAAAAATAATTTTCTAAAGGTATTTAACCCTAGTAATTGTCATTGGTCTCTGTGAAGTAGAGGCCATTACAGTCTAAAAAACCACATCCCTTGGATAGTCAGATATCAAATTAATTCCTTTTTGCTTACAGATTTGTGACAGTGATTACATGCTGGGTACTTTGCTATGGAGGTATCACTTACAGAAAGTGGAAAGCAGCAAGTAGGTCCTTGATAGGGAGTGGCAAGTTCTGCAAGACACAAATGGAATTCTTCTAATTGTAAATAGGTATAGGAAGAGATGCCATAAACACAAGGCCTAATTAAAATAAAACCCCAAACAGTTAAACCAGATCTGCATCTGAATTTTGTTAGTAAGAAAATGTAAATTTTCAATCTTATCGATGTGAATGACTTGTAAAAATAGCAGGGAATACCGAAATGCAGGCCTTGAGGAAGGAAAGCCTCCCTGGACCATTGCTAAAGAAACACTTTCCTTTGTTAGTATCCTTTTTAAGACTGGGTAAGTCGACATCAAGCAACTCAACAGGCCTCTGTAGCATCGTGGTGCGATTTGCTGAGCGGAGTTTAATTCGTGCTGACAAACGCGGTTAACAGCATCGCTGGTTTCAGCAATACATGACTGCACTTCAGTTCATTCATTAGTCATGTAGATGTTTTGCAGAAAATCCTCACAAAAGCCGAGGTTAGAAAAGAGAATTCCAAGTGCCAGTTGCAATATTCCTCCCAGGCCTGTTGCATGTTCCATTCCATCGATGTGGACCACGTGAACCAAAGGCAGCTGAAAAGCACAGCATATGTTGCAGCGTTTCCTTGAAGTGTCAGCACATGTATTTTTCACAGTCCAAACTCTGTCAAAGGATGTCAAGGCCCTTTTTGTCATCTCCTAAAAAAGAAATAGCTTTAAGATAGCCAAGTCTGGATTAAATCATGTCTTCTTCACGAAATGTAGGAAATTTTTCTTTTACAACAGAAAAAATGCAGCCACTGCTGTTGATCCTTCTAAAACAGAAATGCTGCATTAGTTTGTTTCTTAAGGAAGTTAAATACTTAATTATTCACAGGATCTTAGACATATGCATGCAGGAGATTGGATGAAATGTAAAGCAAACATGGAGGTTTTGCATGAATGTGAAATTACAAGTTTATACATGTACATACTCTTGTTTTGGACCTGAACATGAGGAGGATGAACTGGTAGCAGTGGTTACGTGTAGCTTGTGAGGAATGCTGATTGCTAAGACAGAATTTAACATATGGTTTGATTTTTTATGGTTTTTTTTTTTTACAGAGGCATTCAGACAGATTTGTCCATTTGGAATTGGCATCCTTGTTGGACCTGGTGATGCAAGGCTGGGTAAGTGCCTGAACTGCACGGTGCCATTTTTGCATCAGTGTCCCTTTCCCACCCATGAGCCATTCTCCCTTCCAACTGAGAATAACACCTCTGCAACTACTTCCAAAAGCCATGAATTGTGGAAACTTCTACACCTTTTTCTTCCCCCAATTTTTCATACTGATTTCACATTCAAGCTTGAATATCTCAAATATCAGAAATTCAATTTCTTTTAGCTGGGAAACTTATGTAATGTCTAGAGAATGGATCTAATGTCACGTAGCATACTTGTCTTTTCTTCTACAATGTGTGTAGCCTGTTTACAGTAAATGGTTTTAATCCTCCAGAAGTGCAAACCACAGTTTCCCAGATCCCTTCAGTACATTCTGTTCTCTCCCAAGACAAACAGCACTTCAGCCTTATTGGCAAAAGTTTGCATTTAAGGAGCACTGGATGACTACTGCTTTTCATATCTGCTGCTCTCCCTGTAGCCCCAGTCAGAGAGGTTTGTTTCTGACATTTAGAATCAGTTTCTTTTCTGCATTCTGAAAGCTGGCCTGCAAAACAAATTCTGTGCCCTAATCCTAATATGTCCGAATTTAACTATTAGTATTTTTTGTGATCTCAGGAATACTTCTTGCCAGAACACTTGTTCTTTGAGAGAAGTCTAAAAGCACATGAAGCCAGTTGCACTTACTGTGTTGTTTGTATTTCTGGTTAAGATGTGGATGAGTGCCTTGATCCTGATAACTGTAAATTTGGGCAGTGTATCAACACAGATGGCTCTTTCCGCTGTGAATGTCCGTACGGTTACATCCTACAAGGAGCAGAATGTGTGGGTGAGTATGGCTGTTCCAGCTTCCATTTCAGGATTCTCCTGAGTTTCTAGGTATGGCATTAAGGAGCAGTGGGGTTATTTTATTCTAATATCATGGAGTCTCCATCCCTGCTAGTGCTTAAAACCTGCCAGGGCAGGGCCTGAGCAATCTGCTCCAAGTTGGTCCTGCTCTGGCTGAGTGTTTGACCCAGATAACCCCCAGCAATCCCAAATTATGCTAGGGGTATGTGGTTTTAATTCAGTACTTAGTGAGTTCTTGCATTTTCTGGTTTTCTGGTTGTACATCAACAGCACAGATTTTTTATCATTTTGGTTGAGTATAACCATGTATTCTTGCCTTGGTCTGTAACTACTTGCAGATACTGATGAATGTGCTGTTGGAAACCCGTGTGGAAATGGAACTTGCAGGAATGTGATAGGAGGCTTTGAATGTACCTGTGTAGAAGGATTTGAGCCTGGGCCAATGATGACCTGTGAAGGTGAGACTCCCATGTGTTAAGGACTGTTGTTGTAGTTGTGTTCCCTGATTTTGAAAACAGTTGAGGGGAGTAAAGCAGCTTTAAAAACAAAATATGGACACTTGGAACAATACCTCTTCATCTGAAACAGGAGAAGGGGCTCCTCCTTCCCATATCCACCTTGACCTGTGGTATGTTTTTCTCACTGGAGCTGGGGTGGATGGGCTTTCAGGTGGTGTCTACTAAGGGACTGCCCAGAGAGGAGCATGTTGGGGTGCAGTCTCTCCAGCACAGCTCCCAGAAGTGCTGCTTACTCTGTGTATGGTTTTTGCCTGCCTCTTTGAGTGAAGAGACTCACTGTGGGTGATGAAAATAGGAAATGGGCTGCTTGAGTGAGTTAGGGAAGAAACAGGGAACAAACCAGAAAATACAAATACAGTACTCAACAATTACCTTAGTACCCCTAGGTTGAATATTTTTCATGCTTTGGTGTCTCGTTTCAAAAATTAAATTTTGAAAAAGCACAAAAAAAGAGAAGGAAGGAAGATCAGAGGTGTAGAAGGGACACTCAGAAAATAAATTAGAATTTTTCAGTGTGGAAAATGTGGTCAAAGAGATATATGATTTTATAAAGCCACAAGTGGTAAAGGTACCAAAAATAGAGGGAACATGTTAGACAAACCAAAGCAAACATTTTTATATGCATGGTACTTATTTAAGTTGTGGAACCCTTTGCTACAGAATCTTAGTGAGGCCACAAGTATAAATTGACCCAGAAAGAGATTATACAAATTTGTGTGGGAATCCATCAGTGGAAATTAAGCTTGATAGTTTGGTTGTGGCTTTTGGCTGTGGAAGTCCTTAAACTGAGAGGCTGTATCAGGGGAAAGAACTCTGCATACATGGTATGAGGTTTTTAATATTCATCTCCTCCTGTTACAACCAGAGAGAGGAGGATGTCCTAGGACATTGTGACACTGTCCTCTGACTTGACACAGCTGTTCTTAAATTATCTGCCACAATCTATTTCTTTGCAAGCCCATACCAAAGAATGCTTCTATTTTTGCATCAGATTGCATTAGTTTTATGTAGTTAGAGCTTCATTCACTTCCCTGTGGAATTTGGTGAAAGCTCAAATTGCAGAGGAGGAGTTAGCAGAGTGCATAAACATCACTGTATACCAGTGATTACTCAAGTAGTACAGACTGTATGTAAATGCACTTCAAAATAATGTTTCTGGTAAGGATATTGTTTTATGGAACTCAGTTTGTGAAGAACCTGAATTAGTGCACGTAGAATTTAAATAACCAACCAAAAAACCAGAACCTAGATGTGGAAAAGATACAGTTTTAACTGAGCAAGTATTTTGGCAGCATGGATCTGGAAATTATTTCCATTGGCTGCTTGCTGTTGAACTTATTGAAACTTCAGGTAGCTGTGCAAACATCCTGGCGTGTCTGGTGCCTGCTTCTCTACGGAAACCCACGAAGAGTAGAACCACGGGTCCCCAACTATTAAAATTCAGTCCTCAGTGAACTGGGATCTGTGGTACTGCCTGTACCTAAAACCTGTGCTCTCATCTGCTGAGTTTTACATGGATGTTTCCCTTCCCCCATGGTGTTTGTCTCTCCAAATGCAGACGTCAACGAGTGCGTTCAGAACCCTCTGCTCTGCGCCTTCCGCTGCGTGAACACGTTCGGCTCCTACGAGTGCAAGTGCCCCGGGGGGTACGTTCTGCGCGAGGACCGGAGGATGTGCAGAGGTAAAGCTCCCACCACACTCTCACAGTTACAGATCATGATTTCAGTTCCTGCAGGGGCAGGGCTCTGACTCACTGCACTATTGGGCCAGAGTTTTAATCCCAGGAAGTAACTGAGTCAGAAAGAATTCGGGATGAAATGCTATGGTTCGCATTATGCACTTGATTGTTCTAGGCCTGTCCTGCCAGTAAATTTATACATCTGCCTAAAGTGAGGTCATGTCAGATGATGTGGTTTTGTCTTGCCCTAAAAATGGGCATTTGGGAGAAATCAGTTTGCTCAAGGCTAGTATATTTTATGGTTGGTTTAGAATAATAAATGTAAGTGCAGGGTTTGATTATGACTGAGATTCCAAAGTCAGAATTTACTACTGTGAATTTCCAGGATCATCTCTCTATATAATAAAGTCGAAACCTTGTGTTTTAGATCAGAACGAGTGTGAAGAAGGAATTCACGACTGTGACTCAAAACAGATGGAATGCAAAAACCTAATTGGCACCTACATGTGTATCTGTGGGCCTGGGTATCAGCGCAGACCAGATGGGGAAGGCTGCATAGGTGAGTGACACTGAAGTGTTGAAGCTCTTCAAATGCACAGTTCCTCAGCAGAGCTAAACATTTTGGATTTAGCAAAGTGTTAAGAACCTCAGGGGAAGAATTGCACAACTGCCTGGGTAATGGGTCTGTTGGTGCTGCACACACTTGGTTTTGCTGTTCAGGTGTGCACATCTGTGTGCAGTAAGTGGAAAATCTGGGTGTGGGAGTCTTCAAAATCAGTTTGTACTGCTGCTGCTGAATGCTCTGAGGGAAGAAGGTGAGGGTTTGGGTCGGTTGCTCTAGGCTATTTTTGTAAGTTATTCATATTGTTTATCTCTCTTAGCATGAATGAGAGTAGATCTGGATTTTTTAAAAACCTTGGATGGCATTCAGAAGTGCAGCTGTAACTATGAAAAATTTTGAAAACCAGTGAGGAATGTACTGCAGATATAATATATATAACAATTGTGAGCTAGATGGCCATCTTTCCTCCGAAAACTGAGTAAAAGAACCTTTAAAATATAAGAAAAAGAAAAAAATTGAAGTTTAACCAGGCAGAATGAACAGCATAAGAATTCCATACCAGCCTCTCTTACCTGCATTAGTCCTGCTTGGGCTTGATTTTTGTCATTCCATTTCAAAACCCAGATGAGAATGAGTGTCAGACCAAGCCTGGGCTCTGTGAGAACGGCCGCTGTGTGAACACAGTGGGGAGTTACAGGTGTGAGTGCAACGAGGGATTCACTGTCAGTGACACCCAGGACGAGTGCCTTGGTAAGTCCCAATTCACACCTCAATGAGCTGCCACTTGCACAGCAGCAATGAGGGTTGAAATGAAACTTAGAAGTGGATGGTGAGAAAACACCCTCCTGAATTTGCATGCCTTTGGGAAGGGGCCTTTGTACATCAGTGTCCTCTTGGAAGTTCCTTCTTGCCATGCTCACCACATCCCTGCTTCAGTCAGTGCAGCTGGGGTGGCTTCCTACAAAAGCTGAAAGTTCCATGGTTTCACTCAGCCAGGAGCTGCTCTGACATTTCTTTGGTCCTGATTTTCAGCCAGTTCTTTTTCTCTAGGTTCAAACAGAAACATATATTTTATAATATAATTTGGCCTCTTTTTCTGGGCAACAGCTGACAGAACAAGAGGACACAGTCTTAAGCTGCACCAGGGAAAATATAGGTTAGATATTAGGAAGAAGTTTTTTATGGAAAGAGTGATAAAATATTGGAATGGTCTGCCCGGGGAGGTGGTGGAATCAGCATCCCTGGGTGTGTTTAAAAAGAGATTGGATGTGGTGCTCGGTGCCATGGTTTAGTTCAGTTGAGGTGTTGGAGCATGGGTGGGACTCAATGATCTTGAAGGTCTCTTCCAACCTGGTGATTCTGTGTGATTCTGTGTGATAAGCATATTGTAACTTCTTGTCTTCCACCTTTTGCTAAATTTCTTGTCTTTGTTTCCCTTAGATGTCATTCTCTCGTTCTTACTGCTGGTATCTTTCACTCTCAGTTCCACAGTCTCAGGGTGAAGTATGCCCTTTCTGTTACATTTCTGACTAAATTCCCAGTATCTCATGACCCTCTGGAGGTCACCTTTAGGATTCTGTGTGATGCACAATTTGTCTTGCAGACAACAGGGAAGGCTACTGCTTCACTGAAGTCCTACAGAGCATGTGCCAAATCGGCTCGAGCAACAGGAACGCTGTCACCAAGTCAGAGTGCTGCTGTGACGGGGGCCGAGGCTGGGGGCAGAACTGTGAGGTCTGTCCCTTCCCAGGCACCGTGGCCTTCAAGAAGCTTTGCCCCCACGGCCGAGGATACACATCCAGTGGAGCAGGTACTTTTCCTTAAATGCTCTCTTAGACAATGCCAAATTAAGTGATAAATTATAAACCCTCTTCTTGCATATTTGAGCGCTGTAAGGTCCTAAATGTTTTGGATATCAGCTGGAATTTTCGGAGATTTTTCATGTGGACTGAGTGTAGTCCTTTGGGAGGAGGGTGCACAGCCAAAGGCCCTGATGATGAGGCATCCATCCCATCTTGGCAGATCTTGCTTTGTGTCCTGGTTGACTGACATGCACTCAAATGGGAATTTGCACTCTCACATTTGAGTGTGTTGCAGGGACACACAAAGAGCTATTTGTGTACCTGCAGGCAAAGTGATGTTTGATTTGTGGAGGCCGATACATGATCAGCTCCAGTTGTTCCCTTCCACTTACAGCCTGTTCATTGCATAAGAAAGTTGATTAATGCTCCATGCCATATTTTCCTACTTAATATTTCTCCTTAAATCTGTGCGATATTTCACTCTTTTATGTCATTATTTTATGTATAGTGTGGGTTTCTCTGTGTCAGGTCACAAGAATCTGTTGAAGCTGTACAAAATCAGTTTTGTTCCATGGAGAGCTAACCCTTGTTTAATTGCAGATATTGATGAGTGCAAGGTTATTCACGACGTGTGCCGCAATGGGGAGTGCATCAACGAGAGGGGAACCTACCGCTGCCTGTGCAACCTGGGCTACACCACAGACATCACTGGCACTCTTTGTGTTGGTAGGTTGTTCATTCATGCTGTTTGTTTACCAAGTTTATTACTGAGAGGACTTGAAGAAGGAAACAGAATGATTTTGAAACATTAGAAAATAAAATGTCGCTCGTTAATCCTTCGGGGATTTGGATTTTCTTCTGATCTATCCTGAACGTTTTGTAAAACATTATCACAAATCTTCATTACCAGCACTGAGGTATCTGGTTTTGCTTCTTGTAGATCTGAATGAATGTAATGAGTCTCCAAAACCTTGCAATTTCATCTGCAAAAACACAGAGGGGAGCTACCAGTGTTCATGTCCGAAAGGATACATCCTGCAAGAAGATGGGAGAAGCTGCAAAGGTAAAAATCAAGAAAAGAATTTACTGCAGAAACTCTGCGTTTCACAGGTGAAAATGAATACAAGGACATTTAAATGATGCAAATCTGTCTCCTTGATTCATGTATTTCCACTAAAGACAGTGGAAGTGGCCTGCACAGGATGGAGCTGGTATTTCAGTTAATTCCTCGTTAATTTGGATGAACAACAGATCTACAGAAATTTTGGCAGGTTGATGGCAGCTGATCTTAAAAGATCCTGTAAATAATAATATATATGATTGTTCTTATTTTGTTGGTTTAAGCCATATAATTCAGTGATAAATGAATCTTATTGGGTGTAAAGATAAGCAGTGCATTGCCCAACGTCAACAGAATTTTTACCTGCTGCTTTTGCAGCATGCTGGATAAGGCACAGCAGTGCAGGAGAGAATATTCGTTAGAATTCCATACATTTATGTGTCTTGGTAACTAAGATTTGACTAAAACCACACAAGTTAGAGCAGCAATTCCAAATTTGGCATGGAGAATGATGGTGTACTTTGTTGTTAGCATTTCAATATTTCTTTTGGAGTAATAGTATGCTTCAGTGCAAGGCCATTTTCCAGGTCTCCTGAAGGTGGTGACTTCCCATTTATTGGCTGAGCAGACATTCATTATGTCACAGCAACTTTCAGACAGATGAGAGTGGTGTCTGCAGTTCAGTGTTAGCATGGACACTGTGTAGCTCCAAAGTCCCATTCATTACCTGTGGGGCTTCATGTGAGAGGAGCTGGAAGCCAGCATGGAAAGTGAGATGTGGATTCAGAGGCTTTATTTGCTGTTATTTGTAATCACTTCTTTCTGAGTCCAGGAAACATAAGTGAAAGATGTTTTCTTGGTTTTTTTTAGATCTTGATGAATGTGCAACAAAGCAGCACAACTGCCAGTTCCTTTGTGTCAACACTATTGGGGGATTCACCTGCAAATGTCCTCCTGGATTCACTCAGCACCATACAGCCTGCATTGGTAGGTGATGTAGGAAGGAAGACACAGATCTGGGATTTATTACTGACCCTTACTCCAGAAGCAAAGTAGCAAGGAGGTAGAATCATCTTCCTGAGAAACCCAATGGAAACATAGGCCAGATTCTGATCCTAATCCCACCAGAGCAGAAGATGCAGAGAGGCCCCTTCCTCCTTCCTACCTTCCCTTGCTTTCATAATCTGTCTTTGAATTTTGCACTTCCAAGAACCTGTCAGTAAAAACACCACTTTGTAATTCTTGCCTTACCCTTTCTTAGGCATTGAGAAAAAAAACAGTTCTATTTCTCTTCTTGTAGCTCACTGAGATCATGTCAAGGCTTCTTGAAACAACAGCTATGAAATACCCATTTCTGCAGGTGTCCTCTGAACACATACCCACTGGGTGTGTGGAAATGTTAAACTCAACTGCTTCCTGCAGAACACACTTTCTGTTCTGCAAGCTGGATCCTGTTTATGTGGCAGTTTGATGATCCCCTGGTATTGGTGTGAATTTGGAGGTGTTTGGAGACCAAACCATCCAACTCCATATTCTTGCTGAAGAAAAGGAGTGTTTCCCTTCCTGTTAGTTTTGTGTTTCCAGATTCAAAAGAAGGCAGTGTAAGCTGTCCTGCAGTGCTCAGTGAGAAGCTGGGAGGGCAGTGGGACACTGTGTTAGTGATGTGCCTTTACCTCCTCCATCCTTAGCATGGCCAAAAGATCAAAAATGACAACTACAAACTAACCCTGAGCTTTGGTTTCCCTCAGACAACAACGAGTGTGCTACTGAGATCAATCTCTGTGGGGCAAAGGGCATTTGCCAGAATACTCCAGGAAGTTTTGTTTGTGAGTGTCAACGTGGCTTCTCACTTGATCAGACTGGGCAGAGCTGTGAAGGTGGGTACAGCACAGTGCATTTACCTTGGCTTTCTCTTGCTTCCTTAATCTTCTTTCAGCCATGCTGCTGTCCAAGGAAGGACCTATGGAGTAAGCACCAAAACCTACAGAACTGAGCATGTGTAGGTTGAAGGGGGCAGGGGGAGTGCAGAAATTCAGCAACAAGGCAGTATTTCTCTCCATGGCCCAGAAAGAATGAATCTTTAGGGATTCTAAAGAACTGGATAGATATTTTCTGAGGAGACGTAGCCTGGAATGTTTCAGTTTAAGTGTTCTAAGTTCAGTGAACTTCTTTTGAATCCTGCAGGGATTTCTGAAGGATTCATCAAGGACAGGAAGTCTGGCATCTCCAAGGTGACCTGCTAAAGAGAGAGTTCAAGGGCTGTAGACTTACTCCTCTGGGTCCTCAGAGCCTTCTCCTGGGACAGAGTTTGGGTTGTTTTGAAAAGAGATATCCTGGCATTTCTGGGTTGGATGCCTGGGTAAAAGCAGGGGTCTGTCTGCTGTGGAGCTGGGACCCTTAGGAAGGCATTAGGGATCCCATATACAAATGGATTTCTGCTGTCTGCTCCCCAGTAGAATGCCAAAACTGAAAATTGTGGCTGAATGTGAGCTTGCCATGGTTTTGAGCCCTATGTTACTTGCTGTGGAGCCACACATCCAAACATGAAAGGCCCAAAGTGGTCAGGTTTTTGGAAGATCCTGAAATATACCTTTATATATGATAAATGAATATATATGATTATTTGTCACATGTTTTCCAAATACAGTGTGATTTGAGCTTCTCTCCCAAAACTCAGAGTGTGTCTCACCCTTTTAGATGTTGATGAATGTGATGGAAACCACCGGTGTCAGCATGGCTGCCAGAATATAATTGGAGGATACAGGTGCAGCTGCCCACAAGGATATCTCCAGCATTACCAGTGGAACCAATGTGTTGGCAAGTCACTTTTGTAAATTCCTACATTGAAATGCATGGTAGCTTTGTTAGCAGCAAGAAGTGAAGGGCAGTGGTGCAGTTTGCCTTGCTTTCTTTTTCTGGTTATAATTTCCTGAGTTCAGCAGGGTTTCATTACAAATGTGTTCTCCTGTGAAGGCAGAGTGGGTATGAAGCACCCACCAGCCCTTGTCCTGATTCAAGAAGTGTTTAAGCACAAAGCTCTCCTTGAGGGTGCTGGAGGTTGCATTGACTTTGAGGAAACTTGTGTTACTTGTGTATTTTGTGTTCTGTACAAAGGAAAGCATTTCTCCTTCCTTCTGAAGCTGAGCATGACAGAGCTGTGTGTTACAGAGCACCAGCAAACCCCTACCGTGCCTGACAGCACAGCTTCTGCAGAGTCTGAGGGTCCCAAAACTTTTTTTCCTTTTCTTCATATTTTTTTCTTCCAACAACCACCCAAAATATGGGAATTAACCTCACCAGTGTCCCCTTCCTTGCTGCTGTGGAGCGTGGTGAAGTGAGCGTGTCTGCTCTTGGTGCAGTAACTTCCTGTGGCCCAAACGAGCGTTTCTGATGTTGGTGTGGTTGCTGTGAGGTGTGACAAATACTGAAACACTGCCCTGAGGTAACAGCAAACCCCTACAGGCTCTGGGAACCCAGGATTCAGCCCCAGGTTTTAGTACCTTGTGGTCTCCACATGTTCACATTGTGCTGTCTGTAACTGTATGTCCTTAAGATGCTTGTGTGGATCTCCTGGGTGTACCACAGGGGAAGAATCCATGTACGAGGTTTTTCCGTGGCAATCCCTTCCTATTCCTTGGCAATCCCAACTCTGCAAACAGTTTGTGTCTTTTTTAGCTTATTTAACGAATCGTTCAGGGATTTTTTTTTGTTGCTGCAACACATTTAGATAATCACTGAAGAATGCTTTGGTTCCTCCCATGCCTTGTGCTGTCTGTGACTGCATCCCCTGCCCAGGCACTTCCACGGTGCACCACATCGTGAACCAGGCTGCAAGAAGCAAAGACATCACTTTTAAACAAAGAACAAAGGGCCATATTGTTTGGAAAAAGACAATAATGCTCTGACTTAATGCTTATCCTCCTGTAACCTGGATATTGAGGTCAGAGATGCTGCTCTGTTCTTCCCAAATGGAGTTGCTGATGTGTGCACACACCCACAGTGTACATACGCATTTATCACAGAAAATGGGGAACAATAACATTCAGAACTTTTTGAAGCAATTTGCCACATCAGACAACAAAAATCAGACCAGCTTCATTTCAAAAAGTAGCCATTTTCAGTAAATAAGCCTGAACTGACCTCAAACTCCTAGAGTGCCACCCTTGGGAAGTTTGGGAAAGGACTGGTTCAGGATGTAGCAGTCTTTTGTATCTACAGCTGCTTTTATTTTTATTTTACTACTTTTTCCCATATCTTACCTACATCTAATATTTAAATGTGACTGTGTAGGGAGGGATTTCCAGTGCCTGGAAAAGGTGTCAGAGCTTGATTCCTTACCCTTTCCCTTTAATGTTGAATAGCACTACCAACGAGGGATTACTTGACCAGATTGTTCGCTGTACAAAGTTTTATTCCTCTCAGTTATTCCTGGGAAAAAAAGCTACCTCCTCTGTTTCTCTGCTCTCCAGAGCGTGAGCTGACATGGCATGAAACATCTTCTGTGGAGTAGCCCCAGGGTTGCTGTTTTGTGGTTGGAGTCATCTCCCAGGGCAAGGGGGAGGACAAGCCCAGTTCTCTGTGTCCCTCTGCGGTGGCAGCACATTCAGCCAGGGGTGACCTGTACCAGGGGGAGGCTGGGCTGTACCTGGGGGTAGAAGTTAACCTGGGATATTCTGCTTCTTTTCCAGATGAAAACGAATGTCTCAGTGCACACATTTGTGGAGGAGCATCCTGCCACAATACTTTGGGAAGCTATAAATGTATGTGCCCCACCGGATTTCAGTATGAGCAGTTCAGTGGAGGTTGCCAAGATATCAATGAATGCGGTTCTGCACAAGCCCCATGCAGTTATGGCTGTTCAAACACTGAAGGTGGCTACGTCTGTGGATGCCCACCTGGTTACTTCAGGATAGGACAAGGGTAAGGGATTCTCATTTTAAACTAACAGATACCAAGGGGACAGAGTCCACTCCTTGCTTTGCAGTGTGGAGCAGCAGAACCAGGGGGATTGTCAGCAATTAAAGAGGGATAGCATTGGGAAGGTGCTCAGGAGCTGGGTGCACCTACTGATTTTGGAGATTTAGGGGGGAGGGTGGGGAAGGGTAACCGTGGAAAGGGAGGGGTTTAATGCTTGAAACTGAAATTTGGTCAGGGCTACCAGGTTCAGTCCTCCTATTTCAAGCTACTGCTTTCACCTCTCCTGCACACCCCAGCAGCCTGCCAAGTCCCCTGAGCTTGGCACTTGGGAATCACTCCTTGCTGTGATTCACTTGTCTCCTTAAAGAAGAAACAACAAAACAAACATTAATAATAACACCCCCTACCAGCTGCAAAAAGAAATTCTATTATATAAGTGATTTGTCCTGCTGGTTGGAATAACAACTGTGTATGTTCTCATGTTCTTGTATGTTCCATATTCTTCTGTGTTTCAAATTAATATTTTTTTAATAAATGTCTGCTTTATCAAGAAAACCAATTTTCCCTTGCCCCAGTGGGAGTGTTAGGGCTGTGCATCATTTAGGACCAAGCAACCCAAATGGAAAGCAGAAAGATCATGGCTTAAATATTGTAAGTGACTAAAAGCTTTGGGATGCATTATGAAAGACCTCACTTTTCAGATTTTTCAGCAGTTGTTAAAAATTGGTCTCTTTAAATGTGTTCCAGGCTGGATAACAGAAATTGCTAACAACAACTCACAGCTTAAGCCTGTGTTTTTAAGACTGTTAAATGTTGGCAGGTCTCTCTTGGGCAAAAACCCACGAAGGCAGATTCTTGAAATAAGAGTGGCCTCATTGTGATTCAGTGAGAGTTTTGTCTGTTGACTTTAGCAGAAATTTTTCCTAGGAAATGAATGCAACATAATTGCTTAATTATTTGTACTTTCAGTCCCCCAAATTCAGCTTTTGGTAAGATCTATGTCTCCCTGGAGTTAATTTTGAATTTGTTCCTTCCTCAGACACTGTGTTTCTGGAGTGGGGCTAGGCAGAGGTCAAGGACAAGAGCTTTCCCTCAGTGGAGAAGTAGATGACAACTCCCTCTCTCCAGAAGCTTGTTATGAATGTAAAATCAATGGCTATCCCAAGAGAGGAAGGAAACGCAGGAGCACTAATGAAACTGCAAGTGAAGCAGAGGTAATTGACCCTTTCTGGGGGGAAAGAGTTTGTGGCTGTCTTGTGAAAGCTGGACTCAGAAGGAGGTGTGCCAAGAGACAGTCCCTCAGGAAAAATCTACACCCTGAAGTAGACCAAAGCTGGTTTTGGGTGTCAGGTGGTGTTTTTGTCTCAGAGGTGATGTAGAGCTTCGCTTGCTTTCCAAATGAAAACGTTACATGCTAATGTGCTGCTGTGTGAAATGTTACCATGCAGTCAGAGGTGAGGGGTGAGGCTGCTTTTCCAGCACTGCTGCACCTGCAGGCTGCCCTGGCTCCACACTTAAACCAAATGAATCTTACAAAGCAGAAAATCCCCATTGAAATGCTGTGGCTCCCTCACAGATTCTGCTCTCCCTCCCACGTTGTTCTCTCAGCCTGTGCCTCCCCTGGCAGAGGTGGTGTGTGCTTTGTTTGCTCTCTTTGTAGGAGGCTGCTCATGGGCTCCCAGCATGGAGGGGCTTCATCTGCCCGTGCACAGAAACTTCCAGCGCATGTCTTGGGCTCCTCTTACCACACAGGGCTGGTGACAAACTCTGTACTCCATCCTGAGGAGCCCTAGCCCATAATAGTGGATTTGACAGATGATGTTACAGAACCTCCTTTTTAAAATTGTTTAATTAGTAATGAATGAGCTGGGCAAGAAACACACGCACACAGGCACGTGTGAAACGCTCTCTGCCAAAGCCAACTGACATGCTTTGTTCTTGTGCAGGATCAGCAAGAGCTGGAGCCGCCAATCAGTCTGGCCAGCTGGGATATTGAGAAAGCAGCCGTGTTCTCCATCAACATCTCGGATCTCAGTAACAAAGATCGCATCCTGGAACTGCTCCCTGCCCTCACCACACTGACAAACCACAACCGATATTTAATTGACTCCGGAAATGAAGATGGTTTCTTTAGAATCAATAAGAAGGACGGGATAAGTTACCTTCATTTCACAAAGAAGAAGCCAGTGCCTGGAAATTATTCATTACAAATCAGTAGTATTCCACTCTATAAAAAGAAGGAACTTAACCAGCTTGAAGCGAAACATGACAAAGACTACCTCAGTGGTGAGCTGGGAGATAACCTGAAAATGAAAATTCAGATATTGCTTCATTAATTCATCAACCAAAGACCAAATAATTAAACCAAAGATAGATAGGTAGGACTGAATATTCCTCCCAATCAGATTCTCCATATCATAGGTACAATCTTACGTGAGTACGTTTGTATGAACGAGCACTATCACATTATTACATAAACAAGGTACAGGATGAATCCGTGAGCTCAAAACTACCACTTCCTCAGGCTTTTACGTGTAGCTGAGCTACCTTGATATGTTGAATCTTGAAAACTGGGACTTTTATCATTGGAAGTTGGCCACTGATGCTGAGACCCGTCATCATTTCAGCAGAGGTACAAGGATGTGCTTTCAACTGATGGACAGCTCTATTTTTGTAATTCTTAAACTTCGCTTCTCCAACTACAACTTACTAGGTCAGCCATTTATGA
Source organism: Aleadryas rufinucha (assembly GCA_013397815.1). Classification (NCBI taxonomy): domain Eukaryota; kingdom Metazoa; phylum Chordata; class Aves; order Passeriformes; genus Aleadryas; species Aleadryas rufinucha. The sequence goes on from VZTH01002888.1 coordinate 191,441, forward strand.
TATCCATTTGGTGCTAGTAAATTTTCAACCTAGATTTATAAATGCACTGTAATATTTACACAACTTAGAAGCCAAAATTGCCATTATTCAGTCTAAATACTTCAATCAACCAAAGTTAGCTCAGTAGTTTATCTCAGTTATGCCTATAATACATTACATGTAAATTAAGTGTGTGTATACTGTAATCATGCTATTTTTATCAATGAAGCATTTGTAAACTAGATTAATAATACCCTTAATGTGAGGGTTTGTAATGGTGCTTATAAGACCAACTACTTGTTAACTGTATACACAAACCTGATGATAAAGTTTCTGTGACTTGCCAAAATGCACTGAGGTCAGTAGGGACCATTAAACATTCTCAAAAGTCAGATGACAATCAGTGCCATCCTACACCATGACATATTGTAACATGTCAAGAGTACCCATAGTCATTCATATCAACAAGGGTTCAATGTCATAAATGTCACAATAAAACAGTTTTTTTTTTTAGTTTATTCTGTGGCCTCGTGTTCTTGCTAAAAGTGTGATCAACTGCATTCTTATACTTCAGGTGTTGTCAGTAGGGTTGGCTGTGTACCTGTCTGTGTGTCCAGGTGATTCCTCCTTGAAGGAGCTGCTGCTGTTCATTCTTCATGCAAAGGAAGAACAGAAGAAGTACAGAAACCTTCACAAATGCAAACAGCAGTGGACCTCTCTCAAGTTCCTGTGTGGCTCCAGAATGGAAGGGAGAACATTTCCAATAACATGACCTGAGCAGTCCTGTCAATAAGTAATTTGGTAGCCAAAACATGCAGAAGTGGATGTTCAATCATTATACAGAAAACACAGTTAACTGTGAAAAGTCTTTGTTTGCTAAAACTGCCTTAAGATATTCCATTCTTTCACCCCCACTACAACAGTTACTGTCAAATAACTTAAGACTGATAACAGAGGAATAATCCAATACCAGAAGCCATCACAAGTTGTAGATGGGTTTTGATATCAAGTGAATGATTCAGTGATGTGGATGTTCTTGTATATGCAAATGCCATGGTGTATCTTTTAGCAGCAGCAGAATGTTGTACTGAGGTGTGATGCTATAAAATCTGGAAGAAAGAAGTGCAGAAACTGCTGCTGGGACAGCACTGTAGTTGACAGAGGGAACATATATTGAGCTATAACAGCTTTGGAAGGGAAATGTACTCCTATTATTCACCCCAAATTGTATTGTTTTCTGTCATTAGATTGCAGCTCTCTGTGATTCCTTCTGCATAACAAATATAACTATATAAAAAAGGAGCTTGTGCACAGGATTACTTTGATATTTTTAATAGACCATGTCTGGGTTTTATTTATTAGTGTGCCAAAATGTTGAACAGTCTATTTTTTCCACATGTTGCATAACTATGGTGAGATATAATCAGAACTTTACAGTTGAAAATGGCACTCTCATATCAGCAGGTTGGGAATGATTTTTAGTGCCAGTGTTCATGACTGTATAGCTTATAGTTAAGTGTACAGTTTGAGTATTTTTTCTCAGCCCCTGAACACTGAGAGGAGCTGAGAAGGATGATTTCAGAAAAACCTGCCAGGAGTCTATCCAGTACACTTGGTTTACATTTAAGCTCTGTGTAACACCTTATGATGCCAAAGGTTCTTTGACTGTGTTCCAGCAGCCCCAGCGTTGCCCACACAGTTCTGCAAATTGCCTTTGTTATGCTTCAGAAACAAGGAATCGTGACAGTAGCTCTTTTAGCCATTTTAAAATGGAAACCCCAGTCTTGCTGTACATAAAAATTCACTTTTTTTGTACATTATTCATCTGTCTCTTTGCAGCAGTGCCCTTTAACTGGTATATAATTTTTGCTCCTCAGTTTTAGTTGCTGCATGAGTATGATCATTTCCATTAGTTTGAATTTCTGCAGCTTCCTTGGTGTCTCAGTGAAGCACAAAGGTTGCACAATAACATTGCATGAAACCTGCAATTAAAAAGTGGTTTGTGACTTGCTGTGTGATTTTGAAATAATCTGCTGTATTTCATTTGATAGTGGGACCCCAGAATGACTCTAAGCATGAGACAGACTGAAGTAGAGGTCTTCCTGAATGTGTATCCTTTTGCAATTAAAGGATATTTTTCAAATTCAAGGAAATAGCAAAATGCTGAAATATTTGAAATAAGTGTGTCTTCCCTCCACTGTGATTGTGCACGTGACTCTGCATAGATGATTGCATGGATAATAAATCTAATTTTTGGTTAACAGAGTTTAACAAAGATGGCTTGTTACTGTACACAGCAAATCATTCTCTTATTGTGTGTTGTAACAGTATCTTGTAAACTTGACAGCCCACGTGTATTTTGGCAGAACACCACTGTTTCCACAGTCTCTCTTTTAAGCTGACTTTCAAAGAACCCCAAGTGTTTGCTTTCTTATGGCAGGTCTTGAAGGGTCATACTCAGGTTTTCTCTAAGATAAATATTCTATGCTGTGATTCAAGTTCAGCTTTGTGCTTTGGAAGAGCTAATCAGGTCAAGACTCCTCAGCACAGACAGGCCTGAGCTGTTTGCAGAGCAGGATGCCACGGTTCATGTCCAGCAGCTGCCTGCACCTTCCTGGGCCCAGGTTTGGCACTGCCAGTCTCTGCCAGCAGCACCACGACAGGTAAGTGCATCCCAAGGCACCAAAGCTGCTGCTCTAGGCCAAGCTGGGGGTGGCAGTGCCATTGCAAAAGCTTTCTCATCACTTTTAAAAATGGACATTGGCTGTGAAGGAATGGCCACTTGACCCAGTAAAGGTTCACAGTACCCTTGTGGATCTGATGGTTTCTGCCCAAATTAGTGAAGTTAACAGTTTATGTTGTGCTGCTACTTTCTGAGCAGGCACCAGATGAAGAGGGGAGAGCTTCTCTTCACTGTGACGAGAAAATGTTGTCTTTTCAGTTATAGAAGGGAAGCCAGAGTTCAGCATGGGATGAGGCTGGAGCTGCAGGAGCTGTGCACCCCTCTCAGTGCCCCCCAGCTGCCCTGTGCCAGGTAGGACAGGCGCTGATGGGACACACCAGCATCAAAAAACTGGGACATCTGGACCCAGGATCTTGTCTACTTCACTCTCTCCCCAGAGCAAATCTAGCAGCTTTTCTGCTTGCAGGAGTGGCCAGAAGCTAAGGCCAAGATATGATGTACACCAGATAAATCCAGTAAATCTGGGTTGGCAGTGTCCTACCAGAGTATTCGCCCAGAGTAAGCCCTCATGTTATCACAATCTTGGCAGAGTAGCACTTGGCTGAAACCCTTGTGTTCAGAAAATCCCAGAGCTTCTAGTTGTTGCCTGTGGCCTGAGCGTGTTGGATGCCTGCAGAGACCTGTGCAGTCCCTGTGTGAGCTCCTGTGGTTACACAGAGCTGCGTGGAGGGCTCTGTGTGCAAACAGCATCAGCACCACAGATCTGGGATGTCACATTAACCTGCAGGATCATGCTGGTTCAGGATGCTGTGAAAACTTAAGACAGGGCAAGCACACAGGTGTGTTTTGGGGCAAAATATGCCATCATTTACACCAATGAAAATGTAAATGCTTGCAGAGGTTGCAGTAGTAGCAAGAAGGAAAGCAATAGGGAGAGGGCAGAATGCTGCAGTAATTCAGTGGCCCAAAGTGCCCCAATGCATGTGGCTTCTGCTTCACTCGTGCTGCTCCTGCAGCAGCTCTGGTGCTTTGTGCTTTTGAGATGTCCCTTGCAGGTCCCCAGGCAGGTGCTGCAGGGGCCAGCAGCTGTCCCCACAGAGGAGGACATGGCCTGGCTGCTCTAAGAGCAGGCAGAGGCACTGCTGGTGCCAGGCTGGAGGAGGTGGTTGGCAGCAGGGTTCTGTTTGCAGCCCCGTTCGGTGAGCCCTTCACCAAGGCTGGTGCTGCTCCCGGAGACTTTGATCCTTCTGGAGTGGGCTCTGTGCTTTGGCTTGCCTGAAGATGGGACCCTCTTTCTGTGCAGCAAAAACGTTGAAGATGTTGATGACTTCAGCTCTGACAAATTCCAACAATCTGCTTCTGTTGTCCTTCAAACTTGCCAAATATTTCACACCCTCATAACAAGTGCTTTTGAGGAATATCACGCCCAAGCCAATTTCTCAGTTTTTAGCTTCCTACTGAGTTCAGGAGAGGAACCTTGGGGCCAGAGAGGTCAGCGAAGTGTTTGGTTTTGTATTTTGGGCTCTCCTTTCTATTTCTGCTGTGCCATGCAGCAGTGGCAGGAAGTGTCTGTGGAGGCCCAGGCTGCCTGATCAGTGGGAATGTGCTGGCAGAGCTGGGCTGCAGCCCCGTGCTGGTGCCAGCCAGTGCAGGGTGGGCCATTGCTGCCTGTTTGTGTACAGCTGAGCCCTCAGCCTGCTTTGACACATACCCATATGTGCACATAGAAATGTAGGTGGTTTGTGTGAACAGCCTAGACAGATTCTGTATCTCAGTACTTCCAGGCCAAAGTCACACTGTGATAAGCCTTTGTTAAGGACCCAGGAAGGGCTTTTCCCCTCTCTTGGGCTGGACCCTTCCCTTGCACATGGCAGCAGTGCAGGCCCAGCTCTCTCCCTGGCTTGGCTCTCACATCTGCAGGTTTGTTTGTTTATGAGCTTCTCTATGGCTCCCAGGGCTGTAGGATGTTCCTCACTACACCCTTGTGAGGTTGGGATGTGTTTGTCATCCTTGTTTTACAGGACAGGAACTAAGAACCAGATGTTTGGGAGAGCTCATAGGCAATGGCTGTTCTGCCAGGAGTAACTCCAGAGTACTGAGGTGTCCCTGGAGAGGAGGACAGGGAGCCACAGAGGCTCATCAGCTATGACAGCCCCAGCTGGCACAAAGCCATGGGAACTGCCCCTCTTCACTAAAATGCAGCTCAGATGGAGCTTGCTGGGCCACTCCCCACATTCTTCAGAAAGCCAGGAGCATGACCTCGTGCCCCAGCACGGAGCCCCTGGAGAGGCTCTCCCCACAGGTCCCCCACCCAGGATGCTGCCACTGCAGGTGCAGCTGCACCAGTTTAAAACAACAAAACCAACAAAAGCAGTGCCAGTGCCTGGTAATTCTCTACTATAAATAGATTTTGGGTAAGTATCCAGGCCAGCAGGCTGCATAGAGATAATCAAAAGTGACAGTGCTGGTGAGCAGGACCTGGGCTCTGCCAGCCTGCCTGGCTTGTCTCAGAATGCTGGATGAACCAGCCCAGAAAACAGGGCTACTGCTTAGTTTTCTTTGGAGGTTGATTCTTTATCCCTGTAATTTCTATGTGAGGTGCTTCAGGGTGATTTTTTTGGGGGAGGTCTTTGACTACCCAGGAGAAATTATTTTTTTAAGCAGCCCATCTGGGGCTGAGTTTGACTGTAGCTCCAGTCCAGTATGTGATTGAGCTGGTGAGCTCGGACAGGTAGGAAAGCTGTCTGGACTTCTGTGTGTGCTTGCATCTCTGTATAAATGTGTGGTTATTATAATCATAATAAATACTGGAGTCGTGAGAAATGTCCATAACCCAACCCAAACCAGGTGAAACTCCCTTGGTTTTGGGTTTCATTACAAACTCAAGACTTGGGCCAGGTTTGTGGAGGTTCATGAACCTCTCTGAAGCTGGGCTCAGTTTCAAGCAATAATAGGCCAAGTTTCAGGCAAATCTAGGCCAAGTTTTGAGGAAATTTGGAACAAACTTTAGGTGAATAAGAGATGATTTATGGGTTTAGGTTGAAACCATATCAACCATGGACTCTTTGCTTGGTTTCAACCTGTAACCAGGGAATCTTGGCACTTTGGCTGAGTTTCACTTCGATTTTGAGTTTAGACCATAAAAACAAAACAATCACAAAAATAAAGAGGTGAATCCCAAGGCAAACCATGCAGAACCTGGTTCTCAGTGTGGGAGCCTGTGACTGCACTGAGCATGCCTGTTATGCTGCAGCACTGCAGGTGATGCTGTGCATGGTCTGATGTGGGCTGTGCTGCTCCACTAAGCCATCCAAATAATTAAGCCTTCCCCAGACTCTTAATTTGAAGTTGTGTGTGCAATTTCCAAGCCTGGAGTGTGCTGACTTCAAGTTTGGCTTATGCAAGAAAGATCCAGTCCATACTGCATGTCTGCTTTTCGAGGAGTAAATTCAGCTAACAGGGAATTAACAAGTTCAGGAGATGAGACCAATGCTCCTCATCCCCATATTGCATTTAAACATGGCTCACATCAAGGCAAATAGTGGGGAAATGGACTTCCTACCTGAATTGCTGGGGTTCACAGCAATCTCAAGTGGTGCCAGTTCTCCCAGTCTTGAGGTTCCCAGCATGATTATGGGTCTCAACTTGTCAGCGCTGCCAGCTCTGCCATAGCACAGATACCCTAAAGATGGAAAAGAGCTAAAAACTCTTGTCAATGCAGATTTCTTTAGATTCATTGAGGCATTGTAAAGGAAACTTCCAATATAAAGTTGACTTTTTAAATAAAAAAAAATATGTATCATCATTAAGCCCCTTTATCACAAGATTCTTTTTGCATCAAACATAAACTGTGGATGGAAAATACTTGAGCAGGAGCTGGAGTCAACTGTCAGGCAAAATATGAACTAGGAATGTGAGTGGTGGGTCCAGAGAAGAAGGTGATAGCACAAGTTGCTGCTGCTTTGAGAAACCTGTGATAGGAGGGATGGGCAGGAAGAGAGGAGGAAGGTGTCAGTGCAGAGCAGACAAGGAATATGAAGGGAACAGTCTGTATTCACATCAGTGCAAAGCTGAAACAACAGGGAACTGGAAGAGAGGGGAAGGGGAATGAACAACAGAGCAGCACTGGCTCTGCAGGGCAGCTGCTCAGGAGACTTTCTGATGTGAATCCCCAGCCATCTGCCTTTGTGGGATTCAGCTGCTCTCCAGACCTGGAGAATCTCAGGTGGAGCCTTAGGCCATGAGAGCTGCTGCATGGCATGGAAAGGTTTCAGTGAAGGATGGTGGAGGTCCTGATGAGACCCAGTCTTTATCTTTAAATCATGAATCATCTGTGTGTTTCATGATTTAAGACTGAAAGCAGCACCCAGCAATGGGAGGGAGAAAAAAAGGCTGAGAAAATCCACTACACATGTGCTCAGAGCAGAGGTCAGGAGCCAGGAAGCAGAACTGTAACTCAAAAGTTCACTCTTGAACACAGGCAGCTCTGTGTGAATTTGTGGTATTATACATTTGCCCTATAATATGATTATGTCATTTAGGAGACAATTTATTACAGATCATGTTGTGACCCATGCTTAGGCCTACCCTACAGTCCTATATCCCAAAATATGCTGGGAACAAAAGTGTTTTCTGCAGCACAGAAAAAAACATGGGAGGAAATTGTGGGTCCCAGTGTGACTGCCAGGCCTGGGTTGAAGGCCAAGTCTGGTGGAGTTGCACAACCCTCTGGTCAAAAAGACCAACTATTTGTGTTGAGCTCATTTGTGCTAACAAACAGCACAGCCTTGAGTTCCCCACAGACCAGCCTGCAATTTAGTTAAAAAATAGAGAACTGGTAAAGGATTAATGCAGGGGGACCTCCCCATCAGCCCCCTAAGCATTAAATACCTCATGTCCTGCATGATCTCTGACAAGGAGCAGTCCTACAAGAGAAGCAGCTGAATATTGTCTTTGAGCACCAGCTGGGAAGGTGGGGTAAAAAAAAAAGAAGGAAATGCTGTCTTTGGTGTCAGCTGAACCCCCACCCCTGCAAAATCTGCAATTAACCAAACATCATTCACTGCCAGTCTCTGCAGTGCCACCAGCCCATCCCAACCAGCCACACTCTTCAAATCTACTGCAACAGCCAAGCCCTGAATGATAAATCCAGTTATTCTGCCATATCTGAGCTGCTGTGATCTGTGCTGAAGCTGCCTCTTTATGGCATGTGCTGCTTCAGCACAGTCACATCAATGGCACCTGCCTGGGCTTGAGCAGCAGGAGCAGAGTGCCCCAAGGCTGTCACAGAGCTGCCTGGAGACAGCTCCCATGCAGAGGCTTCAGCCACGGGCCTGCAACCACTCAGGTCATTGATGCAGAAATGGCATTTTCAAGGCAGCAGTGCAAAGGTGAGGGGAAGACCTCCAAGTGCCAGAAAGAAAATGCATATTAATGCATGGAATTGTGTTCTGTGTGGGAATGGATCCTGACACTAGTTGTTGTGCCTTTTTACTTGCCTGGAAATGAGAACAAAAGTCAAATCCAAGGGTAATTTTGTGTTCCATTACTCTAGATTTGTCCAGATCTGCTCTTCTTGGGTAGATACCTTTATCAAAAAGTAGGTTTGGTGGAGGATCACTCTGCTTATGCTTCACTGCTCCAGAAATATGTCAGCAAACTGATCTCTCGTGACCCAGGGTCCTGCTCAGAATAGTTGAATTATGTTTATCAAGTCAAATAAGAAAGATGATGGTGATCAAATGAATATAAACTATGGCATGGAAAATGAATTTTGAATGAAACACACAGATAAATCATGTATCCTCACCAATACCCTCTCTATGTTTCTTATCCCAGTAATTGAGACCATGTGTTGTGCTGCAAACAATAACTATGGGAAATTACTCACAATTCTTCCTTCATAAACATGGGAAATGAAAGTGATGGGAAGTATGATCATCTTAATTTTTTTTTTTTTATGTTAACAGCTCTAAATTATTAGGGTGGGAAGAAAATGTCAATAGAACATAAAAGTGCTTTGTATAGTGTTCACATTTGCTCATACTTTCAAATCCACTGTGGCTTATTAGTTCATGGGAAAAATGACAAAAAGGAATAAAACCCAGAAAATGAATCCAGTATCAACATCTTGCCTCTATAGTAACAGAAATTGTAACTTGTGGGTAAAAAGTGACAATATTAAGAAATGTTTGTTGGGCAATTATGGTAATTAACCCCCTCCTTTCCCCAGTACATCCAGCTTGCCATCAGTCTGACACATTCCTACACATTAATGAGTGCCCATTGGTCTGTGCTGCTCCTTGTATTAAAAGTCTGGAGCTAGCAAGGGCCTTAACCTCTGTTCCAAGAGTTTATTGCTCAGCTGTAAAAATTCTCCCAGGGCTGAAACTTGACAGAAAAATGTCTCCGCCTGGGGAGGAGTTTCAGTTCGGAGTTTGGTTTGAATTAGCTCAGCCCTTTTCCACTTGCAGCAGGACAATGGAGCAGGATTCCCTCTCTCCTATTTTTTCTTTTTCAATAAAGTGACCATCGTGCCAGGGCAGTGCACATGGCAGGGAGCACTCAGAGCACAGCCCTCTGTGCAGCTTTAGCCCAGGGTCACTGCTGGCTGCTGCTGCAGCAGCCTGACCCTATAACGAGCCAGGCTCCATCCCTTTGCTTGTGCAGCTGCTGGCTCCCATGGTGGCTTCAGCCAGCTTTGTGCTGAGGCTGCTGAGGGCCAGCTCGGCCATGCTGCAAGCTGGCCAAGTCCACCCTCGCTGCTATTGCTCGAGGGCCCAGCCCACTGCGAGGCAGAACCACCTGGGCTACACCTCCATGGGATTTGTGGCTTTTCCCAGAGCTGGGCAGCACCTACGCTCCTCTGCTGGAGGCACAAGTCAGTCCCACTGAGCTGCAGACCTACAGTGCAATACTGGCTTGGTAGGTTTCCCAGATGAAGGGCTTGGCACAGGGAAGCTGCTCTCTGCAGACCTTGGCCTGAGCCAGGGGATTCATTTCTAGAAGCAAGAGTGCGAGATCTATTACACTTCTGCATGGGCTGCCTGCAGGGCTGGTAAATCTATTAAAGCAGTCAACACTTTATGAATGAAGTCCGGCCCCACCAAAGGCAATGGCAAAACTCCCATTGATTTCTCTGGAACAAGATTTTTTACCCTGAATCCTCAAAGTGCCCCTGGGATCTCACCCATGTTCAACACAGCCATCTGCAGCTCCAGCAGAGGAAACGAAAACAAAGAGCAGAGAAGAGCCCTGCTTCTTCCTTAGCTGAGCCTGTGTCCTGCTCAGATGGATGTGCTCAGACAGATATGAGAATATCACTTTGGCAGTACTGACAGGCCTGGGTGTGAGATAGGTGCTGTGCAGATACTTTGGCACAGAAGCAGAATTTCATAGGTCAGTGGAGTTTTGCTCTGAGCTCCCAGAGGGTCAGAACATAAGTAACATACAAAGAAAAGTTTTTATGTATGGAGATGGAGAGGTGTCCCACCCACCCAGGAGTGCCTTGACCCAGTGCCAGTAATCCAGCCTCCAGTCACTTCTTTGAGTGTGTTTAATTGACTGAACAGCCACTTGCTATCATCTAGAGCTGCTTATAAAATTAAATGTTATTAAACATAAGGGCAGACTCACAATATTTGCCAGTGCTTGTTTCAATAATGATGCTGTGCTTGCCACTCCACAGATCTGCCCTGTCACTTGAGAACTCAAATGACCCATAACTTAACATATTTTATCCAGCTATAAATTCAGGCAGTTTCATTAGCTGGACCTGGCACTGTGTCATATTTTGTCCACCTCTTTTCCAACCATTTAACTGCCTCCTGCTCTTACACTTTCCCATCAGCCCTGCACACATGACCTCTAGTGACAATATTTTGCTATCTACCTGAGTAAATTAACAAGTAAGATCAACTAAAGAAGTTAATTGCTGCTATGTAAGAGCTGTTCCACTGGTTCCTTGTTTAGCCAACTCTCCCATACCTTACTATTTGCTAAGCTGACTGAAAGGTTTTCCCCATTTTTTTGATTCAAACAACATTTTTTTCATGACAAGGGGTTTGAACTAGGCAATCTTTAAGGTTATTTCTAACCCAAAGCATTCTATGCTTCTGTGACACTGGTAATTAATAGTAATTACCAGCTATTGGTGCAAACAGCTGCAGCCAATAATGACAGCCTGTTCTCATCCCCCTATTTCCTGAGTGTTTGTAGCATTGCTGAGCAGAACATGAGCAGTGTGTTGAGGATTTTCATCTACTGAAGTTGTAAGTTCTGTTTTGTTCTGATCTAACCTGTTGTTACAGATGGAGCACAGTTTCTCTTTGTGGGTTATGGGCCAGTTTGGTTGCTAAAAGACTGAGAAAAAACCAAAGAGTCATGTGAAGCTTAAGTTTAAGGAGCAATTCAGAAGATCCTTCTGTCTTAGAAAAAGACTGGTTGATTTTCCAAGACTGAAGGGGTTTCTCAGGAAAGCTTTATTTTATCAGTGAGGCACGTGGGGGAAAAGGAATTGCTCTTGAATGCTCTTGCTGTTTACTTTGTGTGCTGAAAACACTAAGGGAGAGGGAGTGATATCCAATCTGAGAATGATATTCCTCAGTCACAGTAAGGCAAGCAAAGCTCTGCAGTGCCAAGGCCCAGCTGCTCTCCTGTCCTTGGCCTTTCCCAACAGCTGGGGAAGCACCCATGGTGCAAACATCACTGGCAGATGATGCATCACTGCATCACTTCCAAATCCAGTGGGATTTTGGAAGGCCCTGTCTAGGGTACCTCACTGCAAATTAAAGGCTGTGTGGAGATTCCCTTTCCTTTTTGTACTGTTCATGGCTGGCAGATGGGGAATTTTTGCTCATTTGTGTGTTGATAAAGTGTTTGTGATACTAAAGGACAAATCACCCTCCCTGAAATTGAAGCACTCATGCTCCAGCCTCCTGATCCTTGATGACTATTGCATTAGTCAATTTGTGGCTAGCCCAGTAACTCGATAGCTGTGAATTATGTAGTTATGTGGGAACTCTGGGGTTTGGAACAGGCAGATGTTCCCAAGCTCAGGCCCAGCACTGCTAGGGTGTGTCATCTGTGTGAGGCATTTAGTGGAAAGAGAGCTGCGAAGCCACAGTCTCTGGTGCTTTCTGGAGGACAAAATATAGCAGCAATATTACATTAAGGTAAGAATGAGAACAAACAGAACTATTTCAGCACCAAGAACTTCTCTCTATAGTGAGAGACTGATTGGTAATGGCCTGGTGCTTCTTTGTGCTTTCTAATGCATTCAGACTTCAAATTTACTCTGGAGACTAAACTGATTGTGATAGAGCCAAGAAATAAACTGCTAAATTCATAAGAAACATTCAAAAAGATAACAACACAGCCTCTTAAAAAGAGGAATTTCAATGCTGCTGAGTCCCAGTTTCTGTTCTACCTTCCATATGTGTGCAGTTCGATTCACTGAATATCAGGGATACTGGCCCGTGGTGAATCCTTACAGTCAGCTTTCAATTCAGAAGGAGGTTTTTCCACAGAGCCATTCTGCAGCACATGGAAAGGTCTGGAATTTAAGATATTTTCCTAAGTCACATAGCAGGGGTATGTTGGTCTGTGTAGGTCCCCCTGAATTCTAAGAGATATAACAGTGTTGAGGAGTTTTATTTTATACAATAGCAAAAGTGTTGGCTTGCATTTTATGCTTCTTGATGGAAGTAAACACATGCACTTTGTAAGAAGTGCTTCAATTACTGTATGGCTGTGTCCAAGGCTACCATATCAAACATGTCTTTCAGAGCCAAGATTCTTGTCCAAGAACCCACCCAAAACTTTCCTGTTGAGGTATGAAGCAATAATGGAACCCACTGATTCATCTTTTGATGACACCAGGAGTGCCCAGTATTGCCCAACAGAAGGTTACATAGGGCCCTAATGAAGTGTTTCTCTTGCATAAAAGACAACAGATGTGGCCAATCTCATGAGAAACAGAGCTGTGACCTGCTGTGAGTTCCCACTGGGCAAAGTTTCCTTCAGATCTGAGAAGTTGCTCCAGCTGAGTCAGAATATTCCTCTGGTACCACCAGTCCTCCAAAGGCCAGATTTCTAGATTCAGATCTGGGTTGCTGTAGGCTACATCCTACCATATTTCATTTAGTTAACGTATTGGCAAAAATATCTTTCGGCTTTGCAAACTGTTGGAAATCTGACTGCTGGCTGAGGAACTGGGCTCCAGGGACCAGCAGAAACTGCTCACAAACTCCTTCTGCCTTAGGGGCTTATGGTGTATCTGCCATGGAGAAGCAAGTGATCAAGTTTTGGGTGAGAGATTGTGACTCTTCCTGCTGTACTCTGAGGTAGAACTGGAATTGTGTGTGTCCCTTAAGTAATTCCAGTGGCAACAGGGTAAAGTGCAAAGTCTGGTCTTCGGACTGATGAAGAAACCTGACAAAGTGGCTTTTGTGAGCTTGTACCAGCTTCAACAAGTGGGTGTGCTGTAGTGAAGAGGCTTCTGGTAGGCACAGACTAGAAGAGTAGAGAAGAAATACTGAGAAATTGCTGAGTGAGGATTTCTAGATTAATTTCTACATCTCCTAATGAACTAAAGTCTCAGGACCAGGCCAGACATGGAAGCTTATAAATCCAAACACTATTTTGGGTAAACAGTACAATAACTGGTTATGCACCAGGGTTTTTCTGCATTGAAGAAAGCAGCATGCTGGCAGCCATTGCAGTTAGAATATATTGATCTAAGTGTTTCAGGGGATCCTGGAGCTAATGGCCAGAATAAACCCAATCAGCATGATGGGGCATGTTCCCACTGGCATTCTTGTTGCCTCTCACCCCATACTAGAATCCTTTGCTCAGTGGTATTAGTTGTTATTGTGAGTTCCAAACCATATCTTTATTAAAGCTTCCAGGAAAGCAAGAGCACTGTGGATGTCCACAGGGCCTTCAGTATTGAAGCCACAGAGGAAAATTATAGATGGAAAAGACCCGTCAGGTCATCTGCTCAACCTACCAGCCAGTGCTGGGATGTTCTCTGTGGTGTGCTTTTTCCTTTCTTTGTCTGCACCAAGCCAGAGGGGTTTCCACAGCCTCCCTGGGGAGAGTATGACATAGCTGACTAGTTCTTGCCCTTAGGAATAACTTTGAGCCTCTGAAATAATAGAAGCATTCTACGTTTCGTTTTGATGGAGAAAAGGAACTCTGAGGGAAGCTCCCTCAGTCTTATGACTACACTGTATCTCAGATGTAATTCTATATTAATGACTTCTTGTATGCAGATCATATGAGGCCAATGCTGTGTCCCACCCCACAGCTGTCTCTTTCAGTAATTATTCCTTAGACAGATTTTTGTCATCTCTCAGTAATAAATAATGCCCAGACCCTGATCAATTGCATGTCACTTGGCAAACATTCAGAATTTGCCCTGACTAGTGTTTGAAGTATCTGTCTGACTCTCTCTCCTTTTAATTGTGCCAAAGTTCTTTGGCAATTTGTGATCTCATGTCCCAGAAACACATAAAAAAAACGTAATTCCAACATATTTTCCTTAGGTGAATTTAAACCACTCAACACATGTTTACTAAAACCAACTGCACTTATAGATAGAGGAATCTTGACAGCTATTGATTTAATACTTCCAAATGTTTTCATTCAAATCCCTTGGGCACCTACTGTTGATCAAGCATAACTTCCTGGCATCTTGATCTCTTGCAAAGCAATGCTTCTGGCCAAATATATGAATGTTCTTTTTGACCTTGAGTATTGGGCATTAATAAACACAAATCCAATTTTTTTTTTCAGAGGGAAGAAAATACTTCCATAGCTATTAAAACATGTATTCCTGACTTTTCTTGAAGACATCTGTGCATAGAAACCATTCAATTAAATATGAAGATAGTTTAAAAGCAATGCCAATACCCTCAGCATTCTGATGAGGGCTGTATTAGTTTCATAGTTCTCAGATGCTGAAAATTATATTTAGCATCAGGATAACTTCAAAGATATAGAGCTATGGAAGGCCATGATTAATAACATTTGGTGATTGTTTGAATTGTGCTTCACACAATGAGCAAGGATTCAGAGGAAGCCTTTGTCTGAGTGCCACTTTGGCTATGGGATAGGGGGAAATGTGAATACCAAACGTGTCTTTGTTAGCAGTTGGATGTCATTTTCTTTTGTTTAGCATTTGCACAGTGCTCTATGCAATGTAGGAACATCATAAAGCTTTGCCAGCAACAGCACCAGACTTTGGGAATATGCATAGACCAGTGAGACCAGGGAATGTACTTTTATCAGCAGAAGAGGCAACTTAATAGACCTATGATGAGACCTGTGAAAAGGGTTTTCCCTGGACTATTGGCATGTGCTTTATAGTGCTAATATATACAGCAGCTTTGCTCTTAGGTGTAATTTTGATTCTAATGCTTAACTTATAAGCACTTTTCTTTTGTACCAGTTAAATACAGCTCAAATTATTTCTCTGTTGTTCATTAGAAGTGAGCAAGTTTCACAAGAATTTTTCAACGTCCTATTTAATCACTCCTACCATTGCCTGCTAGCTGATAGCACACCTGGAGATGAAAGTTTGGTGCTCCAGAAGGTAGAGATCAATGAGCGAAGGCATGAGGAGAAAAGGATTTATACAGGGAGATCCTAAGGCATCATAAGATATGACTTAAGCCTTAGCTTTCTCCACATCTACTCTATTTATGCAGTCACAGTATTTGTAGTAAACTCCACTTACATCATTTCTAACCTGGGTTAATATCAACAACAGTGTCGTGATTAACAAACCTACTGCAGTTGTGATTTTGATGTGGTGTTGTTTTTGCTGATCTGTGGCTCTAGAGGCACTTGGTGTTGTCCAGCAGCTCAGATATAATGGAGACTGGAGGAGTAACCCATTTTCTGGGCAGATGTTGTTAGCACACAGCAATGCCCGGTGTTGTGCACCAGCTCAACAGTGGGATAAAGCTGACTCTTCCAGGCAACCATGGCTGTGACTTTGCATGAGTTTCTTTAGCCTGAGTGCCAGCTTAAACTGATCCTATCCCTCCTCTCATCCAGCTGCTCTATTATTTTGGCAGCTACTCAAGATTTCCTGGAATAATTGCAAATGAGTAATAATTTTTCATTTAGCTTGTATGCAGCCCTGGAATCAGTGATCATTTGCATGCTGTAATAAATATCCAGCCATGCCTTGGACATAAGTTCTGTACATTTGAACAGCGAACTTCAGGAGGAGGGGGACAGAGGTAGAGTCCAATTTGTTATTATTGTTGTTAGGGTAGGTTCTCATAGTTTTAAAATCAACTTTATTAGCAGAAAATAATGATGTAAAAATAAATAGGCAGGTTCTGTTGGCAAGCAGGTGGCCAGGAGCAGATAGAATTGAAAAATTTAAAACCCTGGTGTAGGATCCAAACTACCTGGAAGTGCCTGAGCTGTGTTTTTCTGCTCAGTCCAGGCTGTCCCATAAATGCTAAGCATCTCAAAGGTCATCCAAATAAAAAGTAAATGCAAACAGAGGCTTCTTTCTCCCACACAGCAGACCTCCAGCCTGCTCAAGATACAATAGTGAAAGCTTGCCTGTTTTGACTATTAGTCAGTCTTACTCAGCTGCCATTTGGGAAAGTTATGAACAGCAGTCTGGGGGCTCTTTGCAGGTGACCTAGGGCGGGACACAACATCTGTCATGCTTCCAGAAATGAGGCCCTCTTTAAAGCCACTCTTAAAGCCTTTCTTGGCTAGAAAATGACAACAAACTGTACAAAAAGGAATGATTTTCTGACAAAAAACCCAGTACCTTGCTGCCTCCCTGGTGCAGCAGTTTGGCTTTACATCTGGTAGCAGTCTTCCAGGAGGTGAGTTTTATCCAGTTTTTCCTGGAGAACTTTTAGTAGCTTAATTGATATGATTAATACTAAAACCCAACCAACCAGACAAAAAACCCCATCCCAAACAAAAAAACCCTCACCAAGATAATGAAGTGGGAGCTCTCAGTCACCTCCTCTTCACGTCCAGGGAGAGCAATGAGCACTCTGTTGCTGTATCCATGACTTCTGGTCATTGTCACAGCTCCTTCTTCAGTTTTCTCTCATTACTAATGCCTTAAATGCAAGTTCAGAAGAAAGGTAAGAACAGGACTAAAATATCACACTTTCTCCCCTAACAAAACACCTCTTTTCTTTGACTGCTCTAGCCTATATATGTTGCTAAGATCCAGCATCATAGATAGGATGAAGAAAAATATTCTTGCAGAATTTAAATGGCTTGGATTACCTGTAAGGCTGAACAGCTTGGCTTGCTGCCAGCAATAACTTCTAAGTGGGAGCATAGGATAGCGAGATTGGTGTTTTTGTGTTTACTGCTGTGAAAACCCAAGGAGTGGGATTCCTTGAAGCTGTCCTGCACCCTAAGGAAGGGTCCCTGGAATCTGGCAGTGAACAGAGTGTAAGCTGAGCAAGTGGGAAGGTTGTTGTCAGGACTGAGGTGTGTGAGTAAGACACCACTGGATCCTACCGTGCTTGCCAGACATGGCACAATTCGTTTAGCTGCAAAGGAAAGATGTTTCCTTCCAACTAGGACACACAGTTATTTTGTCTTGGACACTTGGAGACAACCTTTCAGAGTAGGAATTCACAAACCACAAAAATACTCATGTCAAAAGAATCTGGCCAAAGATGCTACATTCGTGTCTGTTTGTTGTTCCTTTTTCCTTTTACGAAATGAAAGCAAACAAATTCCTTTGCTACAATCAATAGTAGACCAAAGACAACTTTCTTCAGTTCAAGGCTACAAGCAGTATTAATTGATACAAAACTCTTATTTGTTACAAATTATACTTTACAAATATTCCCTAAATGGATGAAGGTTAATATAAAATTTTTGTGACTTAATGAAAAAAAACCCATGAAAATCTAAGGGGAAGCAAGGAACTAGGCATATCCAGCTCACGTGTTTGTCTAAACATACTTTACATGTTAAAATACAGTAGTTATTTTCTGGATGAGAACTCTCAAATTATAAAATTAATCTGTCAGATTTTCAGACTTGGCAGGGTAAGAGGCTTTCTTGCAGTGCTCTGAGTAGGGGAAAAGCATCACTTCAGTGGTGAAGAGCTAAATAACCACACAGTTAACAGAGGGAAAGTTTAGGAAAATAATTACGTAAATTTGCTTCAGTCCTGATCCTGCAACCTTTAACCATGCAATGACATTCTTTGCCCAGCAGCAGACCCGAATTTGCACTTTGCAGAATCCCATCCTTACTGAGGCAGAGACTGCCAAATAGCTGTTAGTGAGGGAAGTGCCATGTGTGCCAATTCTAGAAAGCAGGAAGGCAGTACAGTCTGCCCTATATTTTCAGGCTTTGGGTAACTTACATAACTAGGTGCAAAATACCTATTTTTATTTCTGGTTCTTTTCTTTGGAAGTGCAGTCATGTGCAATCAGGTGGAATAAGTGTGCTGATAGTTTTCCTTCAGAAATTGTAATGGTTAGCGATGTGGACGCTTTTCTTTTTAGGCAGAAACCATGAGGTACTGAAGCAAGCATTCACTTTTCTTGCACTTGAGGTCACAAATTTATGCAAGTCAAAAATGTTGGGCCTGCCAAAAACATCATGCTACACTCCACCAAATAAAAGGACACTGTTATTCTTACAAGGAAAGGTTTGACAGGACAGGAAATAGGCAGGGTCATAGGAGTTTACTTAACACCAAAACTTACTTAACCATCTTTAAGCCAAAATACAATGATAGTTATTTAACAAAAAAAACCCCAAAAAATTAGGTGAGGAAGAAGACAAATACAAGAGCTCTAGATTATGTTATTACAGGAGTAGCAACCAATAGAGAAACTAGGGAAGTTTAATTTACATAATTCAGGTTACTATATATCACCCACCCTTACTGAGTTAACGTGGATTAAGTAAATTTTAATTTATATGCTGAACTTGCAGCCAGAGGCATCTGATTTGGAAAATCCAACGCAGAGTTTACCAGGCTGTACATTACTTTCATTACAATGCAATCCTTAAGTAGACTGCATTCCACTTAAAGGAATGGAGGAAGAGAGTAAAAAGAGAGTGAATACGAAAGATAGGAAAAATGTTGCTGTTCATTACAATTTTCCATTTTTGTTGAAACGCAGCAGGAGAGAAAAGCCACAGGCTTCTCTACTGCTCTTGCATGCCAGGAGGGATTATGCAAACACTGCAACCACCCAAATCTTATTTAAATTATAGTTATTGTTCCCCCTTTAATGGTTATACTTTTGCCTGCTTTCACTCAAATATTGCTGCATCTTGCTTTCCGCCAACATAGTCCCAGTGGGAGTCATCAACTCTTAATTAGAGATGAACAGATCTTTGAAAAATACCTCTGAAAAAGAAGGGGAAAAGAACGCAAACTTTAAGTGCCATCTAGTGGCTGATCTAAAAACCATTAAATAGATTAAAAAAAATTCCTAACATGCCACAGAGTAATGTAACAGGAACCGAACTGTGGAAGCTGTGCTTAAATCCTCAACTGCTAAAGACCAGGTTAACACTCTGGGGGAAGGAAAAGGACTAAAGATCAATGGAAGCAATGGTATTATTGCCATATTTTTTCTTTAAGATTCTTGTCCAGAAGTGGAGAGTTCAAGTGGTGGGAATTGTATAGGAATCCCATGTTTCTTCAAAACCCTCATCAGCTTATGAGTTTCTGCCTTTCTAAGGACATGGAGGTTATCATAAATATTGCAGCTGAAATCAAAAAGTAGAACCTTTTCAAATCTCAGACTAGAACCCAAAAAATGGAGGTGAATCTGGGACCAAGCATCTGAACTTTCTTCCAAACCCACCTGGGGTGGAAGGCCAGATTTTCTCTATCCCTGTAACAAGTCAAATCCATTTCTAAAAAAAAGGAAGCAGATTTTTAGCTAGTAATGACCTTTTCCTTTCCTTGCAGGAAAATGCACTTTTCTGCTGTAGATAAAGAATTCCCAACAAATTACTTACCATTTATAAAAGCTTCATGTTTCATTTACACAGAGGATGTTCCACAAGATTGTCCCCCAAGCTTTAGGGAACTTCTCTGGCAGATGAGAGCAGTCAAATTAAAGAGTAGCTTTGTGTGGATCTGTTCAGTGATAATGGAGAACAGCCCAACATCATTTTAAGTGATTTTCATTTTGTTACTTTGGAAATAGCTTTACATCTCTTCAGTTTCATCCCTGCAGTGAGCCCTGGGGATCTCACCTCAGTGACAGGCTCTGAGACATGAAACTGTCCACACACAAGTGAGCCCTATGCACGCTGCTGGGTAGCTTCTCCTATGTGCACTTAATGACACAATTAGGCACTTTGTCACTGAATTACAAAACTAATTTACAACCAGGTAATGTAGGTAGGACAGGTCTCAGATAAAGTAATGAAAAAGATTGTTTCCCAGTCCCCCCTCTCTCACCAGATACCAAGATAAAGTACTTTTTAACGCAGATATTACAGGTAAAAGGGAACGTGAAAATAGTTGGGAGGGTATTGGTTTTCATATTAATGAACACAAATATTTCAACAGTGTATTTCATAGCTCTTATTTACGATACAGAAGTTATTTCCAGATGAGTTGTGTTACTTAGCTCAAACACTGTATCACTTTTTCTTTTAAAATAAGAGAGCTCAAAAATTGGCCACTTGAAGATCAGCTAAAGATCAAAGTCAGAACTTTAGCTTTGAACAGAAACACAAGTATTTGGACAGGTTGTAGAAGATGCAGTATTAAATATCTTTGTCTTATCCTGATGTAGGGGTCAGAGTGTGAAATCCTATCAATACTGTCATTGATGCTGTATGAAATAGGCTCTCAGTATGAAATCCTGAGCCTATCTTCCTGAGTGGAAGATAGACTTCTGAAGTCTAACACAAACTGGCAAGGGAACAATTGGCCATTTTAGTTCAGGTGAGTAAAAGCAAAAAATCATTAAGTTATTTTTTAATTTATTACAGTGTAATTGCCATATAAAAACCGCATTCTTATTGCTGAGGACCAAACACCTTGAAAGAAAAAATAATACATCAACTAGTAAGTCAAGCCAGTCATGCACATTTCCTCATTATGCAGACAAATTCACTGGAGGCTAGATACAGAGAAGTCTCAATAAAACTTGAAATATTTTTATGTCCTCCAAATATCCTACTTCTAATTCAGATGAAAATTTAGAAATAGTGTAACAACAACAAAATACACAGAAAGCATATTCAAGTAATTTTCAGTTCTTTCCAGTAGAACCAAAGCCACCTTCGCCACGTTCTGTATCATCCAGAGCCTGAAAGACATCAATTATGACAAACTGGTTTAATGCCTTAACTTGCCTTTTGTTTCTATTGAACAGATATTGTCTATCATTTACTTGTAACAAGAGTTATAATTAAGAAACCAAAAAACGTTTATGAGATGCTTTAGAATGTCTTGTGTACAAGCTTAAAGAAATGCTTGTGAGGCAACCATTTCTAGTATATACTGACCTGTTTCTCAAAAACTCTGAAAACTTGCAAAAAAGAAAGCTAAGTGCATACAAAGAATCAAGACTTTCATTCAGGTAGCACTGCTGCTATGCAGTTTTACCACTGAAAGTAATTTTAGCAAAGTTTTTATCTATATAATAAATTTCATCTTATATCCAAGTATCTTAAACTATTAGTCATTGAAAAAAGCAGAAATATTTTATTTGGCCACTTACCTCAACTTCTTCTAGCTCAGGATAATAAATGCGTTCACAGATGAGCTGGGCAATTCTATCTCCTTTTTTAACTGCAGAGAAGTTAAAATATTAGTTCCTTCCAAAAAGTGAATAATTGATACAGACTTTAGACAATCTCCTTTCAAGAATATCAGAACACTTATTTGAAACTTAGTTAAGCAGATGTGAGCAGTCCCAGAAAAATACAGGTTATGATAAACTTCTGTTTGGTCCTTTGAAGGTGAAGTGTCAGCAGCTGTACCAGCTCTTTCCATTCATTCCTGCTGCTGTACTCCAGCATCTTAAGTTCATTATGCATAATTACTGCAGAGAGGGAGAGACCTGTATGGATAATGTAGCTCCTTTCTGAACTAGACCCAGGGGAGAAAAAGGCAAACTGATGAAAGGAAAACAGAGGTTTCTCACTGGTAACCAATCTGGGTCACAGAACTTCCATAAGAAGCTTGTGATGTGAAGATGCAGAAGAGGCCCCGAAACCACTTGCAGTATTTTAACTGGGCACTGAAGCTTAAAACTGACTTTTTGCAGAAAGACAGCATAATAAAGGAAAAATCCTGTCTTTATTACTCATGTTTCCCAGGATTCTGGAGAAGTTTTTATCTCAAATACTGCTCAGCTGATTTTTTTTTTTTTTGAGAGAAAGGTAGAAACTTAATACAAAGTTGCACTTCAGTACAGCTTGTGAATCTAAAGCTTAGCTAAGCAGGGTTGTTTTGGTTTGCTTTTGTGGTGGTTTTGGGAGTGGTTTTTTTGCATGGTGCTTAATTTGCTGTAAGGAGAATCTTTTCCTGTTCCCTTGACAGGACATTATTGAGTATCTATGTTTTTGTTAACTGAGAGAAGAAAAATGTTCCCAGCTAATTCTACCTCTGCATAAACTTTTAAAGAAAAAATTAGTTTCTCATTCCCAGTCAGATGGCTGAAAATAGGCTCTGCCAGGTTTAACACTTACCTTCAAAAGTCTCCTTGCCAAAGTTGAACAGTACCACACCAACATTTCCCCTGTAATCCTCATCAATAACACCAGCTGTCATGAGAAAGCATTTAGAGAGATATCCAGTTAGTAAATGTCAGTGAGAGAACTAGATGAGATAAGGTTTAGATTAATAAATGATTACAGTATCTCATACTGACATCCTTTATACTACTGATGCACAATTAAACAATATATATGCAAACAATGAGACATCTAAAATTTCTAATCAGTCTTGCAAAAGGAACTGAAAAACATCACCACGTGTCAAGAAGTGCTTTACCACTGTAATTTTAGTAGTAATACCCTATGTGAAATCAAGACAGCTGGACCAAATTCAGGCTCCCTTTGTTCTGCTAACTTCAGCTCTTTCAGTGTCAAGCAGAATCTGTTCTTAACTCCTAACATTTCATTTGAGAGCTATGGATTTGCAGGGATCCAAATCCTGTACCTCTGGCAAGGTAACAGAATGAGAGCTGTAAGGAAATGATTGTCATACAGGGATATTCAAGTACCAAGACTATAAAATGAGCTTATTCTTATATTTTGTATGACTGTATTAGCTACATAGTTCAGAAGATTATCTATCAGTGCACATAAAAATAATTACAAATAATAAAATACATAAAATAATTATATTCTGCTTCTTTAGTTTTTCTCTCAGATACAGAAAACATATTTCCAGTAGAAAACTTGCTGGTTAAAAAAATGGATAAAGCAGAATATGAGAAGTCATCTTTAATGCCTAAACCAAAAAATAATTTCTATGCCAGGCGCTGCCTACAAAAGTATGATACAGTCATTATTTAAAAAAATCAGTAATCTTTTTTATAATTAAGCAAGTTTTAACCTAATTATGATGCATGTCTCTCTCAGGTGTTACCCAGGTATCTCCTTTTGCTAGGTACCCATGAAGCCATCATTCATTTACAGGTTACAGCGTGAAACTAAGGCACTTCCGTGATCAATATTTACCAAGGATTAATAAAAAGAACAAAAGGCTTACCTCCAACATCTATGAAGTGCTTTGCAGCTAAACCAGAACGTGGTGCTAGAAAAGAATTTTTTTTGTAAGTATTACAATTTATTTCTTTAAAAAGACAGTATTTATAGGCTATATAGTGTGCACAGTCTTGTTTCCAGAGTCTTTTAAAAACAAATATACTACAGGAATTACTGTAAGAGTTTAAGTATATATTAAACAGAGTAACAGCTGCTACAGGCTACAATAAAATTGTAGTCTTTAAGTGATAGAAATGTATCTTTTATTTGCCCAAGGAAGGCAACTGGAGCAGACAAGGACTGTCTAATCTTGGTTTATTTTTGGTGACTACCACTGGTTTGGCATCATCTCAGAAGCGTATTAGGTCAATCCATTTAGGTTATGATGGAAAACAATACTTGGCAAGCAATTTCCTAAGCAGTGTTATACACAGATAAATTATGTGTGGGGATTTGGGTTTTTACTTTACTTTAGCCTACTGTGATGAGGAGCTAAAAATGATACGCTCTTCAAAATTTTCTTTGGGATAAGAGAAATGCACATGTGTTCTCCTTTTATGTAAAAGGACATGGTGAACTCTCATCATGTTCTTCCACTGGAGTGGGTGTTGCTTTTTTACTTTATTAATTTATACATAGTTCAGATAAAGAATGCACAAAATAAACAGAACATCTTGGACAGGTTCTCTCAAGTATTCTGCCACCAAAAGTAATCAAATTCGACTACACTGTTACTCTGGGGTTGATTTTTAAACACACAGGGATGCTTTTTCTGTATGTCCACTGTCTATTGGTTTTTGTGATTAGAATTCTGAAGCTGCAGAGAAATAATGAACTACTGCAGAGCCTATGAAGTTGTATGTAGAGTACAAGCATTTTTGCTGATCATCCTTTTGGCACTTGCCATACACCAAACCTCAAATGTATGTGACAAAGGGTAACAGGAAAATCCCTGTTACAAGACTGAGTAAATCACACAGCCACGTGGCATCCCTTTTTTGTGCAGACTAATTCTGAAAGCTTTAGGCAGAATCTAAATGGCAAGATGGTGTCAAACCTGTTCTAGAATGACTCTGCAGCCTTTTCACAGCTTGTGTACTCACCTACTCGGCCATAGCATCCAGAAGGAAGTGCTATTTGAATGTCTGTTTTCACCACAGCCTTTTCCATGGGTGGTATCACACAGTCATAGGCACTGCATTAAAGAAAGAAACATCAGTTTATACAGAATATCTTAAAAAGTTTCTTTACCGTAACTGAAGGTACAAAATTACCCAGAATTAATCTGCCTGGGAATTTATACCATGAAATTTAGACAACAAATATTTACAGATGTGCGAAATTTAATGCAGATCCTAAAACACAAGATGCTGCCATTCTGATGGTGCTAGGTTGAGATTCCAGAAGTGTCATTTGAACAGCATACTCCTGCAATTGCCAGTTCTAAATGGTTTTTTTGATTGGTAAGATAGAAAAAACAGTACAAGTTTAAAGTTAAAGTAACCAGTAGGTGAACGTGGTTGTGCATTTTCTGTGCAAAAGCAGAAACTTTATGGATAATGCCCTGTGATTAAGCTTTCTACAGCAGATGAACTAGCTGTAATCAATAATTTATTAAGTTAACTTTTAGGCAACAATGCTTTTTTCTGAGCAGTCTGACAGTTCATGATTCTCCTGGGAACTCTGAACTACAGAGATTTTAAGAACTTGCTGAACCTACCCAACTGGAGGCTTAATGGAAGGCAGTGGTGACAATACTTGCCATATCTTGACCTTGACAAAGAACTGGTTTTTAAGCACTGAAAGGTTTTCTATAGAACAGACTTTTTCCAGGTCTACAGTGCACCATTGGAACAAGAACAAAAACAAACCTGGTGAGACGAAAGGGACAAAAAGAAAAAAGGGTGAAGTGTGGTGAAGTAAATCTTCAGGAAAGAAGTCAGAGAGGTGAAGGAAGAAAAAGGCTGATTATTCCAAGTAATACTAAAAGAGGTAAGTTGGAAGTGATGGCAGCAAAGTTCAGATGTAACTAGCGACTTGATCACAGAAGAACTATGCAAACAACCTCAAGTCCAGCTACAAGTATTCCTGTACATAGTGAAAACCATTGAACAAGGGTCATTATAAATTCCAGCAAACTAAAACCCAAATCTGTACATCAACCCACATGGTTTCCAGCCAGGACCATTATCAAACTGCTCCAACGCCCTTTGGCAGGCAGCACCCGGAGCCAAGAGGAAAGCAGGAAAGCACAAGTGCTGGCAAGGAAGGCCCATTTTTTCCTTTCAACAGGAACGCACCTGGCCAATGTGGGCACCACCAGCAATTCCAGATGCTGTGTCAAGCCTGACTTTTAGCCAATGACTGCATCTCTGCCTGATGAGATCAATGCTGTAGCATAGCTGGATCAGATACCAGAAAATGGTCAGGGATGGAGGAGTAAGGGAGCTACGACTCGGTCAGCTCTGGCCTCCTCTCCTGCATGGCCAGCGAGCCTGGCCGGGGGCTCGGCTCGGCAAGTGGCCACGAGAGCGGGCTCCCACCGCGGGTGCAGTAACCTCCCTCACCTGTACAGATCGTAGCCCGCAGCCCGCGCGGAGCCCCTGGAGGGGGCGAAGGCGTTCTCGGACAGCTTGGTGAAGCGGAGCCGCATGGAGGGGTCTCCGGGCCCCGAGCCCTTCTGCCTCTTGCTGGGGGACGGCTGCGGCACGGCCTCGGAGGCGGGCATGGCTGAGAGACCGGGAGAGACGCCGTGAGGGACGGCCACCAGCCCGCCAAAACCCGGCACGGCCCACGGGGCGGGAACAGGGGGGGGAAACCGGCCCGTCCGCGGCCTCTCCGCGCGCGCCGCAACCCCATTCCCCCCTCGGTGAGAATGGCCTCGCCCAGGGCGCCCCGCGCCCGCGCTGAGGGTCCCGCCCCGTGTGTCAGGCGGGGCTTGTCCATGGCCCCCAACCGCAGCCGCTGCGTAGCGGCCGGAGGCCCTGAGGGGCGGAGAGCGAGCCCGTGGAGCGGCAGGACAGCGTGTGTTCCCCCCAAAGCCCCCGAGGGCCGCGGGATGGGGAGCGTGTGCTCCCCCACAATCCCTCCACCGCTTCTTACAGCGCCCGCAGGGGTGCCGGAGCCACCGGAGGCCCCGGGCCAGCATAGCGCCGCCGCCGCCGTGTGGGGAGCGCGCCACGACCGCCCGCCCGGCGCTCCCCGCCGCGGTCTGCACGGCTCAAGGGGAACGGGCGGAGGCGCCGGTGCCCCGTTCTCCCCCTGCCCGGGCTCTACCTGCTGGCGCAGCCCCTCCGGCAGCAGCCCNCCCCCTCCGGCAGCGGCCCGGCCCGCGGCGCTCCTCGGGACGCGGCAGCGGTGCAGCCCCGGGATGGCGGGCGGACCCCGCGGGACGCGCGGTGTTGCCGGGGGACGCGATTGCGGCTGCACGGGCGGGCGGGGCCGGGAGGTCGCGGTGCCCTCAGAAGGGCCGGCCCTTCAGAAGACCCCCCAGCCTTATGCGCATCTCTCAGCCCGGGTGGCTGAGTTCAATGAGCTGCCCCGCGGTTTGCAAACAGCCACTGTCCTCCCACCGTCACAGAGTGGTTGGGGCTGGGAGGAACCTCTGGGAGAGCATCCAGTCTCATCCTGCTGTTAAAGCATATCGTTTTAGAGCAGGTTGTACAGAGTAGTGAGAGAGAGAGACTCCTTCAGAAATGGTCAGGCCAGCTCTTGATGCTGTAGAGGGGAAAACCTCTACAGCATGAAGAGCAATGTGAATGCTCGGCCTGCTCCGTTCTGTCTTGGAGCAGAAGACTCATCATTTCGCTGTATTTCACAGTCTGTGCACGCTTGCTATCACATCTATGNGCCAGCATAGCGCCGCCGCCGCCGTGTGGGGAGCGCGCCACGACCGCCCGCCCGGCGCTCCCCGCCGCGGTCTGCACGGCTCAAGGGGAACGGGCGGAGGCGCCGGTGCCCCGTTCTCCCCCTGCCCGNTTATGTCTTTCTATCTACTTATCTATCTGTATATAGGATATACAGATATATTCTGTAGGACATACCTATACCCCTAGGAATAGGGAATTTCCAAAATTCCCCCATGGCTCTCTGCTGTGGGTTGAAAAGACTTATCACATTGGATTCATAGTTTAAAAACTCCCTGGTGAGGCTAATGGATGTGTTTGACTCTGCAAAATAGCTACAGACTGCTGGATTCTTTTTGCTGGTCTAAATTTTGTCAAACAACTATTCTTTGTGATTTTTTTTTTAAACTCTAAAGATTGTCTCCTTGCTATGTTATGTTTTTTAAATGCAGCCAGATGGCAGTGAAACCTTTATTACACATTGCAGTTCAGTTGTGAAAGGTATTTTTAAGAATGTCCCAGTTTGGGCTTGCTTTTATTCCTGTTCAGTATTTTCAGTCTAAATAGTATGCACTGTTTGAGAGAATATGTATGTAACACAGACCCCTGTGAAAAAACTACTTAAAATATTTTATGGCTTCTGATGTAAGCTATCCAAAAATTGACATTTACAAGAATTGAAGTTGTATCCAACTGATATCTAATTGTAAATGTTTATTTATACAAGCAGGACTTTATAGAGTTTACAACTACATCCTGCATTATAGTGTAAAAAAGGACCAATTTTATGAATGGCCAGGCTTGGTGAGGCAGCCTGGGTTCTAAACTGTGCTTAAGGTAGCCTAGAAGCCCACAAATGATAGAGAGGAGGACTCATCCAAAATGTTGATAAGGAGAAAGGTCTTAGCTGAGTGGCACTTGTTTCTTTTCCAGATATTTACAAGGGGAAAACCCCCCAGCCTTATGCTGGAAGACTGTGCATGTTTACCTTGGCTCTGGGAACATGTTGCTCGCTGTGTAGATAGTCAGCCAAGCTTCCTGCATTCTTGATCGCTGATTAGTGCTGCTCTCCATCGGGCATTTCCTCCTGACTTTGAAAAACAATGCTGAGATAAACTGAAATCATCTGCCTTTTCTCCTGGACTGAGAGCAGGAGTGGAAGCTGCTTTGTTGAACTCAGGGGTAATAGCCACAAAATTCTCCCCACTGAAAAGTTTTGGTGTTAAGGTGAGGATTTTTATTAGAAGAAAACCGTGGCATTAAAAGAGAGATTTCCCACCCCATTCTCACTTAGAACAGCTGTCTCTTTCACAGTGGTTAAGGTTTGTAATTTAAAAAGGCTGTTATGATGTGTGTTTATAATGAAGCTCTATTTTTGATTGCGTGTTTGCAGTACAGCATGGGGGTTGTGGAATTCTGCCATTGTTTTTTACTCTGTTCCAGACAACCTTAGCGTTTGATTTCGTTTGACACTTCATTTCCTCTGATGAAATTCCAGCAATGGCATGACTGTGGGTTATTGCACTTGTTGTTTGTGGAGAATGTGAGCTGCAACTCGCTGGGTTTGTTTGCTTCCATTTTTCCTTGCAGAGTCAAGACCAGTGTGAGATGTTCCCCTCAGTAATGCTGGCCGCACGGTCTGGATGGGCTACACAGCAGCCAAGGGGCTGTGTCCTAGGTACCAGCATGAAGAGATGTTTAATCAGTGGCCTGACCTCTGCTGAAGCACAACACTTGGAAAAACCTTGACTTTCCTCAGCTGCAGCTTGAGGGGTGAATCACTCATTTAGCAAAGAGCTGCAGCACCTGAAGGTTATTGCCCTGCTGCCAAGGGGTGCAGAGGTAGCAAGGGAGAGAGAGCAGGATCTTGGAGTGATCCACACTCACTTCATTGTAGTCCAATGGCAGCCAAGCCACCAGAGGAAGGAGCTTGAGGGAGACCCCTGAAGTTCAAGGTGAAAGTGCTGCGGGTTACTCAAAATCTGTTCTCCCTGCTTTGCTGATAGGTAAGGGACCTCTGCCTGAGGGGAGGTGACAAAGAGCTAAGGGGAGTTAAATGAGTCAGTAGCAGCTAAAACTCTGTAGCTGTTTGCCCCATAGGTACAACTGCAGTGCTAATTCCTGTTGAGGTCTCTTGTTTATTAACTACCAATCAGTTGCTGGAACTGCTTTTGCCAAAAAGATCTTGAAATACTGCATGGAGTGAGAGAAAAAGAGAGAAAAAATGACAAATGTCTAGGTTTTCTGAGAATTACTATTGCCCAGTCAGGAAAGCTTTTATTAGGACTTCTCAAAGATGTAATGAAAATTGCAGAGGTTTAAGACTGATGACATTTCCTATGCAGGTGGCTGGAGCTTTGTGCCTTGTATTATGAAGCTTGAGTGGAAACTCCTTTGAGTGTGAAGCAAGGTAACAACATGCCCTTGGCAGTGTAGTTGCAGTTGTTTCTCCTCACAATGCAGTGCCTTTTTGGTTAGGTAGCTTTTCTATTTGCACTGTTGGGTAGCTGATTTAAAAATAAAATAAAGAAACAATCCCTTCAGAAAGAATCTCTGTGGGGACTGAAAAAATCTGGCAAAAGGCATATTAGAAGAACACTGTTCTGGACAGCACAATCTGCACTGTGCTTTAAGGGTATGTGATCAAGATGGGCAACTTGCCAGTGGTTGTAAAAAGATTGAAGGAAAGTGTAGTCTCTGAACTATGATGAAATGCCTCCTGTGATACCTGATGGAGCTCCACTAACACTAGGAGGGAAAGGAAAGATTCACTGATGAGAGGAACGATAGTGGATCATTTTAACAGGCCCTTAGGCACAAGCTTAGTTGTGCAGGATGCCTGGGCTTTTGAAGAAAATTCGAAATATTCTTTGTCCTTGCTTCATAGCAATGATATTTTCACACTTTAATGTCCCTGGTCACCTTACCTGTGCTTGCTTTTGTCATGGCTGATCAAATCCAGCCTAAATTATATAAATGTATGGAATTGGTAGTGTGATGTAAGCTAAAAGTGTGCTAGACAGCATTAGAGCTGTATTTTTTCCTAGAGATTTCAAACATATAATTAGTTACTAACTTGATGATTAAAATTCAGCAGTTGTTTTATGCATAACATATAAATAAGTATCTCTTACATGGAAATGAGGGAGGTGGACTAACAAAATTTTGCAATCTAAGTTGCAATTTAGGATAGTCCGTAATTAGTCTGCTCTTCAAATTGGTCCACACGCATTCAGAAATCGTGGTGAGGAACAGGAAATAGAAGATGCTAGGAAAATACTTAGTTTAAATTACTTGTGAATTTGTGGAAGCAACACCTTCAGGTAGCTAAGTGCTGTTGCATCCTGAGTTTGTCCCATTATACTGTTGTGTGGATACAACTTCTAATTAGTCACTGTAGTGCAAGCAAGAAATCTGATAGAAATGTGCATGTTAGTACTTACTTTTTGATGACTATTTATTTAGAAAGGTACCTCTTGGGATTTATTGTTGCAACACCCACAGCAGTGTGTTTGTGAGAGAGAAGTGTGAATAGTACTGAAGGTGCCATTGCTGGCTCATTTTGTGCTCATTCTCTTTTTGGATCTGCTTAGGTCCCCCAGAACAGTTTGGGTCAATGTTCCCTAGAGATTGAGAGTTACACTGATGCCATGATGCTTTTTTTTTGCTTTTTATATATACCCCCTCTATATACTCTTTTATATAACTTTTATGTATTCTTAAGGGCCTTTTAGCCCACACACTTCTAATTCTTCAGGTTTGATAACCAGCACAGACCCAATGTTCCCTTAAGCCAGGAGACCAAACATCTCAGAAGCCTCAGACACCGAGGGCTTCTCTGGAACACATTTTGTAACCTGAGCTAGGCCTGGCCAGGGGGGGAAAGTTCCTCGGGGAGGGGGGTTCACTCAGCCTCTCATTGGGGAATCTTTGATAGATCTGTTAATTAGTAAAGCCTATAATTTTATACCCAAACTCTTGTGGGTGTGCATTTCAGGGGTGCATTTGGGTGTGCATTTGGATGTGCATTCCAGCGTGCTCCACCTGGACAGAGTGCACCAAGGATCCTTGAAATAAATACCAAGGTAAAATCCCTTTTTCCCCCTCTAACAGTGTTTGGCTCTTGATTTTAAGACCAAGAAAAGGCATCACAGTACTTGGGAGTATTTAGGAAACAATCCACAGACATGTCTATAATTAAAGGGCTTAATAGAGGTGTGTGATTCCTCCAGGTCCTTGTGTAGACTGTGATAAGAAACACACAGAAGCCAAAGTGGAGCTTCCCTAAAAGCTGTTTCTTGGTGTTGGCTGGGTGCCATTCGGATTGTATCTGTGTGGTGTGTGAGGTGAGGTGACCATTACAGTTCTACAGGGAATTGGAAGGACCTGGCAGCAGGTAACAAGCTCCAGTATCACTGCTGACATCACTGAAGGATCAGAATAATCTTGTTTTGCAGGTGCACAATGTGAGCTCACTCAGAGTTGTGCAGGAAGTCTGGTACAGGGAGGAAAGTTCTGTGTAATGCTGTTAGATTGTAAAATGATCCTTCAGCCTGGTTGTAAATGTGTAAGAAGCAAAGGAAGAATATTATGAGAAAATATCAATATTTAATATCCTGCCTTTAATAGATGGAGAAAATAAAGCATGGATTACTGGGCTGCATTACCATGTTCTGCTGAATTGCTGCTGTTGAACTCAGAAAAAAATATGAATATCAAATATTTGTCATTTTTGGAGATGGAGTGCTAGATCCACCACAAGTTAAATTCTAATAATTCAAACAAGATGGAAGCTGAGGTCTGCTTTAAAATATACATTTAGTGAAATTCAGGGCTCCCTGGCTTTCATGAGGCTTAGATGTCAGTTGATCTCTGCAAAGGAGTTGCAGGACTAGAGAAAATAAATTAACCACGTTCCGTGATGGTCTTTAATTTAAATAATGCTTACACATAGGATATAGCTTTACCCATTAAAAAGAGAAGCTGCTTTTCTTGACAGCTGGAATTATAAAGTACCATAATGTTGCAGAGTAGAAAATAGAAAAATTACACAACTTAATGGATTGCCTTTATTTTAAATTAGTGTGTAATTAATATTATTTAGATGTCAAAAAAAAGGAGAAATCTTTTATATAAATCAAAAATAAGGCATTCAACTCAGCTAATGAGTTTTTGTTGTTTTCTAATCACCTAAATCACTGTACATATTATCCCAATGTATAATGTCAGATTGTATTAGCCCTAACATTCATAGAAAAAATAGTCAGAATATTGAGTATTTTACTAATTTTTTGGTGAAATTTACTTATCACATTTAATTATTTCAATCACACATTCCATTGCATGTCAGAGCTTGAAAATGCATTATCAAGTCTTGTAATAGAGTCCATATTTTTATATATCTAAATTAGAAGTGTTTGAATTAATTTAAATTAGCAGAACAATTTAGGTAAAAGCATCTGCTGTAGGCATAGGTCTTAATTTGGTAATTTTATAATGAAAAAGCATTGCATGTATTCTACCTGCATTCTTTCAGTTTATGACTTACACCTGATGGGTTTTTGTCTCACAAGTTGGTGCATTTCATTTTAATCCTACTGTGTGCCCATTAGCAACTATGGTAGTGCAATTTGAAGTAATTCTTTATCAATTGAATGCTTTTTGTATTATAGCAGTTAATTTTGGCTTTCTAGGATAAATACCAAAAACTTTTTCAATACCTTATAAAATCAGAAGAATTTCTTCCTTGTGTGCTCAAAATATTTGCTGTCTCTTATGACATATAGGTAGATTTTCCTTCTTTTGCCTGCACTGGAGTGTGACACCAGCAGGGACCATTTACATTTTTTGTCTAATTCTTTGCTGCAGTTGCTTTGGATTTTTGAAAAATTCTCTGTCAATTATGAAAGTTTTAGATTTGTATTAAATCAAGCAAGGCATATTCTAGGCACTGATGTTTTTCTAGGAATAGAAGGTCAGTACATTTTTGTGGTTGCCTCTGACCATTAGGACTGGAGGAAGGTTCTTGGAGAGAATTTCTAGCCAAGCCATGTACAGGTAATCAGACACTGCTCCTTTTCTTGCCACAGGGAGGCTCCTGTTTGGGCAGAGTGAAAAATAAAATTATCATGATGAAGGCAGGGGTAGCCCAGGCTTCTCACTAAATACTGAGTAGAAAACATCACTGTTCATATACAACTCTGATATAATTAAAAAACATGACTGTTTTAATATCATAAAGCAAAAAATTACCATTAAGCCTTAATTTCCAAACCCTTGCTCACCTGGTTGTGCTGGACATGAACTGCTTGTGATTGTAGCCTTAAAGTGGTAAAGAATAGTTTTGGGGTTGTAAAATGCACATGTAATGTGATTTTTTTAAATGGATAAAAATAAAACATGTGCATAGTTTTGCAGTCCATCAGCCTATTTTCTGATCTGCAGTTACTGTGAGATGGGACTTTTAAAATATGGGTCAATTTATGGTAAGCATTACATGCTCACCCCTTTTTTGGAGACTGAATTAATAGAACTGTAGAGGTTTATCTATGAATCACAAGTGCAAGCTAATTTATTGAAGCTGTGCATAAAAAATGTGTCTGTAAATAAAAATCGATTTTGGAAAGGGCCTTTTTGGGGTAATTTTATTGGTGGCCTCTTTTCCTTTATCCAATTGCTTCATCACCAGGCAAGATTCATATTCAGTGTGGTCCCAGAGAACCATCAGTCCAGATGCAAGTCCTTCAGAAGGTACTTAAAGGATCACTTTTGTGCTCAATGAATTAACACAAGGGTTTCTGTAGCTGCAGTTCAGAATCCCATTACATGTTATTCTTAGAATCAAAAACCTTGGAACTCACAGGACAATGAGGTTGGCTGCTCTGGAATGCTCCTGTAAGAGTTCATTCAGACGGACTTGGCGGTAACTCTGGTTAAAACACAACAGGGAGAAGAAAAGAATCAGTTGGGGCAGGGATCCTCAGTTCTGGTGTTTTAGGGACTTCCACACTCCCCCTCATCTGCAACATTCTCTGCTGTGGATTTGGCAGCCCTGGAAGCCAGGTCTGCTCTGGGGTCCAGAGTCAGCAATGGCAAAATATGAGGCTAAGCCACACTTTTTGATTAGTATCAAAAAGGGTCAGAGTTGTTCACCCCTGTGTAAGGTTTCCTGGGGATAGGGATTATTTTTGTACTGCACTAACTTTATGGTCAAGCTCAGGCTTTCAGAGTTTTTATAACTTAACCAGTCACAGGGAACAAGAGACTGGGACAGGTTTGTGTGAGATAGATGTATCTTAACTGATCTTGTAAATTCCTTTCTCTGTCCCTGGAGAAAGTAAAAAGCTGGTTTTTCTCCATTCAGACCTTAAATTTTCCTTCTCTACAGAAATTTCACTGTTCTTTTACATGTTATATAGGTAAGAATCCTCATAATTTAGCCAGTTGTTACCTCATGAGAATCATCCTCTAACATCACCCTTTATCTGTGCTGCCAGGTTTTTCTCTGTTGAATTGTAAATGTGTTCTAATGTCCTCTGTGAAATTCCCAGACTGCCTTACTTCTGATGATAAGGGTCACATCTTTCCAGATGTATAAGCTAAACTTTTTGTTGCTGTTCTTGTTTTACAGAGTAATTTGGCATTTTCACATTGCTGACTCTTTTCAACCTATGGGGAATTTTTCTGGTTCCTTAGTTAGTGACCTAGACAAGACCAAGCTTAATCATGTCTTTTTTTTCCTGTTGTATCCTCACTGGTTCTGCACACAAGTGTCTGTTTTTATATTCCTGTTGTCTTTTATACTGAGATGTTTTAAGGGCTCTGACTCTCAATTTTTGATAATTTAAGGTGAGAGTAATTCTAAGGTTTTCTGCCCATAGCTGACTGCTGTAACCTTATGCTGGTTATCAGCTCCATGAAGAGGGTGATACAGTGAGCAGTCAGGCTGCTTCCCAGCTGCTGCAGTCGGTAGTACAGTGTGTTATCCTAAATCATCACTGATTCCTGTGATGTTAATGTGTCAGCTCTGAGCTCAGAGTCCCAATCCTTGCTCTGCTGAGGAAGTTACCAGCACCACAAAGCGGAGATAACTAAACTCCCAATGTACTCAGGTTAATTCCATAGGAACCATAACTAAAATTGCTGGATTAATTCTCTGGGAGTTAGAGGAGAACTTGTCTCATAAGGGTGAAAGAGTTTGCAGTATCCTTTTGTCACTGGCCTGATAAAGCCTGGTGGTTCATTGGTAAAAAGGTATTTTCCCAACAAATTTAAAGAGCAGCCTGGGCTGTAATTCACCCAGTGGAGCAGCCAGCATCAGCCTTGAAGTTCCTCTGAACTGCAGGAGAGCTCCTGCACAGTAGACTGGTTTAGTCTTCACTCTGCCATTGACGTAAGAATTCATGCTCAGCCTTGCCTTTGGAGAAATTTCTAGTCTTAGTTGAAGTGTCTGGTCTCAGTTCTAAATTGCCCAAAGTAGTGAATGTTTGGAACTGCATCCTTTGAGAGATTCAAGCTCCAAAACAGTGGAGCCATTTAATAAACCTCTCAGTAGACCCAATTAGCTCAGGCTCAGTGCAGTAACTGTGTGGCTTCTGGTTCAGAGGTGGTTTTCATCTGGCTGCCTTTGATGTGGGCAGAGCTTCTCATCAGCCTGGAAAACACTCTGTCAACATGCCAAGGTGTGAGAGAGCTCAATAATGCAATCATAACACACCTCTGCAGCGTTTACAATATAAATCCAATCTGTAAATATCAAATACAGGTTTGTACTTGTTGTGTTTCTAATGCCATATCTGGTATTTCATGTTTTCTTACTAATCGCTTCAAACATCTGCAGGGTAACAAAAGGTACATATGTAAAAGGTAGGTGAGGCTTTACCTTCTCCTTGAATGCTTCCAGCTCTGCATCTGTAATTTTCCATGGAGTCTCTCGCTTTAATTTCTCAGCAGTTGTTATATCTTTGCAGCTTTCATGGAGGCGATACGGTTCAATCATCTCTTCAAAGAATTTCCAGCTGAAACAGGAATTACAAAGGAGGCCTTGCTGCAGGGTATGAGCTCACGAACTTATTTCACAGTCACTGTGTATGACAGGCCTCACTGATGATAATTATAGCTGAAAAACGTGCAAAATCTTGAACTACTCTTTGCTACATTGTGCCCCAAGTTACATCTGTGCCACTTCTGTATGTTTGGGTTGTTTGAGGATAATTAAAAGGTTATTTGAGGATAATTAAACACTGCATTTAGCAGAGAATTTCCTGCATTGTCCTGGTTCTAGCAAAAATACTGAAATGAGTTTCACAGGAACTCCAAACTGCAGTATATGGGTTACTAATACTGACAATGAGTATGGGTCTCCTCATGAATACTGAACCTTTTATTATTGTTTCAGCACTAGCTGGACCAATCACCTCACTGATAAGATTTTACTGATGGTTTTAATGAAATGGATAAACAGGTGATACAAATTGCCTGTGACAAGGGGCTGAAGGAAACACTGTAGGTTTTCTGCTATACCTGCACTCAGAATTGTGTTCAGATTTTCCCTCTAAATTTCAAGTTGTTTCTTGAACTTTTGAGTCTTTTAATCTGGAGAACCTTATTGTCCTTCTGTACTTCCTTGCTTGCCCATTGTTGAAAGTTTCTACCATCCCACAGAGACCTCAGGGAGTTTGTTTTGTATGGATGTGAGTGTATTTCTCTGAGCACTTTGTGCTGGCAGGCCTCACTGTGAAGTGGGAGGCTGGGCACAGGCTGCCCTTGGCTGTATGGCCAGGAAGCCAAGAGATGGGTTAAAAGCTGTGATATGCAGCATTTAGTGTTGCTGTTGTTCAATTGTCAGAGTTTTTCAACATCCTTACTGTCTGTTTCACTATGTAAAATAGTGATAATCCTCTTATTATTAATCAAATAGATGGGGTGCCAGCTGGAAGAGAGATACAGTGGTCTGTCTAGCAAGTGTCTGGCGTAATATTGACTTGTTCAGTTCAGATGGTGCTGATACAGTAAATGCATGTGGTTTTTATGTTAGTGCCAGATATGAATTCTTTTTGATAGCTTTTATTCATGTAAAATCACTGCATTGTAGTGAAGAAAAAAAAAGATTTGTGTTGCACAGTTCTTTATGTAATTAAAAGATATTACCTGAGAGATCAAGAGGGCACTAAAAGGGGACTTCAGGTATGGAGTTATAAAATCTTTATATTCTTTAGTTGCAATCTAAATGAATACGACAAGTCATCATAAAATGTCTGTTAAATTTAGTGGCTCTTAAGTATGGTGCCTAATTAGTCTTTACAACATGAAGAAAAAGACTACACATGGTTTTGACCCTTTAAGCTGTGATTGTTAAAAGGTTCTTTTCTTTTTCCTGCTCTTGGTATTTAGAAAATTATTACAATAAAGTGACAGTGTTACTTTCTGTGTTGTGGGGATTTTTTTTTGTTTTTAATGTTCAACATAAAAGAAATAAGCTCTAGATAGAGGCTGGCTGCAAAAGAATGGATTTTGGTAATGCTTCTTACCTCTCCTTGTTGGGCTTTATATTGATATCACAAATGATATTAATATCAGCAAATTTTATTCTGAATTTGCTTAGGAGTGAAGCCATCCTGAAAACAAAAGAGACAATGTTTTATCATTGTACTTCTGAGTGCCTTGTATCAAAGAACACTTGTAAATGAGTTAGACAACTGCATTTTATATCTTATCTTTAACTATTTGACAAATTACTTTAAATGCTTTAGTGTTTCAGTTTCCAATTACAGAACTGGATTAATGTGATTGCTGTAGCATAATTCATTTAACTGATGATCGATGAAAATCACAAAAAAATGGAAATTAATAGCAGACAGAGGGCAGGGTGTTTACATTTTGGGAAAACAATGGTACTTCAAGTATTTCCAAAGGCTTGAGTTATAATGGAAGAATATTCAATATTCAGTAGGGCAGAATTCTCCAATACTTACAGAAGGCTTCTGTTACTCTGTTACTGTCAGAATGCTGTGGATGGAGTATTACAGTACTGGTAGTGGATGTGTTGGTGAAAATTTGGTCCAGAAGGTTGATGTGCAATACTTAAAGAATCTTTTTCATTTATTAATTTCTATTGATCTACTCACATGTTGTCTTTACACGTGTTCATAAAAGAAAATACTTTGCTTTTCTGCCCCCGTTGGCAGAAGGAATACTTTATAGTTTTTTGTGTGTTTGTGCTGAGGATAGAGAGGTTTAATCAGGTCAGTTTTGCCTTTCTTTGAACCATGGTTGGGATCTTGTGGTTCTTCCCCACACCTCCTTCTCCCACCTCCTTTTTTGTTCCTATTTTTGGTATGTAAGCTTTGGATTTTGAAAAGGTCAGAGAATTCCTAGGAGCAAGCCATGGTAGAAATACATATTTGTTTATGACCTGAGAGTTTACTCTTTTTTTAAAATATATATATAAGAAGAACACACTGCTTGTATAAATCTTGATGTCCCTTGTGGCAATCCTTGTTTTGAACACGGTAAAGAGCAAAATCCCAGCTTCTGTGGGAAGGTTTTAATATTTGGGGAATTACATGCTTGTAAAAGTCCAGCTAAATTTGATTTCTGAATTCAAAATACGTGGCTGAAATTGTACTTGGATGATTTTGGATTAGATCTACCTAGGGAATGGAGGAACCACCCAGCCCAGATTTGTCTCTTTGAAGGTTTTTGCAGGTGGCAGGTGGATCATGTTTTGAGGAGAGCTGGTGTTTAGGCAGCAACACAGCCACATTCTGTTTCCTTGGGGACAGAGTGGGTGTTTGTCAGCTGTCCTGCTCGTGCTGTGTACTCTGGCCTTTGTGGGACAGGCTGTGTGTGTGCAGGTGTCAGAACTGCCTCTCTGGAATCTGTCATGTTTTGACAAATCCCATTTGATGTCAAAACTTCCTACTTCAGCAAATCTGGTGACTAGAGGGTCTAAGTTCTAGGTTTTAGGGCCTGTTTACAGTCTGTCCTGAACAGGCAGTCCTGGGCAGACTCTAGACAGGGAGCAGAGAACACTTCCCAGCAGCTCCTTGAGCAGCTCTAGGGCTTTTTTTTTACCCAACTGTAAGGACAGTTTGTACAAACACTTGTGAATCTCTTCTGCAGAAGTACATTAACCTTAGGGTAATGTTTAAAACTGACAGAACCACAGTGGAGTAAAGTTTGCTTTACATGTTCCCTTTTGCTTTAGGGGAACATCCTGTGGCAGCTGTGTTTCCAAGGCTCTGTGTTGTAATCCCAGTGAATGAAGTGATTCTAACTCATGTCCTTGCACCCCTCTCACTTGATTGCCACTGGAGTTCTGGCTGGAGATGTTGTTTTTAACTCTCTACATGGTGCTTCTGCTCTTTGTTGAGCAGTCACTGACTTTGATCCCAAATTGAGCTGCTTCCACTGGTGGTGGGATGGCTGTGCCTCCAGTGTGTAAGTGCTTAGGAAGGAAAGGTCCTACACACAGTGGTGATAAAAACAAGTTTATATTAGTATCTTTCATTTGCTCAGAGGCAAATGATGATTATGAAATCTAGACTTTTTTTAAAATGCTGAGTAAAATCAACCTGGCCTTAAAGTTGATTAACTTGCTCTTTAACTTCTTTATATTTTACCACAGTTAATCACATTTATGTGAGATATCTGTCTGTATTATTTGCATATGAGAGCTTCATGTGCAATTTCACTTGCTGTTACCTGGACAATCTCATGTAAATCCCATAAAAGTAATTATATTCTCATTACAGAGTGCAGACTGCTCTTCTCAGAGAAGGGAATATGAGCTATTAATGGGAAAAAGTGCTGGATATGAGTTTCCTTTGGTAATCACCATTTGCAGAGCCTTGAGGGCTATGCCATAAGCTTAACACCTTTCAATCAAGTACATTTCTTTTCCTGCTGCCCACAGTACAACAAACCAGTTGTGCTGAAAAATTCCCACCTTCCTGCTGTATATGCATTATATTCAGCATCAATTCAAACTCTTTAAACAGTGAGACAAATAAAGTTATATTTACACTAGTTTTTCTTCTTCAATCCTATTGACTTTTCCTCCAGTGAAGATCCTTAATTTACAATTTTTCCACTTCTTCCTTATAGTTAGAATGTAAGGAATGAGGATTGTTAGACCTGGAAGAACATATGAAAATGGAGGAATAGCAAATTAGTGCATTGTATGGTAAAAATTCCATCTTTCGCTTCAGCAGCGTTGGACGTAAGTTAATTTTAAAACATTTAAGCCTGACATAACATTGACTATGTAAGCTTAATAAAAACCAGCTTTATGCAACTTCCCAAGTCCATTTTTATAGTTGGTAACAGAGAAATCTCTCTCCCTGTGGTTCTTACTCAAATTCCTTACCTCCATCATCGAACAGCCACCAAATGTCAATTGTACCTTTTCCTTGCTTCTTTTTAAATTGAGTGCTGGCTTCCAGCAGCCTCTGATTGAATTCACCCACGTGCATTGACTGGATGGTGTTAATGGTGCTCTCTGTAATGAGAAAGAAAAAAATGTGGAAGGATGTCTGATAAGTGAGGCAATAAGTAGCTTTAGGGAGGCAAATGGAGGGAAAGCTTCAGGAAAATGAACTGTTTCTGATATAATTTCTGTACTTTAAATCTGAAAAAAAGGGTACAGAGTAGATGCTTTGGACTTTTAATGTTTTGTTATGCACAGAAACCAAAGCTTGTGTAACACATTGTCACTGGATTATAACATCTTGAAAAAGGTTATCTGATTATTTGTTCTGTTTCTTTTTAGTTAATGTAAAATTCGCTGGGGCCTTAAGAAGCAACTGGGAAATATCTGATAGACTGTAGAAGTAAATGTGTCATTTTGCATCATTTACAAGCTCAGCTGTCTTGTGAAATACAGAGCTCCCTGAAAGGCACAGGCACAGGGCATGAAATGAGCTGGTGGAGTACAGGGAGAGCATGGGTGAAGCTGGAAGTCAGAAAACACAAGCACATGTGACTGTTTCCCTGTGCTGACATGGTCTCTGCTAATTGGGAATAAATTTTGGTTCTTGCTGGTTGCTTGGCTGGCTTTAAAAGATATAGTCTTGACTCTGTACTAACAATACCTTCTCTCATTCCACCTTTTGAAGCCTGTGGCTTTATTACTGCTTCTCTTTCAATGATTTCAAAGAGACGGTGTCAGAGCAATATTCTAAATGGAGCAGACAGGTTCCTTTAGAGGTTTACTCTGATCTGCTAGGTTCTGGAAATGCTTTGTTTGGTTTTCCTGTATTTCTGGAGTGTGTACAGGATAATTCTAAAGCAGTTATTGGCTTTCCTCTACAGTTCTAGCACCTCTGCTGGAAGATGCAACAACTCTGGGGAGTATGGACATCAAAACAGAGAGGAGGGGCTATTTATTAACATAATCTATCTAATGTAGAGAGCCAAAATGTGTAATATGTATTTCCTTTATGCCTTTCTCAACTAAATCAAAAAGGGAAGTTGAAACAGGGGTACACACTCTTGGTGGAATTGTCATAAAAATCTATTCTACTAAAACAAAACAAACTGAAGTCTGCCAGCTGAAGAATAACAGCATTTTATGTTCCTGGCCTGTAGATCTTCCTGGTACCTGTGGGAGTTGCCTGCACAGCCAGATGTAATAGTGTCTGCAGGTGAAAACTCCCAAAATCCATATCTGTGTACAAGTGTGGCTTCAGGTGGGTCATTATCATTACAGCCTAGCAGTTGTGAAGTGAGACCTTAAATTGGGTCTGTATCATTTTACTGTGTCTGAAACGTAATATTGACTTCATCACCTACACATTTATCTGTTAATTAGTTATTTGGCAGTATGCTGTGTATGTGCTTTCAGTACTTTTACCACCTTCACTTGTGTATTTTTATGAAATTATGCTTAGAATACAGAGCAGTTGTGCTATTTTTACCTGTTTTTCAGCTGTGTACTGAATTTGTGTGTGTTAAGTAAGATTGCTTGTTCCCTACATATTGTGCATATGTTCCTATTTTCTTTAGAGAGGAGGAAAAAAGGCCTCTCTTTAAAACACCCTATTAAAAAAGAAATAAACAACCCCAACCCCTCCCACCCAACTTGTTCTGTATTCCTCAAATTTAATAACCATGTTCTATTTTTGACAGGTAGGAGTGAACATAAGCTGAGCTGAGAAGTTCATCTGGCAAACGAGGGGGAAGTGGTTGTGTTGTAGGTAGTGTGCCCTACGAGCAGGGATGTCACTGTGCTGCGTTACAGGGTTGTGGCCACCACGGTCTGCACAAGGGAGGTTCTGTTCCAGGGGCTTCTGTGTGGCTCAGGAGTTTTTGGCTTGGAGTAAAGTCCAGTTTGCANTGACTTCATCACCTACACATTTATCTGTTAATTAGTTATTTGGCAGTATGCTGTGTATGTGCTTTCAGTACTTTTACCACCTTCACTTGTGTATTTTTATGAAATTATGCTTAGAATACAGAGCAGTTGTGCTATTTTTACCTGTTTTTCAGCTGTGTACTGAATTTGTGTGTGTTAAGTAAGATTGCTTGTTCCCTACATATTGTGCATATGTTCCTATTTTCTTTAGAGAGGAGGAAAAAAGGCCTCTCTTTAAAACACCCTATTAAAAAAGAAATAAACAACCCCAACCCCT
The DNA here is from genome assembly GCA_013397815.1 of Aleadryas rufinucha. NCBI lineage: Eukaryota > Metazoa > Chordata > Aves > Passeriformes > Aleadryas > Aleadryas rufinucha. The sequence continues at coordinate 234,295 of VZTH01002888.1, forward strand.
CCCACCCAACTTGTTCTGTATTCCTCAAACTTTAATAACCATGTTCTATTTTTGACAGGTTTGCCTGATGAGCTGAGAAGTTTGCCAGATGAGCTGAGAAGTTTATCTGGCAAACGAGGGGGAAGTGGTTGTGTTGTAGGTAGTGTGTCCTACAGCAGGGATGTCGCTGTGCTGCGTTACAGGGTTGTGGCCACCACGGTCTGCACAAGGGAGGTTCTGTTCCAGGGGCTTCTGTGTGGCTCAGGAGTTTTTGGCTTGGAGTAAAGTCCAGTTTGCATATTGGTGAAAGTGTGATGCACTGAAGGGTTGGGGATAAGCTGTCATTTTGGAACTTACCCTTCTTCGTTTCGTGTTTTGAGATGTTGAGTGTGCTGGCTTTTTTGAAGAATCCACAGATGCCCCTTTTTCCTTCTTCAAAATCATTTTCTTTAATGGTGGCTTCCAGGGCCAATCTCTCCTGCTCCAGCTTCTCTAATTCCTCTGTATATTAGGAAAAGTGAGAGAACTGGTTAACACATTGCTGTCTTTTAAATTAAATCCCTTAGTGAACTAATGGCGATGATGTAATTGGTGTTGTGGTACTTTGCAGACAATGAAAAGCTCCTGGGATGAAAAATTATTTGAAATGCTTTTTCTTTGCAAACCAGAAGGGAGAAGGAAGCTGAATTCCCCTCTGGAAGCCCTTCCTTTGGGTGCCTGTGCCTACAGCACTGGGGTGTGCCAGCTGCTCTCAGGTTGTCTCTTCCAAATCAAATTCAGTATTATGACATTTTAAGTTATGTGAGATATTATTTATTGAGTTATTTTTGTGGATGTTTAGTTGTTTCTTTAGCCAAGAATTTGAAAAGACATTAGGAAAGCTGTTTCCTACACTGAGGAAGCTGAGGTGTTTAGTTCTAGCCTGTGGGTCTCTTTTCTTGGAACAAAGTCTCATGGTTTGTACTTTGAGATTCTCAGAAATAAGTAAGGATCCTGAATATACAATCATTCTCTATGCTGAAATATTTTTCATGTTTTAATTTTTTGAGCATTTGCTGCAAAGATGTAAGGTTTAACTAATCAATTCTGTAAACTTAGTAATACAGAAGAACAATTTCATCTCAGCAATATTAGACTTTGCTGAGAAAAATGTACCATGTGTTATTGTGGAATATATTATGGTGAGGCACTAATTAATATGATGCAGGCATTTGCCTGTAGAAAACTTTTTTCATAAGGAAATCTTCTATTTGAGTAATACATGAACTAAATATGAGGTAGACTCATTTAAGAAGTGTTTAAAAAGTAAAATAAACCCTCACTAGCTAGACATTATTAGCTCAGTTAACACTCTCAGTTGCCAACAGAAAGAATATACTTTCTTTTACTTTTTAATCAATGACAGTCACATACTTCTGATTATTAGACATGGTGACAGCCACGAACTTAATGCTTGCTCAAAACTAAGATTTCAGCTTTTCTATTGAATAGAATGCTGTACCAAGTATAAGAGAATACAGTGATCATTGTTTTCCACTACAATGACTCTGTATCTGCTTCAAAATATTTCTTTGTATTTGATTCTCCCCCCCTTAATTCTTTCTGACTCCTTGTGTCTTAACACTTGGAGAACATTTGCTCGTTTTTAAGAATGCAGAGTTGTTTTTCACTGTATTTCTACAGGTGTTCCAATGACTGTCTATTTTGAGCACTCAGTTTCTGACTCGCATCAAGCAGAGATAGGCAGATCCCTCTCAGAAATCACCAGGGGCAGAAGAAAAGCTTGATTATTTAGGAATTTTTTCTGACTCCCTGTAGTTTCGCCCCGTGGGTCTCTATGCACATCAGTCTGCCAGTGCTGAGTGTTCATCTACCCTCGTTCCTTCAAGCCGTCTCTGGCGCCTTTTAATTCCGCGAGGTGATTCGCTGCTGGGGGGTTACCTCATTTACCTCACGCTGCAATCGCAGCGCTTAATGAGGCGTTAATTAGGCAGTAATGAGGCGGGGCGGCGGCGGGCAGCAGGCGGCAGCAGAGAGCCGCGGGCCCGGCACCACCGCGGGTACGGAGCGGAGCGCCGGGGCCCGGCCGCGCTGCTCCGGGGACAAACTGGGGCAAACTGGGAGAGTTATCCTGCTGAACACCTAGGGAATTGTCCTGCCCTTGCCACCCAGGTGGTACTCTCCCGGAGGGCTTGTGGTATGGCAGAAGGTTTTCCCTTTCCCGTTGAGATACGCACTGCTAACCTGAGGAAGAATGAAGGGAAAGGTGAAAGAGAGAACTGGTGTTTGCTGCGGCTTCCAGGTTTTCGCACGGGTGGGAACTCTTGGTACCATCTCTGAGTCCCACAAAGTGCAGCTCCCCATTTCCCACCAGGTAGGCAGAGGGAGGAAGCTGTGCCAAGAGCAGGAAGGAAACACGCAGCAGAGTAACTGGTTGCCGTGGCACAATATGATTGTAATGCTGTGGTCTGTGCCTGTGCTGGAACTGCTTTGGGGTTTGAGTTCTCTGGTGTGCAGAGCCCCTGAATGTGTGAGGCTTGGACTCCTTCTGTCACTGCCAGTGATCAGCAAGGATTTCAGGCAGGATTTAAACTGCACAAGCAAGGATGAACTGGAAATTATGAATGTAGGAACTATTCTAGAAACCAGATGGTGTCTCTTGTGTCAGTCAGAGTCCTTCTTATGCTGTGCATCTAACCAGCATAGATATCAGCTGTCGAGTCACTACATACCTTGAACCTGAAGGACCTGAGATATATCAAATCCTTGGCTGATTCTGACGATAATTACACCGAGCTCAAAATCAAAGGCATCACTGGAAAGAAAGAAAAAGAAGAGTAAACACGATTTTGCATCGTGCATGTCGATGAGGAAAGCTGCTTTGAAAAGATCAGTGGAAGTGTTCGCAGGGAGGACAGACCAGGTAAAATTGCAGAAGGAATTGCCCCAGATAAATTTGTAGTACTTAACTTCTCTTCCCTCATTTAAAAAAAGGGTGTGATTGGGCATGGGAACAGATCAGCTATTCCTGAAATGGGTCTTTCAGACAGCACTTTTTTAGGAACTAGGTTGCCATAGGGTAATTTTTTTCTCCCTTCTCTGAGGAAATAACAAAACCGAGGTGGGGTTTGCTGCTCTGTAACTCGCTTCAGCTTCACAAGTGAATTTTGAGCAAGCATCTATGAGAAGCCTGTTTAAAAATGACTGTTTCCTAGCTAAATCCCAACCCACAGAGCTGCTGAGCCTTAGGCACACATGAGATTTGAAGCAAAGCTCTTCCTCTGTCTCCTAGGCTTAAAAGAAGAATTCCATGATGTTCTCTTATTCCCTTAGTATGTACATTAGGGTTGTTTTTCTCTGAGCTCCTGCCCACTAAAAATGGGAAAATACAGTTCTGCAAAAGCACTGCTGGCAGCAGGGCAGCTTCTTTAGCATTGTCGAGCCACATCAGCTCTGATGGTGCCAGGTGTTTGCTAAGCAGATCCTAGGAGGTGAGGGAAGCCAGTGAGCCTTTTTTGATGGGCAAGAACTTCAGCCACAGAGCTAGGATGTGTGAGTCCTTGCATCGTTCCTATGCATCAAATTCTGTATGGAAATGCTATATTAATCTAGTCTAAGAGGAGTGAAAGAGGAGGTGCTGAGCTGACTTACTGTATAATGCCCACATAGTTCTCAACTTGCGTGGCAGGTGCGCTTCTCCAGTCCTTCTTAAATCCCATCACCAGGGTATTTGGCTTCATTCTACCCAATCCCGAGGCCTGACAATATTAAAACACTGCTTGAGAAAGGTACACATGCATGCTTTTACTATAAATGAAAAGTAATGGCAGAAGATAACTGAAGTAATGTTCTGGAGACACTTACAACTAGATTGCATTTCATAAATGCCCTTCATGCTCATAGCCATGCAGAAAGCAGAAATATTAGCTTTAAATCATTCCAACTAGAAATGATTTTAGATGACAGAAGTGTAGTTTTGCTAAATTAGCATTCATTTGCATTTCTTCTGACATGCTCTCATTAAAATGGTTCAATAACTTGGAATCAAGAGAGTTCAAGAACTGTTTGTATGCTCATTCTAACATAATGGTGTAAAGCTTTTATCAGCTTCGGAATATTCAAGAGATGAAGTGGGTCTGAAGTCTCTTAAAACATCTCAGATACACAGAGAAGGCATAGGCTCCTAATTTTGGAGTTTTTTGCCTTAAATTTGGAAACTGTTGCTGTTTCATTTGCTCTGTTCTTTTCAAAAGATTATCGAAAATCTGCTGAGCGTGCTTTATAGATAAAATTATGATTTATAACAGGAAAAATAAATGGTTTGTCATATTAGTTTGCCTTCAAAACTGGTTCTGGATGCTAAAACCTGGACAAGTAAGGGAAGTCACATCTAGATTCAGCTGATTTAATGTTTATGGAAATCTAAATATTCAGTGCATTGGGAGCCTTCAGGAGGAGACCCACAAACACCAGCTTGTAAAGTTGTAACACTTGCCAATTTTTTACTACTAGCCCACAGAAAATAGGTAAAAACTGTTGGAACTTTGGTGGGTTTTTGGAGTAGCACTGTTTACTCTGAAATCAGTAATTGTTGCTGATGTCCTTAGGTTACAATAATGATGATATGGTTATCCTTGTGTCTGCTGGAAGGGAATTATTTGGGGTCCAGTAGTTGACTTGGGCAATAGTGCTTCAGTAGTAATGGAAAGGAAGAGATCATCAGACTGTAGCAGTCCTCAAAAACATCAGAAGGATCTCCTACTGAGACAATGTAAAGCTCAAGATGAAGTGTCTTTGTGAGGCTTTTATAGAACAAAGGGATCTTTATTAATAGCATTTCATCTTGCTCAATTGTACTGTCCATTCAGCAAGTGTACAAAGAGCCCTGCTAGGACACCACTGGGTGACTTACCCACAGTATTTTAGTTGGTTCCCTACTGTCTCAGCTGGCACTGATGTCTTTTCAGCAGTGTATTTTGTTCAAAGGATATCAATTTTCTCTACATTTTGCCTCAGCACCTATATGTTTAAATATCCATATATGTGAGAGAGGGAGGGAGATGGGACAAATGAAAACAGTGTCTCTGTGCCTTCTTTAAGGCCATTTTAACTGTAGGAAATGATCTGCTGCATTCTTAAGAGTAATAGGAAAATATTGCAGACTTTTATTTAAATGACCTTCTTGCTATTTGCAGAAAATGTATATTACACATTTTCAGTTCTCATTTATTGCCAAAACATTCTCAGATGTTTGATATGCTGTGTAATACCAAACAATAGAATTGATTTGAAGTATATCAAGTGTCAGCTGCATAGACATTCATATGTTGCCCTGTAGATGCCTCTCTTTTTTCATAATAGTGTCTTGTTCGTTTAGGAGAGAATCAGTCTGCCTTGTCTCATAATTCCATAGCCCAGAACTAGATCTTTATGAAATAATCTGTAATATAATATGAATGTACCCCCAGCATGCCCTTTCTGTCTATAACATTATCCATATATATGTAGGGCTTCTTAACAAGTAAATAGTAATGCTTCCCATAAAGGGATGCTTTGATGTGCACTCTTCTGTGTGTTGTGTAAACAAAAAGCTTACTTGAAGTAGACTTTTGACTCCATCTCTGAAGCTGTCAGCTGCCACTGCTGCATAAAAGGCTTTTCTTTTGTTCTTTGTGAGCCAGGCCTGCTTTTTTTCCATGCCACTGTTCATCTCCTTAACACACAGCTTGCGTGGTCCCTGCATGATACAGTAAAATATTATTAAGAAGGCTTTGTGTTGTACATCACACAGTGATTTTGAAGGAGTTACCTATTCTGCTGTGGGAGCAAATGGAGAGAGTCAGAAAAATACGTATCCAAAAAGGGTCCACAGAGATTCAGCCCTTTGAAAAGAACTGTGCTGCAAACATAATTCACATTCTGTTTGAGAGGGCTGAGGCTGTTAATGCTACTTAAATGCAGTGATTCTGACAGAAAGAAGGACTACTATGGATTGTAACATCTTAAAAAAAATATCTAAGGTGTGGTAAAGCATCTCAGAGTGAATAAAGTCCCTCCCTGACTTGACTATGTAAAACATTCTCAGTAGATCTAAATATACATGGTTAAGTTCCTATCTACTGACAGAAGAGAAGAGAGTTGATGCAATACAATTAAAGATGCAAATGCCTCTGTTGCCAGTTTTCTTTCAGTGGTCATCTGGTAATTTAATGGGAAAAAATCCATGTGTATATCCAAGTCACAAGACATGGATATAACTTAAGAAGAATTTGATCCTGGCTGTATGAAGAGCTGGGAATAATAACTCGAGCAATAAGGTTGAAGTTTCATTGTGGGTAAGGACAGGGAAAAAACAAGTTTTGTCCTTCTTCCCTATCTCTCAGAGGAAAGCAGCTGAAGGTGTTTTTGCAGCTGGCTTGCACAATACATTTCTGCTGGCTGAGGGGCCAGTCCCACCCTTCTACCAGGTGACAGCCTGTCCATGTCCTCCCCTGCTCCTGCTTTGTACCTGTGCAATGTTTGTGCAACTGTAGAAGTCCAGTGAATTTGCAGACTGAGGACTAACCTTGCAAAAATACTTTACATGAAGGCAGGGAGTAAAAGCAGGAATAGTCCCTTTGACTAGAAACTCAGACTGTTCAAACCAATGTGCAGGCAGCACCTCAGAGACAAGTAAACTTTAAATCATCTTTATGTTCTGTTGTGAGCTTTATTTTTGCCTGTTTCTGAGCTATGTATCACCATGTTCCTGGAAAGTTTCTTGCTGGCTTTTGGAAAAAAAGAATGGAAGATGTTCTCTCTGGCAAGGTGTTTCAAAACTTTATGCACAGTTAACAGCATGTCAGCTTTTGAGGGAAAATGTGCTGGGTGTTACATTTATGGCTGAATAGTCTTGCTGTATTTGTTGTGATATGTATTGCAGGCTGCTCTTCAATGTGGTTGCTAAGAATTTCATCATCCACTTTTTACTACAATT
>VZTH01002889.1:0-29866 GCA_013397815.1 Aleadryas rufinucha
GCGTCCTCTCCGCGGTGACCCCACAGCGTCCCCATCTCATGCACCCCGAACCGAAGCCCCCCGTGCACAGCCCGTCCCTGCCCCAGCCCGGGGGGCCCGGCCCGGCCGGGGGGTGGTGACAGGGAGGGGACACATCCAAAGGCTCGGCTTTGCCCTCGGTGTTCGCGGTGCGGCAGAAAAAAAAAGGGGAATTTTTGCGTTTTGCCCTTCAGGGTTTGTCCCTCCGCTTGTGGGGGAAGGACTTTGCGGGGTCCTGAGGCCGCTAAAAGCTTTTCCTGCGCTGGGATTTGTTCCCCATCCATCTCCGCCGATTCCTGCCGGGTTTTGGGGTTAAGAGATTGGTGTCGCCGGGTTAATGCCCCCATTAACGGGATGGAGCCGCGCCAGCCGCTGGGAACAACCCGAGAGCGATCAGCTAATGCAGGCTCGGCATTCCCATGGGAATCCCGGCTCCCCGCGGAGGAAAACGAGACCCCAAAAGGCACAAAGTGACTTCGGGAAAGGCGGGAGCCGGCGGAAAACCCGGCCCGGCTTTCCAGCTTCCATCGGGGCTCTCCCAGCGCCTCCCAGGATGGGGAGAAATTCAGCCTTAATGCTGCTCCAGACTTTAGATGGGAAGAGATTATCTGGGATAAATCCCAGCCTCGCCGTCCCCGGTGCGGGATCTCATCTCTGAGCATCCCTCACGCGCGCGGGGGAAGCTGCAGCCCCCAAATCCTCCGGGATGCGGCCCCGCCTGGAGCACCGGGATGAGGCGACAGCGATTCCAGGCGGGATTTGCCCTCCCTGCCCCACTTCCCTGGCTCTGGGGGAGGCGATCCCCGGGAGCGGAGCCGTCACTTCCCATCAGGATAACTCGGGCTGGCTCCCGAGGAGATGCAGGAGGGGATGGAGGGGATTCAAATCGTCCTGGCAGGAGCAGGGACAGGTGAAGAGTGGGATGGGGTGAGCTGGAAAACTCGGGGAGGGGAGGATGGGAATGCGGCTCCCACGGAGAGGGAGGGGTGGGATTTAATCCCAAGGGATGAAAAGCCCCGGCCTCGTTGGGGTTTAAATATGGAACGGATGAGGGAGGAGAGCTCGGCTGGGAGATTTGGGGTGGGGGAGATCAGGGGAGTTGGCTGGGCTTTGAAATCCAGCCCCTAATGAGGGCTGGGGGGGATCCCACGGATCCCAGGGATCTGAGGGATCTGATATCGCCTGAAATAAAGGGATCCCATCACTGAGAGTCCCTTCCTGGAGCTCTCAGTGCCACCAGCAGTGACAAAGATCCCACAGGGAGATGGGAGAGCCAGGCTGGCATTCCCAGAACTTTGGAAAGTGCAGGAATCCCGTCCATCCTCCTAAAAATGGCCGCGATGCTCCAGCCATGGCATTCCCGAGGTTTGTGGAGCAGCTGGAATTGTTTTCCTGCATTCCCAGGGCTTGGACAGAAAGTTTGGGGACAGCATGGAGCACCTGGAATTTGTGGGATGAGGAGAAATCCCCCTTTTCTGAAAGACAGCTGCCACTTTCCCCATCCCTGAGCGGAGCAGGACCTGGGAATTGCTCCAAGAGGGAAGAAATCACCCGGAATATTCGGAGTGAAAACCACCAGCAGCAATTCCCAACCTCCTTATCCCATTTCAGCCGAGCCCTTCTTCCTGGAAAGAGCCAAAGGAGCACTCAGCTCCTTAATTGCCTCCCTTTCAAGGCTTTTTCCGTCTCCAAGACCCATTATTCCCTCTCAGGGAAGGATGGGGCTCTGATGATGGATTGAGGATGCAGCAATTAATAATTTCACTAATGAGAGACGCTGAGCTCTTCGCTGCCTCCCCAGCCAGGAGCGGAGCAGTAAAAAAAAGAGCCCAAACCTTCCACAAAAACCTGTTTGAAGCTCAGATTTGGGGGAAAAAAAAACCAAAGAGGGAGAATCCTGAAAGAATAATGGGGGTTTTTAAAGGGAAGATCTAAAGAAAAGACACAAATCCTGCTCGGGGTGGGATAATTCAGTGAAAAGTGGCTTTTTTTGGGCAAAATCCAGGAAACAATCCCGATCTCTGCTGCTTTTTAATTATTTAGAGGTGCTTTTAATGTGTTGTCGGGCTGTGGCAACAGCTTTCCCTGGGGTGTGCCTACAAAATAATGAGGCTTGGAGAAATTGGGATGAATTTTTCATGATTTTTGATGATCGGGCCGAGGACATTTGCGGAGATTTATTTTTAATTATCCCGGTTTTTACCAACAGGATGGAATTGGGAAGTCTGGGCCATGAAATTCTCCGAATCTGATGTGGAAAGAGAAGAAATTGGAGAAGAGAAGGGGGTGATGGAGCAGAAAGAGAGGGCTCAGCAATTCCTTCTGTTTCTAAAGTGAAAAATGGGATTTTTCTCCTCAAATTCCCATTTATGGAAAGAGAAAAGTTGGGTTTTTCCCTCCAGTCTAAACCCGATTTCTTTACGGTCCCTGATGAAGTTTTCCCATACAGATGAAAAATCAAAAATCCAGTTTTGGGGTTTTTTTTTTTCTCACTCAGAGCATGAATAAAACCCTTTTAAATATTTTCTTTCCCCAAATCGTCTCTCCCGTTGTCCAAAGCCTGGCTTAGGAAAGGTGAAGCCTTTCCTGAGGGGAAAATCCCTGCACTTCACTTCGATTCCATCACCTGCTCCGGTTCCTCCCGGCCCTGACCCCACCTGTGTCAGGTTATCCCTGGAAAAGGAACCTTCCCATTCCCTGTCAGTGCCAGCCACGGCAAGCAGAGTTTTCCTGCGGTTCAAGAAATTCAGGGAATCGCTGCGATTCCATAAAAATCCGCCCGATCTGGGTCAGCCAGCGGAGATGGGAAAGGTCAGGGAGCACTTCCTGGGATTTGTCAGGAAGAAAAACATCCTCTGGAGCCAGACCCTGCTCAAACCGTGAGAGGAGAAATGAGATCCAGCTCCGGAGCGGGACTGGGATGGGAGAGGGATTTTTCCATGCCCTGAGTCCTCTCCTGGAGCCTGGAACGGGGAGGAAGATGAGGCAGCAATTCCCGACCTCCAGCTCCACTTCCCGACTCTCAGCCCTCTCCCAGCCCTTCCCAAAGTGTTATTTCTCCTTTTGGAAAGGGGAAAACAGAGGGATGGGCTCCGGATAACGGGAGGATTATCCCTGAAATCCCAAATAATTCCAGTGGGGCAAGGAATGAAGCTGGGAATGATTCGGGGCTGGGAGGATGAAGAGATCAGGCCGTGATTCCAAAGTTCAGCCAGACCCTCTGGAAGCAGAAAAGGGTTTGAGGTGATCCTGATCCACAAAGAAAATCCAGATTCTGGTGGATGAGCCAAACCCTGGATGGAGAAGGAGCTGGAGAAGGTGATCCCAATCCCAAGGGGTTTTTATGTGCATTTTCACGGATTTTTATGTTCATTTTCAGGGATTTTATGTTCATCTCCAGGATTTTAAAGTGAATTTTCAGGTCCCCCACCACCTAAACCTGACCAATCTGTTATTCCTCATTTTTTCTTGGGAAGAGGGAGAAAGAGAAGAAGACAGGAAGGAGAAGGATCAGCATCTATTCAGGAAGGAGGGGAAAAAGAAATCAAAATAATATCGGGAAGAGGCATCGCTGCAACAAAATCCAAGGAAAAGGAACATCCCCGGGGCAGGAAAGCGAATCCTACAGGTGCAGAGAGCAGATCCTGCACTTGTATCCCTCGGGAAGAGCCTTCCCTGGGAAGCTGTTCCTGCTTGGAATGTGCAGAGGCAAAGCAGGACCTGCTGGAGAGCCCTCGGTGCAGGGAATCGGGAGCTGCTGCTGCTGCTCCCAAAAAGCTTTTTTTGGGATGAGTTTGGGGCCGGCTGCACCCCCTGGCTCGGCCATTCCCGCATTCCTGAGGTGGGCAAAGGCTCTCCCGCTGCTTGGAATGTGGGAAACGCGTGTTGGGTGTGGAAAATGGGAATTTCCCGTGTCTGTGAGAGGTGGGAATCCTTCCCTGGGTGACCCGGAATGGTGTCGGGGCGTTGCAGGGCGGCGCTGGGATAACCGGGATCGGGTTTTCCATGGAAGCGGCAGGAGGAGGAGCTGTCCCTGGTGCTGGAAAAGGTCGCTCCCTGCTCCCGGGTTTTTGGGAATAGCGAGGAGGGCAAAGCCAGCAGAAGGCTCCATGCACAACATGCACAGCTGCGGCCCCAAATTCCCGCTCAACCCTTCCAATGGACACCGGGAATGGGAGGAATCTCCTGGATCAAAGCCCCTGGGAGAGCCACAGGGAATTGTGGGCGCATCTTAAAAATCTCCCAAACCTCCGGCTGCGTTCCCATGGAGCCAGAAATGTTCTGTGTTTTGTAGGGTGGGGACGGCGAGGCTTAAAAAGGGAGAGGGGTTTGTGTGGAGCTGGAGTTAAAATCCTCTGTGAGAGGGGGAAAAAGCTTCTTAATAGGGAAAAAAAATTCTTTAATAGGGAAAAAACCCTCATTAATAGGAAAAATTCCCTCTTTCATATGGGAAAAAAGCCCCTCCAAAATACGGGGAAAACCCCATCTTAAATAGGAAAAACCCCCTTCTTTAATAGGGGGAAAAACCTCTCTTTAATGGGGAAAATAATAACCATCCTTAACAGGGAAAAAACCCCCTCTTTAATAGGGGGAAACAAAGTCTTTAATAGGGAAAAAACCCTCTAAAATAGGGGGGGAAACCCCCTCTAAAACAGGGGGAGGGAAAGCCTCTAAAATAGGGGGAAAAACCTTCTTAATAGGGGAAAAAACCCTTGTGGAGGGGGAAAAAAACCCCTGTTTAATAGGGGGAAAAAACCCTCTTTAATAGGGCAAAATCCCTCTATATTAGGGAAAACCCCCTCTTTAACGGGGAAAAAAAAACCCTTTAATAGGGAAAAAACCCCTCTAAAATAATGAAAAAACTCCCTCTTTAACGGGGAAAACCCCTTTTTGATATTGAAAAAAAATCCTTTAATAGGAAGAAAACCCTCTTTAANAAAATAGTGAAAAAACCCCCTCTTTAACAGGGAAAATCCCTTTTTAATATTGAAAAAAATCATATAATAGGAAGAAAACCCTCTTTAATAGGAAAAAAATCCCTTTAATAGGGAAAAACCCCTCTTTAATAGGAAAAAACCCCTCTTTAATAGGGAAAAACCCCATTTTAATGGGAACTCGACTCTCCTTTGGGCTCGCCCAGTGCGTGGCCACCACAGTTTGGTTTTCATGAGACTTTTGCGCGGCTTTTAAGCCCGGCTTAGAGACCTTTTAATCTTCGCCTGCCCCGCTGCGGAGCCGCCCCTGCTCCCCTTGTGCCTGGAATGATTGAAATGCCCAATTGGCGTGGCCATTGGAAGGGTTTTAACGAACTTTTCTGCTTAATTGGCAGCTTAATTGGAAAGCTCCGTCGCCCCCATGCCGGTTACCTCCGGGTACGGTACCTGGGCTTGGCGTGGCTTCGGAGGCAGCGCCGGGGGCAGAGAGAGGGGGGGAAAAAAACGGGAAAACGGAGAGAAAGAGGGGAGAGAAAAACACAGGAATTTATCAAACTGCCCCAAAGTGCCGCTGGCACAATCGGAGTCACCGGAGAGCAGAGAGAGAAGTGAGAAAATGGGATTAAATCCAACCTGGAATCCTGGAATCTGGGATAAACCACGCCAGGATCCAGGTTAAACACCTGGAAGGTGCCAGAGGTGGCACTGAGGTGGCGGCGGTGGCATCGAGGTGACAGTGGTGTCGTTAAGCCGAGTATTTAAGCGGGTGTTTAGGTCTAATCCCAACAAAACCTGGTTTTGACACCGAATTTCGCCTCAATTTTTCCTTTCTCGTGTGGGGATTTGATTTAAACTCCGCATCTGAAGGAGTCTGGCGACCAGAAAACCTCCTCGGGAGGCGTTAATGGGTTTAATTTCCTTAATCCGCTTATTTTCCTTAAATTCTAGCCTTAAATTCCAGTCTTTCCCGCAGATTGGCAGGAGGTGCCATCAAAGTGAGCGAAACTCACCTATTTCCTGTTGTACCTCGTGTTTGGAGGGCAAATTTGGGTGATTTGGCTGTAAATTACTTTAATTTTCTTTTTTTTTTTTGCCGTTTGATGGCCAAACGTTGTCCTTTTTTCACCACATCCTCACCCCAAACCCCTCAGAGGGGGTTCCTTACCTTGCCCAGCAGGTTTGGGCACCCCCTGCTAATTCCTGATATAAATCAATTAAAACTGATGCACCACCAGGTGGTCCTGGCTCTTATCTCGCCCTTATCAGTGTCCAGAAACAAAGAAAATCGGGTGTGAACCTGCTAAAAATATTCAATTTTCAACTTCAATCCGACCCCTGAGCTCTCATAATTCCTTTTGAAGCAATTCCAGGCCCCTCTCATGTTTTCCTTGGCTGTTTTCTCCCCCCCATCCAATAAATTTTGCTGGATCCCACCCCAGGGGTGTCAGGAATGGTTTTATTCCCACTGGATCCAGGCAGGAATCACTTTCCCCTCTCAGAGCCATTAGCTGGGATGGGGGGATGGAGGGAAGGAGACAAAAACCCCATTAAATCCCAGCTCTAACCCAATCCCAGCTCTGTCAGCTGAGCCTAAAGAGGGGAAAGAGCCGCCCTCGGTTCCCTCGGGGCTCCAGAACTTCCACTTAAATTTGATGGATGTTCCACAGCGGGAATTTTATCTGATTATGGGGCTGCAACTGGGGCTCTGGAGGGTTTGTAGGGTCAGGTGACGCCTGTGGGGTGACAGGGAGGTGGCACCGAGGTCCCTGTACACCAAAATCCCCCGAATCTGCCCCTGTTGAGCTCACACAGAAGAGCAAATCAGAGCTTCACCCTCAGCACGAGGAGAGCGAGACCCCAAAATCATGGAATGGTTCGGGTTGGAAAGGACCTTAAACCTCACCCAGTCCCACCCAGGGACACTTTCACAATCCCAGGTGGCTCCAAGCTCACCTCGGACACTCCCAGGGATGGAGGAGCATCCACAACCTCTCGGTGCCAGCGCTTCCAAACCCTCTGAGTGAAGAATTCCTCCCTGAATCCCATCTAATCCTGCCCTCTTTTGGTAAAAAACACAAATTCATTAAATTTCCTCCTGCTCCGGGGCACATGAGGAATGTCCCTCCCTTGGGGACAGCCAGGAGGTTCCCTGGAGCACCGGACGGTCCCCAGGTCACCTCAGCTGGGTTTTTACGGCAGCATTTGGCCACCTCCGCCTGTGCAGGAAAATCCCTGCGGCCATCGCTGCCCTGCGCTCCTGGTTTGTGGGATTCCCTGATTCCATTTTTGGGCTGGTCTATGTCCTGCCATGATGACATTTTTGGGCTGTTCCATGGCCTGTCACGATGACACTTCTTGGTTGTTCCATGGCCTGTCATAATGACATTTTTGGGCTGGTCTATGTCCTGTCATGATGACATTTTTGGGTTTGCCATGGCCTGCCATAATGACATTTTTTGGCTGTTCCATGTCCTGTCCTGATGACATTTTTGGGGTTGCCACATCCTGCCACGATGCCATTTTTGGGTTTGCCATGGCCTGTCACGATGATGTTTTCTGGGGTTGCCACATTCCGCCACGACACCATTTCGGGGCTGTTCCGTGGCCTGCCACGATGCCATTTTTCGGGTTTGCCATGTCCTGTCACCCCCTGTCCCCTCGGCAGAGCCAGGTGCCGCCCTTACCTTCGTCCAGCAGCGCCGGCGACTCCTCTGACAGGGGGTCTCCCTCTCCCACCTGGGTGCGGGCGCGGAGCACGAAGCGATAGCGGGAGATGGGGTCCGACCTCTGCAGGGTGAACTTTGTCTGGTTGGGGGACAGGTTCTCCACCACCGCCCGGCCCATCCGGGAGCCGTTAACTGCGGAGGGAAGGCAGGGCAGGCTGGGCTCAGCCTGGGCTCAGGAATTCCTGGGGTCTCCAGCTCATCCCGAACCCCCCAAAGGATCTGTGGGGTCACTGTGGGGCTCAGAGCTGTTGCTGCTCTTGAACACGCCCGTTTTGGGGCACTTGGGGACAGCCTGGCTGGGGACCTGCTGGGGGGGGACATCCACGTGGGCAGAGAAGGCTCAGGGACGTTCAAGCTCTGGGCATCCCCTCATCCAAATTGTGTTGGGTGAGCACAAAAACGCCGCAGGCTGCACCTAAAATCTTCCCAAATCCAAAGATCCAGCTGATTTTCCCTCAAAAATTGATTCTGGGAAGCTGCTGAGCACCCACCACCCCACCTGCAGATGTCCAGGACCCCTCCCAACAGCAGTTTTTCCCACCGTGGAAGTCTCCAGTTCCTCATGGATCTCCCTGCCCCAGGAAAAAGCGGGATGGGAAGAATTCCCCGATTTATCACCGAGAGGAGAACGTGGGACGTACAGGGCTGGTATCGGAGCGTGTATCCCGTGATGACCCCGTTGGGATGCTCGGGGTGGTCCCACTCCAGGTTGATGATTTCCAGGTTGGGCTGCCGGATCCGCAGGTACCTGGGGGAGCTGGGCACTTGGAGGGGAGCGGGGAGGAGAGGGGAGAGAGGAGAGAACACACACAGGGTAACGAACCTCGCACTGCTGCACCCGCCACTGGCTGGGCCAAACCCTGGGGACTCCGAAATTCTGGCACAGACACATCCCGAATGGATCGCACAAGGATTTATCCCAAAAACCATGAGCCTGATGGGAATTTTCAGCAGGGAGGAAAAGCAGAGTGGCTCTGGTGCGATCCCAATCCCGTGGGATCCTCCAGCGGGAGGAGGATCCAGCACCTCCAGCAGCTCCAGCCCCGCTTCTCCTGTCGGACCCAAATTTCCCGGCCTTCCTTACACCCCTCTCCCATCCCAAGGTTTTCACCCCAAAAATTTCTCTCTTAGAACCATGAAAAGTATCCCAAAAACGTCTCTTAACTCCTGCCCTATTTCTTTGTGTTGGACACAAATTTCCCGGACTTCTTTCCATCCCCCATCCACCCCAAAGTTTTCATCCCAAAGATTCCTCTCCTAGAACCACAAAATATACCATGAAAACTTCTCTTAACTCCAGCCTCGCTTCTCTGGGACCCAAATTTCACATCCTTCCTTACACCCCCTGCTCATCCCAACATTTTCATCCCAAAGATTCGCCTCTTAAAACCCCCAAAAGTGGCTTCTCTTATCCCAAAGAATTGCCAGAAAATGGAATTCCAGAGGTCTCCCACAGGGAGTGGGAGATCCTCACCACTGCCCACTGCTCCTCACCCTAAGGAATGTTTGGGATTGTCCCTGCTTTAACTACTGAAGGAAGGAAAGAGTTATCCAGCCTGGAGTTAAATTATTCTCCTGATTTCCTCCTAATTGCGGTGTCTTAATTGGGGAGAGAGAGATTGGAGAGCTCGGGGTTTATTTTTAGTTGTTCAGGATATCCTTCAGCCTCCTCAGTGTCAGTTTGGGTCGATAAAAGGGCTTGGTGGCGTAGGAAAAACAAAAATCCATGTTTTCCATGTGATAAGAGTAAAATCCACTGTAATTATTAATTAATGCCACCCATGTGTCCTTATCGTCACCCCAAATGTCCAAAGCCACCCCAAATCCCCCAGGAATGGACTCACAATGCCCCTGCCTGTAAAACCTACAGGAATTGAACCCTTTCTTCTGAAACAACCTCAATTATTCACAGAAAATCCTTAAAAAATGGGGATTTTTTCCCAAGGAATTGCGAAGGAAGAGGCAGCGCTGAGAGATGCCGGGATGGGATGGAGAGGAAGAGAAAAGGGGGGACCCCAAAATACTTTGAGACAAGATTTGCAAATCTTTTCTTGTGCTTTCGTGACCTTCTGTGCCCGAATTCCCTCCTGAGCTGCAGGAAAAGTCACTTCCAGCCACTGGAATTGCAGCTCCAACACGGAAT
Organism: Aleadryas rufinucha; assembly: GCA_013397815.1. Lineage (NCBI taxonomy): Eukaryota > Metazoa > Chordata > Aves > Passeriformes > Aleadryas > Aleadryas rufinucha. The sequence continues at coordinate 9,822 of VZTH01002889.1, forward strand.
TATCGGCGTGTCTATAAATAGCTCCTGTGCCAGCGACAAAATTAAACCCTCGAGTTCATCCTTGACACAAGAACGAGGTGCTCTTGCCTTAAAAGCCTGGCAGACGAATCAGGGATGTCCTTCCTGAAGGTCCTGGGAAGGTTTTCCTGCCTTTTCCAGGATGGATCCATCCACTGCCACGTCCCCAAACCACGGCTCGGGGACATTCACAGCTCGGGCAGCAAATCGAGGGCACGGAACCGTGCCTAGGAAAGGCTTTTGCAAATATTTCTCTCCTTCAGCCCAAAATCTTCTTCGCTGAGGTGTCCATAGCACCTGAATTCTGGGAATTTTGGGAATGCTGATGCAGTCAGGAGCCAACTCCAGGTGCAGCTTCAGCGACGTCACCGCCAGCGACGGCGCCCAGGTGACGCTCAGCTAAAATCTCTCCTTGGGCGTGGCTCAGCTCCCCGGAGCTGCTTCACCCAAACCTCTCCTGGCAGGAAAATATTCCCTGTGGGAACATACCTCCTTCAGGGGTGGGGAATTCCTTCATTTCGCTGCGGGGCCCGTCCCCCCGGCCGTTGGTGACCACCATCTCCAGCTTGTAGTTGCTGTAAGGGAACAGCCGGGACACGATGCCCCGGTTGCGGTCTCCGGGAAAACTCACAAACTGCCGTTTTTTGGAGACCCACAGGTTCTTCAGCAAGCTGCTGTCTCTCCAGAAATAGGCCTTCAAGAAACACGCAGGCCAGGTGAAGCTTTTTCCCGTTTAATGGTGGGGTTTTTTTGGATTTTTAGATGTTAAAAAGCAGAGTTTTGCCTTTAAGGGCGGCTCGGGGCTGTGGAAGTTTTTAGAGGAATTAGTGAAGCTCCACGAGGAAAATCGGGGGTGTTACCCGAGGAAGAAGATGAGCAGGGGGTTAAGAGCTTCCCAAAACCACTGAGCTCGGACTAAAGCTGTTCCTAATTCCCAAGGATTAAAAACCGGTTGATTCTCCCTTTCCACTCAAGAGTAGTGGTGGACAAGGGAAGGTGGGACACACCCAGGCACGAAAAAAAGCCTGAATTTGGGAAATCTCCCTTTGAAACCCTCGACTGCAAATCCTATTTCATGGAGAAATAAGAATCCATTCAGAAAATCCCCCAGAATCAGGAAAAGCAGAGCCAGTGGATCACTGGATTTGGAATGCTGGGATTCTTTGCCAGACACGAGGTTTTGGGAATGTTTTAACGCCGAGGGAAGGGCCCTGCTCAGGGTTTGGCTTAATTTGAACAGCTCCATCCTCTGTGCATCAGCAGCAAATATTAAATATTAAATATAAGCCCAGAAAGACCCAGAAAAACCCGGATCCACGCTGACTTTAGTGCCCAGTTAGTCCTGACCGTGGGTTTAGGCTTTGCCAGGGTTGTTGATCAGTAAAACACGCTGTTGGTATTTTGGGGATGACACAAAATCTGACCTGGTTGGAGCCATTCCCTCAGAGCCCTGCAGGGGGCAGGACCATCCTGATCCCTCCCTGTTTTCTTGGAGCATCCCAAATCCTGCAGCCAGTCCCGGAGGAAGCAACAGGAGACGTCCCCAACCCCATCCTGACACCCCAAAGAGCAAATCCTTGGTGGTGCCCCACATCCAAAGGCTCCTGGTGACCACAGGGAAGTTTTCTGTCATCCCCACATCCAGCAGCTCCATCCCTGGGAGCCAGCTGGGAATTTTAGGAGGTTTAGCTGGGTTAATGGTCAGTACTGGGGCAGGGTTTGGGGAATTTGGGAATTTGGGATTTGCTCACTCTGTACTCCTTGAGCTGTCCCTGGATGGTGTCCAGGTGCACCCGGGTCCAGGTCAGAGCTATGGCAGTGCTGTTTAAGACTCTGATCCTGACATCCGTGGGCGCAGCCTTGGGATCTGGGCGGGCAGGGATAAAGCAGAGTGGTCTTTAGGAACCTGGAATTACCCTGGAGCTGGGATAGATGGACAGATGGACACATGGACACCCCCTGCTGTGCTTTTCCCATCACGAATCCCATGAGCAGCAGCCCCATGATGGCTCCGCCCTCTTCCATGGGAAGAAAATAAATCCAATTTCACTCCTCCAGCCATCAGGATAACATTCCTGATCCAGCTAAAAGCAGGAATTCCTGCAACAGGGAAGGGCTCTGGCTCAGCTCCCTCTCCAGGTGAAGGATCCCAGCACATCCAACCCTTTCCTGCCTCACCTGGCCCAAAGTTGGACCCCAAAGTTCCAAAAAAACCACCTCATTTCCTTATTTTTAATCAGAATTGTCCATTATCTCAGCTGGCCATGGCCAGGAACATCTTCCACTGTCCAGATCCTCCAAGCCTTGTCCAACCTGAAACCGGATTTTTGTCCCAAATCCCGCAGTGCCCCGCCCACATTCCGGACACAGGAGCCACCCTGGCACGGGATCATCCCTGAGATCCCACCCGCAGATGAGGAACACTCACAATCCTCCCCGGAATATCCGATGTAGGTGTCGGGCTCCGGGGCTCTGCCGAAGTCGTTCTCGGCCTGCACCTTGATCTCGTAGGGGACGTAGATGGGCGTGTTCCACACCACGTGCCGGGCGCTCCGCACGGTCTCGTTGTACCACCTCCCGCGCGGGTCCCGCCGCCGCCACCTCACGATGTACCTGAGGTTGGGCCCATAAGCCTGAGTTGCATTCAGAGGCTTCAGTGGAGCGAAAACAGAGAAGGGAAAAGTGAGAGGGAGAAGAAAAAAAAATATAAATTGGATTTCTCCGCCCGTGGAGATCCAAAAGTTCTGCTCAGCGACGGGGTTTTATTTCAGGCTCCGTCAGCAAATCCCAAAGGAGCGCAAGGTTTTGTTCCCAAGGAGAGGCAGAACGAGTTCTTGTCCTCCAGAGCCATGGCAGAAACAGGGAATTTTGTTCACAGAATCCAGGATTTTATTCCTGGAATGGTTTGGGTTGGAAGGGATTTAAATTCCAAGCCTCTTCCACGGGCAGGGACACTTCCACTAGCCCAGATTCCTCATCTGTATATTATATAAAATAAATCAAACACGTACTTAATATAGAATTATACAGTAAATATTCCGTATCTATTATCCCCATATTCCCATCTCTATTCCCGCTGCCATTCCAACCCTCCTCACGGCTCATCCCTGATTTGTGGCTGACACCTGCTGGTGCAAGAGGCAAAGCAGGAGATGCTCCGTAAATCCTCTGAGCTGCTCAAGGAATCGACTCTCGGAGCATCCTCGGGAAGCTCAATCTGGAATCCGGCATCTTTGGGTGTCACATCTTTGATTTATTTTATTCTAAATTTTTTGAATTATTCTTTTTATCACAGACCTTGTTCTAGGCACTAAAAACGGCCTTTTTTGTGTCTTCTGCTTTTTATTTCATCATGGAATGGTTTGGGTTGGAAGGGGCCTGAAATCCCATCCCATTCCCCCCCCTGCCATGGGCAGGGACACCTTCCACCATCCCAGGCTGCTCCAACCTGGCCTTGGACACTTCCAGGGATGGGGCAGCCATGGATTCTCTGGGAATTCCATCCCAGCCTCTCCCCACCCTCCCAGGGAGGAATTCCTTCCCAATATCCTGTCTATCCCTGCCCTCTCTCACTCTGAACCCGTTCCCCTTCATCCTACAACTCCATCCCAAAAGGCATCGAAGAAGAACTCACGGTCCACGTTATCTCCATGTTGTTTTTTTGGGTCCCTGCCCCTTGAACTCCCGTTGGATTTATTTCAGGACCTGAAATTCACATTGAAAAGCAAAAAAAAAAAGGATTTTTCAATGTCTGAAAACAACCACTGAGTGGTTAAAAACCCTGCAAGCCGAAAGTCCTTCCAAGGCAGAAGTTAATGGCCTGATTTTTCCAGAAGTTCCCATTCAGGTTAATGGGACACGAGACTCTCAGTCCTCTGGAAAACCAGGCCATTTATTTAGGAGGCTCTTTTTTGTTCCCTAAATGTCCTAAATCTTTGAAAGGGAACCATTGTGGAGGGAGCAGAGTTTGTCGCTCTGAGCCCGAAACACGGCGGGCACTGTCAGGAGCCAACACTAGATGCCAGCAGAGCCTGCAAAAATCTCCCTGGAATGGGTAAAGGAAGAAATGCAGCAGAACTGCTGAGATTCCTGTGAATTCCTCATGTGGAATTTTCCCAAATATTCTCCGACAAAGCACGGGGCAGATGAATTCAAGACCCGAGTCTTGGTTGTGGGTTGGAGCTCGTTTCGTTCTTTCGTCACGGAATTTGGGTGGGATCTTAAAATCACCCAATTCCCCCCCCTGCCATGGGCAGGGACACCTTCCCTCATCCCAGGTTGCTCCAAGACCCATCCAACCTAGCCTGGGACAGTTCCAGGGATGGGGCAGACACCTTTTTTTTTGGATAACCTGTGCCAGGACCTCCCCACCCCCACAGCATCGACCAGCTTTAACAGTAGCCAATAATGAACAATATTTACACTTGAGCCTGATTTTCCTACAGATTTCTGAGCTTCCCATAATCTGAAAGGACTGAAAAAATTCCTTTAGGAATTTTCCCTTTAAGGAAAAGAAGGAAAACCAGGTTTTCCTATAATAATTAGTGACTTTTGCATAAATCTCTGAGTTTTGCCACCCTGAAGGACATCACCCATGGCCATGATAATTCCGTGTAGAAAATCCCACCGCAGCCTGTGCCAACCTATTCCTGGGATCGAGGGGGGAGCCTCATTGGAGAGTGGTGGATTCCAAGGTCAAAAAGCCTGGGAAGAAAGGACTCACGTGCCCCGTTGGTCTGGTAGCGCTCGGAGGGCAGGCTGGGCGAGCTGCTGCCCACGTCGTTGACGGCGATCACCCGGAACTGGTAATTCACGTACGGAGAGAGGCTCAGCACGGCCGAGTTGACGCTCCCGGGATACCTGGAGTGGTCGTGCCAGATTCCCGGCTGGAAGCGGTCCTCCTCAAACTGGACAATGTAGTCTGGGAAGAGCGCGGAGAGGCGGGTGAAGGGTTTGGATGGGAAGGGATTTTCCGTCACTGGGGGAGGAGGAAGGGGACAGGGATTTTGGGGACAGGGGACAGACCTGTGATGGGGCTGTTGTTGTCGTCGCCAGGGATCCACGTCAGCGTCACGCTCCTCTCGGCCAGGTCCGTCAGCTCCAAGTCCCGGGGCCGCTCGGGTCGTTCTGTTGGAATGGGATAAATGAGGCTGGAATTGTCCCAGGAGCGAGTCCCAGTTCCCATCACCTCTCCCAGCCCCGTGGCAGGATGTGCTCCAGGGCACAATCCACGTCCTGCGGCTCTTCAGGGGACCAGAGTGATTTTAAAATATAAATGTGGTCATTTCTGACAGTGATTTGCCTGGAAATCCTGCCTTTCCCAGGAAAAATCCTGCCTTTCCCAGGAAAAATCCTGCCTTTCCCAAAAAAAAACCTGGGGAGAGAAGCAGCAGGTTCTGGTTTAGGGGGATTTGTGACACAGAGAAATGCAAATGAACAGCAGGGAAAGGACACAAAACCTCAAAGGAAACATAAATTTGTTAGAAATTCCCTGGTTTTTTTTAACCTGGTCACAAGGTCACAGCTCATGCAATGACAGGAATAAACTCCAGTAAAAATTAGGAGATTCCATGTGGGGTTTTTTCTCCCGTCAGGATTTTCAAGCACAGGTAAAGTGACTCCTGCACTCAGGAACTGCCACCGTGGGACACAGAATGTGGTGGCACAGGACCTTTCTACCCATCTGGGTGGGTTTTCAAGGACAGCTGGGACAGGACTTGGAAAAATCAGCTCCTTCAAGGACAATTCAGGCAGGACTTGGAGTTCCAGCTCCTTCAAGGACAACTTGGAGAGGACTTGGAGCTCCAGCTCCTTCAAGGACAGCCTGGAATCATCAGCTCCTTCAAGGACAACTTGGAGAGGACTTGGAGCTCCAGCTCCTTCAAGGACAGCCTGGAATCATCAAATCCTTCAAGGACAGCTTGGGCAGGACTTGGAGCTTCAGCTCCTTCAAGGACATCTTGGAAGCATCATCCCCCAGTTTTTCCAGCTGCCACCCTTTTCTCTTGGAGTTATTGGCGAGGGAAAACCAAAACCAAGGTGGAAAACAAAAGGAAGGCGAGGAATTAGTGACGATTACCTTTGGGTAAATCTCTCAACCGATTAGCGGGGACGGCTGCAAGGTAAGACAGTGCTTGTTAACCGGGTTAGTTTAAGCTTGGGTGGCCAAAGGAGCACCTGGCAAACATAAAGTTCCACATTTCAGCGGGAATTGATCCACTTTGGGAAGCAGAGCAGGAAAATCCTTCCCCCAGAGACCTCCATGCTCTATCCACACTTGTAGTCGACAGCAAAGGGGAAATATCAGCCTGATGTGGGGTTAATGAGCCATTAGGGGGGAGGAGGGGAAATAAATCAAGCCCAGGGGAATTATTTGGGATTTGGGATTCCTATTCCAGCCATGGAGGGGCACTGGCAGGCTGTGGCATTCCTGGGAATCTGAGGTGGCCAGAGGATGATAAATCCCTGTTTGCCAAGCAGAGCTTGCTGTGGCATCAAGGGGGAATGGGGTGAAGTTTGTCCCTCCCAGTGCTAAGGGGACACACGAAGGGGACACGCGGGGCCAGGGTGAGCTGGCTCAGCCCCAATCCCATTGCTCAGCATCCCAACACCCTGCTAAATTCACTCCCAGATTTAGGACTGTTCTCATGGAGCTTCATGGTATTTTGGGCTGTGTGCAATAATTAATCTTTAATTTTTTGCCTTCAAATACCAGGCTTTTCGCACCATTTCTGTTCCACTATCCGAGATGAAGCAGCGAATCCTGCAACAATGGAACCCCTGCTCTTCCAGCATCCAGGGGACAATGGATGCTCTTCCAGCATCCAGGGGACAATCCACCCCACCTCCCTGAGCATCCAGGGGACAATCCTGGAGCCCAGTCCCCCCTTCCAGCCTGACCTCAGGGTTGGGGTGTCCTGCTCAAAGCCAAGCACTCAGCTGTGGGGTCAGGAGGGCTTTACCCAGCACGGTGAGATAGGCCTTGGCCAAGTCCTTGTCCAGCTCCGTGCTGGCCACGCACGTGTAATCGCCCTGGTCCTTCTCAGCCACGCCATAGATCGTCAGACCATCCTCTTCCTTCTTCATCCTTCAAGGAAACAACGTCCCAAAACTCTGCCCCAACAGATTTAGGAAGCAGCGTCGAGGGCTGGATCTTCCCTGACAAAATCCAGCTGGAAACCCAACCAGAGTGGGAGAACATCTCCAGTCTGGAGGTTTCGTCAGCTGAGGATGTGCTGGGTTATTCTGGGAAAGCTCATTTCCTAAGGAATCACGTGCCCTGGGGTGTATCTGGGGAATAATCACATTTTTAGGACAACAGCCAACCCCGGGCTCGTGCCCTGGGATCAGATCTCGCCTCACAAGAAAGGGGAGTCAGGTACGGAAAGGAAATTAAAGCTGTGCCAGCCACAGCAGAGGAACATTAATTTTGGAGCAGCTCGTTATGAACTCCCAGGTTTTATCAAGATGTCCTAAAATATCTGGGAATAAAACCTGCAGCGAAGTCTGGATTTATTGATAAATCAGCTGGAATTGCTGAAGGGAACCGGTGAGATTAAAAGTGTCAAAACCATCAAATGTTGCTTAGGTGGGAACCCAATATTTATCCCGGGGAGCTCCTGGAATGTTCTGCTAAAAATCCAACAACGCTGGGAGAGAGACCCACGGAATTTTTGGGCACAGACCTGGCTCCCAGGTATAGGGGGGCATCGTCCTTGAGCCAGGTGACCGTGAGCCGGAGCGTGGGGTCGTGCTTGACGCGGCAGTGGAGCCTGGGCATGGCACCCCTCTTGACCACCTGGTCCTCGGGGCCCCTCACGATCCTGGTGGGGTCTGTATGGGGTCACAAACAAAGGGTCACACCCCAAACTCCTCCTCAGGTCCCCTCACAACTTTTGTGGGGTCTGTGTGGGGTCAAGGGGTATGTCCCGAACTCCTCGGGTCCCGCCATGATCCTGCTGGGATCTGCACGAGGTCACAAAGGGTCATGTCCCGAAATGCTGGGGCGTGGCTCAGGGACTCAGCAGAGAGTGGGGTTGCTTGGGAAGGACAAGCACATTTGGGGTGTTTGTCCATCTTGGAACAAACACATTAATTTAACAAGTCATTAATTCGTGCTGAGTCTTTAAAAAAAATCCCCATTTTTTGGAGTCAGCAGCCAGATTTGCTGAACGGGGTAAAAACAATCCCAAAAAATGTTTTATTGTCCTCAGCCAACCCCGAGGAACACTTGGGGTCGGTGTTTGCACTGCTGATGGCATCTCCCAGCCAGACACCCACCCCAAGCCCTTCCACCATCCTCAGCCTTGGTTTTTCCCAACATTAAAATGGAATCTCCACCATTTTCAGGCTCTGAGCTCCGACCTCCTGGAAGATCAGGTCGACCACAACCAACCCCCTTCGCCTCAAGGATTATTCCTGCTGCATCTTCCAGAAGATCCAACATTTTAACCTCAACTATTCCTGCTGCAACTTCCAGAAGTTCCAAGATTTTGACCTCAACTATTTCTGCTGCAAATTCCAGAAAATCCAAAGTTTTGGCCCCTTCGTGCCCCTACCTTTGACCTCCAGGCGGACCTGGGCCTCAGCCTTCCCCAGGATGTTGGTGGCCACGCAAGTGTAGATTCCCTGGTCCTCCTTCCGAGCCATGAACATCTCCAAGCTCCCGTTCTCATGGGCTTTGTAGTTGCCTCCATCCAGCGTGTTCCCCTGGCCGTTCTTAAACCTCCCAACACCACAAAGTGCTGTTGGAAGGGAAGGAAAAGCAGGAACCCCACCCCTTTCCCACCCCTCGGGATGGAGCGGGATGGGATCCGGCTCTTACCAGCGCAGGGTGGGGATGGGGGACCCGAAAAAGGGACAATCCAGGCGGGTCCTGTTGTTCTGGATCACCTTGATCAGCTGGTTCCGGGGGGCCAGGATCCGGGGGGGGACATCTGCCAACAGCCAAAATTCCAGCCATGGAGAAGGAGAAAAAACGGATTCTGCTCCTCCTTTCCAGCCTTTTCCCCATTTTTTTTGGTTCACTTTTCCTACTGGCACTTTCAAAACCCAGTAGAGCTTCTCCCTTCCCGCTCACGTCCCCTTCCCTCCCCTTCCAGCCTTGTTTTGTGACTCATATCCCTGGATTTGCTCAGCCTTTGCCTGGTTTGAATCCATGGCAGTGGATTCCTGCTCCAAAGTCTGGGTGCATTTGTGCGTTCCCTCAGAGCAGCAAAGAGGAAAAGTCATGGAAAACTTCTGCAGGGAAAAGGGGGCTTGGAAAAAACAGGAAGAATACTTTTACATGGGAATATGGTAGTAGGAGAAAGAGGAATGATTTTGAACTAAAATAGGAGAGTTTAGATGGGATATTGGGAAGAAATTCCTCCCTGTGATGGTGGGAAGGGGCTGGGATGGAATTCCCAGAGAAGCTGTGACTGCCCCACCCCTGGAAGTGTCCAAGGCCAGGTGGGACTGGGCTTGGAGTAACCTGGGATAGTGGAAGGTTCTATCTCCCATCCGTGGCAAGAGGGTGGAATTTTAGATGAATCCCAGAATCAAACAGGTTGGAAAAAGTTTGGAAAAGACCTTAAAGATCATCGAGTCCAACCTACGACACAACACCACTTTGTCAACTGGACCACGGCACATCCAGCCTTTTGAGCTGAGCTTTGAGCTGAGCTTTAAGGTCCTTTCCAACCCAACCCATGCTTGGATTCCATGGAAATTTGAGGTTTGGATGCTCCCATTCCCGCAGACTCACCCAGCACGCTGACGAAGGCGTTGGCCAGCAGGTAGCCGTGCTCGTTGGACGCGTTGCACTGGTACACGGCGCTGCTGCCGATCTGCGTGTCCCGGAACACGATGGTGTCCCCGGCCACCTCCCGGCTCGGGTTGGGGGGAGACGCTTCAAAACAGGGAGAGCTCCTTAAATTCGATTCCGAGCAAAAATCCACCCCATAACATCATGGAGCATCTTCCCAGCTCAGCCCAGTTCAAACCTGGCCATGGTGCGTGAGCTCCACAGCCACAACTGGGAGACACTGGGTGAACTGGGGTCATCCCAGACAAGCTGGGGGTTCATATGGAGCCCATGTGGGTGTTGGACCCCACCAGCAGCTCTGGCTCGTGCTCAGCCAGGAGATCCTTGGCTGGGATTTTGGTGGGAATTTGGCTGGAATTTTGGAGAAGGAGGCAACTCAGGCTCATGCTCAGCCAGGAGATCCTTGGCTGGGATTTTGGTGGAATTTGGGCTAGGATTTTGATGGGATTTCGGCTGGGATTTTGGAGAAGCAGGCGCAGTCTGTCCCTCACTCACCCTCGATGGGCTCTCCATTCACCAGCCACTGGATGGATGGTTTGGGGTTCCCGTTGGCCCGGCACACGAGCCTGCCGTCCTCGCCGGGGGCCAGGATCAGGTTCTCCGGCTCATCCAGCCAGTAGGGAGCAGCTGGAAAACAGCCCCGCCCCAGTGACACAGGGACAGCAGCACCACCCCCAAAATCCCCCCTCTGACGCTCCCTGGGGGAGGAAGGCAATGGAAACTCCGAGCGGGTTTCTCAGGATGCGGTGAAGGTGGGGAGGCCCCTTTCCCTCTCCTTGGCCACACAAACCCACCACCATTTCTATCAGCGGGATCCCATCTCCCACTGCTTTTGGGGCTGTTTGGACAAGATTTTAAATGAAAAAGGGAGGATTTAGATGGGATATTGGAAAGGAATCCTTGCCCAGGAGGGTGGGGAGGGGCTGGGATGGAATTCCCAGAGAAGCTGTGGCTGCCCCATCCCTGGAAGTGCCCAAGGCCAGGTTGGAGCAACCTGGAATGGTGGAAGGCGTCCCTGCCCACGGCACTGGGTGAACTTTAATCTCCCTTCCAACCCAACCCCTTCCACGATTCCTTGAAGAACACGGACACAGCACAGACCCACCCCCCAGGGAAAGGCCCTGCTGTCCCTCCCAGCATTCCATGAACGTCCCCTCCCGGCTCCAGGCGGGCAGGACCCAAAGAGGGAAGGTAAAGGTGACGTACCCTTCACTCTCACCGAGATCGTGTGGCGGATGCTGCCCATCTTGTTGGAGGCCAGGCAGAAATATTCCCCGGAGTCCTCCTCGGACACGTTGGAGATGCGCAGGGCCTTGTTGAAGTTTTCCTGCTTGGTTTTGCCCACCGGGAGCTCTCCCCCTTTCTTGTACCACATGATGTCCGGTGCTGGTCTGAGGAGAGGGGAGCAGATCAGAGCTTTTCCAAAGACGAGGGAATGATTCCCAAGTAAAGAGTTGTTATTCCTAAATAACGGTAAAATTCCCACCCCTGGGAACCCTCAAACACAGGGAGAAGCTCTGATCCAACTGCTGAGCCACCCTCCTTCCCACCGCCCTCCTTCCCATCACCGCCCCTAAACCACGGCCCTGAGCATTCCCAGCAATGTTCTCCTCCTGATCCTCCTGGGAATGCAGGATCATGGAATTCTGGAATGGTTTGGGATGGAAGGGATCTCAAAGCCCATCCCTGACCGTGGTCTGATGGTGTGGGCAGGACCACGAGCCCAGGACAGTTCTGCGGGGAACAAATGTCCTCCCCCACAGCTCCGGGGAAATTCCCAAACTTCAGGACAAACCAGTGAGGAATTATCCTTGGACAAGGATCTGAAAACACCTGGAAACCTCAGCATTTCTGTTTGCTCATCGAGCAGGTTATGAGGGCACTGTTAACAATTATAAAGGAGGGAATGATCCCTTTTTTCCCAATCCAGGGGTGATCCCGCACCCTGATCCCGCTGGGAATTGCCGGGGATCGCCCTCTCCGTGGTACGTACACTCCGGAGGCGATGCATTCCAGCAGGAGATCCACCCCTCGGAGCACCATCTGGCTGCTGGAAGTTCCGTAGGGATACATGAAGCTGGGAGTGGTTTCCGTGATCCCTCGGGCTGGAATCAGCGGGAGAGAAGGAAAAACAAAACAAAACCAAAACAAAAAAAAAAAAAAAAAACCAAAAAAAAAACAAAAAAAACAAAACAGGGGGCTTTTAAAAGTCTCCGGGAATACACGGAATGTGTCACCTCCCCGGCCATCCCGGGATTCTGAACTCACCCAGGAATGTGCCTGGAAAGGAAAGGAGGGCTCCAAATGAATTTGGGATTGAAAGAAAAAAGGGGAGGGAGAGGAAGTTTGGTGGGCAGGGAGGAGCAGGAGCAGCAGCGGGAGCTGAATCCCCATTCCATCATTTCCATCTTTTCTTGCTCTCCCTGCATCTGGAAAATGGGCTGGAATCAGATGAAATTGGGAAATGCTGATGGATGGAACACATAATGGAGGAAAAAAGGGAAAATGGGCACGGGAAGGGTTTGTTCAGACACGGAGCTGCTTTTCCATGGAGATCTCTGGGATACGGAGCATCCCTGGGGCTCCAGCAGCTCCAAGGAGGTTTTCCAGCTTTCCTGGAGGCCTGGAAGGATGGTTCCCCTTGGAAAGGGACAGCTCAGCCACCAAAATGACCCATTTAGGGCTGGACAGGGAAGTTTAACGGGAAAGAAACAAAGGGAAGACACGAGACAATTCCCTACGGATCCACACACAGCGAAGGCCTCTTTTTGCAGGGGGAAAAAATTAATTATTCATGGAAAAAATTCCATTAAGAAGTGGAATGATTGACCTAGATCTGGATCAGTGAGGACAAAACGGGATGAGATGGGCAGGAAAGCAGCAGCAGCGGGGATGGAAGTTATGGGANAATCCTGGAGTGATCCACGGGGAGAGATCATCCCGGATGCTGGAGCAGGATTTGGGATCTGCCCCAAAACTTCCTTGGCTCAATGAGTGGGAGGCAACCAGGATTTTGGGAATTTTGGGAAACTTCCAGAGCTGCAGCAGGAGAAGGAGGAGGGGAGGGAGGACAGGGGCTCTTCCTGCAGTTCCCACCTTAGGGAAGGAGAACCCAACCCCAGGATTCATCCATGGAATCCTCAGAATTGATTCCACACCCGCATCCCACCGCTCCCACGGGCTCCGCGTGCGCTCCCAGTTAGTCAATTATGGATTAATGGATTACCAGGGCAGGAAAATCCCGATTTTATCCCGAAGAGCCGGGTTCTCCGGCTCTGTTTGCATCCCTGCTCCAGGAAAAAGTCTCATTCCCTGCCAAACCAGCCCATCCCATCCCGGGGCAGAGCTCCCAAACCTCCACCACACTCAGGAGCTTCTCCCATCAAATCAGAAAAGTGGGAATTAATTCTTTTATCAGCCAAGATTGGCTTTGATCAGGATTTATTCCCGCTTCGGATCCTGTGGGATAACTGGAAGAGCTAAGCAGAGCAAGCCGGATTTTAAGAGCCTCTATTAATGATGACAATTAAAAATCTGAGAGATTAATTAGTACCCTCCTGGCTTTAATGAACCTAAGGATAACATGGAAAAAAAGCTGATTTTTGCCTCAGCACAGCACCATTAATTAATAATAAATAATAATTAATAAATAATGACCAATAAAGAAGAAAGAAGAAAGAATAAATAATAAATAATAAATATTTTGCTGTTCCTAACAGGAATACCAAAAAAAGAGAGGAAAATGAAAAAACCCAGGATTTAATTTCCCTTTAAAAAAAAAAGTGGGAAATTGTGCTAATGAAATATTCCATTTATCCTTTCAGATCGTTTTTCCCTGATAACTGCAGCCGGTTTTCCCACAGAATTCAGGGAATCATCGCTCCAAGCCCTGGGGACAAGGGCTGGGTGACGCTTCCCGTGGTTATCCCAGCCCTGGAGAGGAATTTGGGACGGGTGTCCCACAAACCTCCCGTGCTCCCCGTCCCCACCAGCAGATCCCACGTTCCCAAGCTCAGGAACGTCCTGGGAATGGGATTCACAGCCTTCCAGAGCCCTTTTCCAGCTGCCTCTGGAGCTGAGCCCGGATTTCAGGGATCAGCACCCCAAGGAAGAGCAGCCAAGAGCCCCAAATCCCCCCAACACCTCAAATCCTTGGGATTGACGTCCTTCCCCACATCCCAAAGCCTCCAGCATTCCCAGCCACGTCATTCCAGGGAGAATTCCAGGAAAAAGGCTGAGAGTCAGAGGTTTTTTTCCCCCAGCTCATTAATTATTAATTAATTATTGATTACAGGCTGGGTTGGAATCCAGGTCTGCACAGGGGTGGGAAAGGAGGATCGGAATCCTCTGGAGCCAGGAAGTTTTCCATGGAATGCTATAACACAAACAGCAGGAATTTTCTCCAGTGCAGCCATGAAATAGAGGAATAGAAATCCATGGGATTGTGTGGATGAAATCCCATTTTCCTGACCGAGTGACTCTTAAGATCCCTTTTCCCTGAACCAAGACATCCAGTGGGAAATCCGGAAGCCCAGGACAACTCCCCACTGGAATTCCCTTTGTCCCTGTCCCATCTCTGTCCCCTCCTCTCCAGGAGGTTGATGCTGCTCCCACCGAAGCTGATTTTGCTGACAATCCCTTTTCCCAGCCATTTTCCCAAGTATTTCCAGCCCATTCCAGCGCTTCCTCCCAGGCCGATTCCGCTGCGGAGCCTTTCCCAGCTCCTCAGCATCCTCCAAACCCTCCCGTTCCCGATGCCAGCATCCCAATTCCCTCAGCTGTGCCCTGCCTGGCACATCCCGCTCTTCCCACACTCCAGCTCTTCCTGCTCCCAGCTGGCAGCGCCCTCCTTGTCCCCAGAAGTCCCCGTGGGATGGGAATTGTGCCCTGGGCTGTGCCAAGCCCCAGGGAAGCTCCGGCTCCGGCAGAGATTTCACTCCAGGACACGGTGGGGACAGTGAGGGACATTCCCGGGGCTGACCCCGCACAGCCCCAAAAGCAGCGGGGAGGGCAGGAAGTGAATCCTGCCCAGGACGGCTCCGGATTTGGGAGCAGCTGGAATCCGTGGTGGCTTTGGAGAGGTGGTGACATTCCCGGGATTCCCTGTGCTCCCAAACCAGCCCCATCTCTCGCTCCCTAAAATCCCACACGGCTGCCCTCGTTATCCCAACGCATCCCTGACAATTCCAACCCATTCCCAGGGCAGCCATCCTGCTTTTTTTTTCTGTTCCTGAAGGATCACTTAGGATGGGCTTTTTCCAGCAGGGGCAGAAACCGGAAGGAATTCCCTGCCCAGATTTAGGATTTTGGGATGGGCTCCAGAGGCAATTCCCTGCCAGACAAAGGGCAGGAGCCTGTGGAAGCATCCAGCACATGTCCAGCCTCTCTGCACAGAAATCAGATTTTAGGAAAACCCAAATATTCCTCTTTTTTTTCCCCCCTTTTTTATCCCTGCCTGAGTTCAGCTGGAAATACCAGGAATGCTCCCTCTGGAAATGTTTTCTCTGGAGACACAGAAAAGAGGGATGAGGGCTCTGATGTTCAAATCCTGAGCTTTGCTGAGGACAGGAAAAGAGGGACCAAACTCAGCTCAGCCACGTGGGGCAGATCCTATAAACCCCAAACCTCCCAAGCCGGGCTTAACTCACTTAAACCTCGCTCAGCCAATAGGGGGGAACTTTGTGGGGTTTTGTGGTGTCTCAGACGGATTTGTGCCGACAAATTTTGGCAAAGCTGAGGCCACGACAGGGACACGGCGACAGCAAAGGGGACACGGGCAGGGAACGGGGTCAGTGGGGTTAGGCGGGGCTGGGTTAAGCCGGGACTCCCAAAGCCAGCGTGGACTCACCGCGGTACATGGCGGGGGAATATCCTAAAGACGTTTCGTTATGGGGCTTCTCTGCAATTAAACAGAACACCGTGAGCAGGGCCGGGGATGCGGGGACAGCGCAGGAGGGGGACACGGGGAGTTCCCAAAAAACAGCAAGGATGGGGGACACAGGGAATTCCCAAAAAACAGCAGGGACAGGGGACAGGGCTGGGGGCACAGGGAATTCCCAAAAAACAGCAGGGACAGGGGACAGGGTGAGGAACACAGGGAGAGGGCTGGGGACACAGGGACAGGGCTGGGGACATGGAGAATTCCCGAAAAACAGCAAAGAAGGGGGACATGGAGAATTCCCAAAAAACAGCAAGGACAGGGGACAGGGCAGAGGACACAGGGAACAGGCTGGGGACACAGGGAATTCCCAAAAAACAGCAAAGAAGGGGGACACGGAGAATTCCCAAAAACCAGCAAGGACAGGTGACAGGGCTGGGGACACAGGGACATCCCAAAAAACAAAGCAAAGATGGGGGATACAGGGAATTCCCAAAAAACAGCAAGGATGGGGGACACAGGGACATCCCAAAAAACAGCAAGGATGGGACAGGGCGGGAGCAGGGATCCAAAAGCATTCGGAGCGCTGGCACCTTCCACAACAAACACAGCCAGGAACAGCAGGAAAAGGGGCTGGTTTCCTTCTCCAAGGGGTGGGAAGAGCTGAAAGTGTGGGAATTGTGGCGTAAATATTTCCTTGGAATGTTTTTCTCTTCAGATTCTTTGGGAAAACCCAAAAATTGGAGCAGTTTGGAGGGGGAAATGGTTTTTTTTCTCTGTTTTTTAACTACAAAGGAAAGATATTCCAGCTGCTTTTCCCCACGGGATGGACACAGCCAGGGAGCCGTCCCATTTTCCTCCTGCACCCCATGCCATGATTTTTCAGGAGCTGGGGAACCCTTTTTGAAGGAGCCAAACTCAGGGATGAAGGCTGAGATGATCCAAGAGCTTGGGACAAATCCGACCTCGTCCCCTTCCAACAATTCCACGGATAAAACATTTTTTGTGGGGGAAATTGAAACCTCAGTTCCGGAATTATTAAGGAATCTGGGAGGCTCCTGGGGTGGAATTTGCCTCTGATCCTACAGCAGTTGTTTCCCAAGGAAAACTGGAAGAGAAGGATCCGATTTTCCACGGCCTGGGAGCAAAGGGATGAGGGGAGAAGGAGGAGGAGCTCAAATCCATGAAAATCCACCAGGATTTCATCCACGTTACTTCCAGAGCTGGATAAATACCTCAGGATGGAGCCCTTGGAGGCTCCAAACCCCACAGATCTTTGTTTGCCGGGATTTTTCCCAAAAATAGACGCTGGGATTCTTTTCCCAGCTCCACAAACAGACAAATATTGGGAATTCACAAATAATATCCGGAATTTACAAATTATATCTGGAATGAACGACCTGCCCACATTCCCAGCACTGGAAAAGAACCCGTTGGAATGATTTAAATCTCTGATTCCCTACTCCAGCTTTGCACCGAGGAGGAGCTGCTACACCAGGGTGGAAAACTCGTCACTCCCAGGCCCCTTTAATCACATCCCTGTTCATTCAAACTGCCAGGAAATCAAATCAAATCAAATTCCTCCCACCGGGATTCGGGAGCACCTGGTGCTTCCCAAAAAACAGCCAGCACCTCCCAGTCGGATTTACTGGGAATGCTGGGAATGGGTGGAAGCTCCTGCCCTGTGGTGGTTGATGGTCATGGAGGATTTTGTCACCTCGAGCCCCTGTGACAGCTCAGGGTCCTCGTGTCCCTCAAACTGGCTCCATTCCCACTTCCAGAGTCACCCCAGCGCACCAGGAATTCCTTTTCCTTCAGGAATTCTCATTCCTGGAGAAGAATCTGCCCTGGAAGAGCCTGGAGTCCATGGAAAGGCTCCAGAGAGAGCCCCTCGTGTCCCCTCATCGATGCTCGGTGGGGACACCAGGGGACACCTATCCCCAGTATCCCACCGGATTCCAGAGGCTCCAACCCTCCTGGAGACACCTCCCAGAGCAAAGGAGGCCCAGGAATATCCACAGCCACATTCCACACTCGTTTTCCCACATCCAATCCCCTCAGGCAGTGCCAGAAGCTGGAGCAAACCACGGCCGCTTCCACCTTCCCAAAGCAGGGAACGATCCCTGGATGTTTTACACTTCCCTGAACGTGGTGGGAATGTGGAAACACTCCCAGTTGTATCCCAAACACACGGAATTGGTGATTCCCACACCAAATCACCTCTGGATGTTTTACACTTCCCTGGAGACAGTAGGAATATTCAGGTGTGTCAAAACTCTCCCTAATTTATCCCAAACACACAGAATTGGCAATTCCTGCATTTCCCTGGAGATGGTGGGAACACTCCATATGAACCAAAACACTCCCAGTTTCATCCCAAACACACAGAACCGGCAACTCCCACACAGAACCACCTCCGGAACCCTAAAACCAGGAAGCTACAACCCCATCCACCCCAAAACCACCACTCCCCACCCAAACCCATCCTTATCCCATCCTAACCAAACCATAGGAGCCCCTCTTCCCTTGCTGGATTCCCGGTTGGAAAACCCTACGGGATAGAGCCCAAACTGGTCCCCCAGTGAGGCACTTACTGGTTTTGACCTTGAGGGTGTAGGGGTTCTTCTGCTGGATGGTGTGGGTGAAGTGGAAGCGGGCGTTGCAGCTGTAGTCGGTCAGCGCGTCCTGCGCCAGGACGTTGGAGAAGTAAAGGTCCCCGTTGTGGCCCTGGGACACGCGCTTGTCCTGCGGGATCGGCTCCATGGCTGCGGGGGAACGGCGGGAATTCAGCGGGAGGCGGGATTTATGGAGGAGGGGAATGGCGGAGGTGAGGGAGGGATGGGGTGTGTGGGGTGGGGAGTAGTGGGGGTGAGCCTAAAGTAGGAGGAAGGGCCCTGAATTAACAGGAATGAGCCTCAACTAGCAGAAACTACCCTAAATTAGCAGGAATGACCCTAAACTAGCAGCCATGACCCTAAACTAGCAGGAAGTGCCCTAAATTAGAAGTAATGACCCTAAACAACTAAAACCAACCCTAAGATAGCAGCCACGACCCTAAACTAGCAGAAACTACCTTAAACTAGGAGAAAAGTACCCTAAACTAGCAGAAAGTGCCCTAAACTACTAGGATCAACCCTGAACTAGCAGAAACTGCCCTAAGCTGACAGAAACAACCTTAAACTAACAGGACTACCCTAAACTAGCAGAAATTACCCTAAATTATCAGGACCAACCCTAAACTAGCAGAAAGTGCCCTAAATTAACAGAAACCACACCAAACTAACAGAAACTAACAGAAACAACCCTAAACTGACAGAACCAACCCCAAACTATCAGCAACAACCCCACCCACGGTTATTTTAGACCCCACAGGCGATGGAGCCGCCATTCCCGGGATTCCCGGCGGGAAAGGCGTTCCCGACTCACAGCTGCTCATCCAGAAGATGACGGGCTCGGGGAGGCCGGGGGGGGGATTGCACTGCAGGCTCAGAGGGGCCCCCTCATCCACCTCGATCACATCCACCTTTTCCTTGGGCCACAGCGGAGACTCTGCCACAGGAAGCAAAGGAAAGTGAGGAAAGGAGGGAAGGATTCCCACGGAGAAATTCCCGCTGGATCCAGCCTGGTTTCGGTGCGAAATTCATCTGTGTGTGTGCAAGGATCCCTGGAATCCGTGCCTCAAATCCAAACCTTTAAATCCATGCCCTGAAATCCACACCCTTAAATTCATATCCTCAATTCCACACCCTCAATTCCTTAATCTCAATTCCATACCCTCAATTCCACCCCCTTAAATCCATGTCCTCAATTCCGCATTCAAATCCATCCCCTCAAATCCATCCCTTTGAATTCATCCCTCAAACCCACCCCTGAAATCCACACCCCCAAATCCATGTCTTCAATTCCAAACCCTCAATTCCATACCCTCAAATCCATCCCTTCGAGCCCATCCCGAGCAATTCCCTGTCAGCTCCAGCCACAGGGAGCTCCCCTCTCTCCTGGACACACCTGGACACACCTGGACCCGTTGGAGCCCTGGATATTCCCCCCCAAACCTCCCGTGGCCCTGCTCCGCTTCCCGGGAATCACTCACTGGAAACCTGGAGGTGGATTTTGCTGGAAAGGGCCGTCCCGTAGTCGTTCCTGGCGAAGCACTGGTACTCGCCCTCGTAGTCGTCGGGCCGGCCCCCGCTGTGGAAGTCGATGACCAAAGTCCCCGACCTCCTCCTCATGGACACCTTGGGATCCTTGGCCACGTTGAAGAACTTCCCGTTCCGCGTCCAGGAAAAGCTGGAATGGCAGGGAAAAGCTGGGTTTGGAACCGTTTTCCCTGTGAGGTCTTTA
>VZTH01002895.1:0-35759 GCA_013397815.1 Aleadryas rufinucha
AGGGAAGCGCTGCGCACCTGAGAGGTGCCCTACGAGTCCCTGCCAAGGAGCAGGACAGGAGAGATGAGGTGCTGCTGCCCAGCTCCCTCTGGGGTTAGACCTGAGAGGGACTGGAAATAGATAAAGGTGGTGCCCTACTCTGTCCCGCAAAAGAACTCATGTCCTGTCAGGGCCTTACAGTGGAAATTGGGAGAAATAAGCGACTTTTGAACACAACTGTGAGGCCTCTACAGCTAACCTCATCCAGAAAGAAAAGGGCAATCCACAGGCCTTGGAAGGCTGTCAGGCAACTGGAAAACTGCCCTCGCCAATCTGCCCCATGGCACCGGGCAGGAGGGACCAGAGAACGGCCTCTGGCTTCTCAGTTACAGAAGTGATGGCATCCTTCATGGTTTGGAAATACAAATTTTTTCTCGCTTTTTCTCACAACGTGTAATCAGCAATAACAATGGACATGCCCTGCTAACTCCCAGAGGAGCAGACTAAAGTTCCTTCATGTTAGTTTGCTGGACTTCACCTTACTTAAAAGTATACAACATTAATAAAAAGTCCTTAAGTTTTTGTTGATTTTTTTAACATATATATTTCATATCATCAACTAAGAACTCTAGAGGTCCAGAATAGGAAGGTTACACTAAGTACATCATTACCTAAATAGCTAGTACTTAATTATTAATATCCAATGTTAAGATTTATACTCCAGGTTAGTTTATAGAGACTGTTTTATTTTTTCCATCATGCCACTTGGCTCTTCTTTGCTGCAGTCTCTGAATTTTATTAACTTAGGTACTCAGAGAAGAATACTGTCCCAGAAATAGCAGCTATTATATACAGATGTCACACTCCTACAGTCTTCTCTCCTAACACATCATGTTCCGCTTGGTTTCCTGAACTGTTCACGCATGATGCGCTATCAAGCTTCTCTTTGCAGACACTGATGCAGCACATCTGTGTACTCACTAACCCATTTGCTGCTGTTTAAGGTCTGATTCAAAGTAATTTCTCCCAAGTGAATTAGTTTATACTCAGACATGTCCTGTTTCTTCTGACCCACCATATATTGTCACAAGATTGTCATGTAAAACAGTTGCTCTCCTATTCTTATCAACCATTCCCTTAGCTACATCAGAACTAATTATCAATTATTAATATGGAAGTGCAAATAAATATTAAATGTCTCTGGCTATTACTCCAGAACTGTTACTGATGGGAAAGTCAATGGGGCAACTAAGATAAGTTAGTATGGTTTTTCATGGAGCTGTTGTGCTTTTTTGAAAGAAGCGTGTCAGGTGCTGCAAATGAGATTTACACAAGATCAATACTACCCTTCTTGACATATTGAAATGGTATCACATACGGATGTAGAAGTACATATTCTTCCAGTTGTTTTACAGATTGAAATATGCTAAGGGGGAACTAAACAGTAAAACCCTCACGTGTGTTTTTCATAGGTGCTGTAAACTGGGCTTCTGCTTTTAATCTGTAAAGCAAAGAGAAGGGGCAGGAACAGAAATAGGGGGGAAAAAAAAAAGGAGCGTGCCAGGTATTTTGAAAGCTTGTTGCTTCTGGGCCTGCTGGGAAGATGAGAATATTAGGGCTGGTAATGGCTGTTTTCCGAGGCGCTGACCATCCCAGCAGGAATAGTTATCACCTCACACACTACCGCCCGTGAGTTGGCAGTGCCAGCGTAGCAGCGAGGCCCCAGTCCAGCACCTGGCGTAAGGAGCGCTGGACTGCGGCCATTTCACAGATCCCAGCAACCTGCTCTCCTCAGCAACTTTGCCTGTGCCTAGAAAGAATCGTGCTCCTGATGGGGAAATGAAAACATAAAGTGGAAAAAACGCTAGCTTATCTATTGTCTCCCGGTTTGTCTGGTGCTGTAATTAAACTACTGGAAATTTCTGTTTTATTTGGTTGGTATTGTTTATGTTCTTACATTAAATGATGATAATCTAGTGTTCTCTCAAATACCTGATATATACAATAATTAATTTGAAGGGCCAATGACAGGTCTAGCCAAGAGAGATACTACATATTGCAAAATACAAATATTAAAGGGTTTTGTAGCTGTGTGAACAAAATGCTTGTATGTAGGAAAAAAACCATCCCAAAACCAACTGGTTTTTCTATTTGGTGAACTAATCAGGGAATTTTTTTCTTTTTAACATACTGATTGTGCTCCAAAAGGCTGTAGATTGCAGAAAGTGACACAGTCACACTTGCTCCCTGTACTAGATACGGTTCAGGGAAGCAGAAGACATTTAATAAAGGCAGTATTAATATTGCACGTGTAAAAAAAGAGCAATTGCACATCTAAACGAGCATGTAATTGTAATTGCACGTGCTTTTAGTTTTGTAATGGATGGCACTTAACAGCAAAGTAATGGCTTTGTGCTGAAATGAAAGGACTCTTGGGTCAGCCTGAGGGCAGACTTGTAGCTGCAAGTTTAAAAAGCCATTTTCCATGTAATTTGATACTCAGTTGTGCAGCCAAATATTATCAGTCGATTTGCATATATAATTGTGATTTAATTAGCAGTACTTTTTTGGGAGACTTTTTTTTTCCTAAACCCAATTTCAAAGTAATTTCATCGCAAAGCAATCTAAAAAAAAAATATATATTTCCAGTGTTGTATCCTTTATTAAGTCAGTCAACAGAACAAACACTGAGAGACAAGAATGTACATATAAATATATATGTGCACACACAGAATATTATGGTTGTACTTTTGTGACGTGGCTACTTTCAGCTAAACTAGTCACTTGTCCTGTGGGAGCAGCCCAGAGAAAGAACACAAAAGCTCTTTCACCCGCTGACTTTCCTGAAATTGAGTTACTTAATATATTGAGGTTCATCTTTCAATAGAGTTGAGAATTCAGAATATTAATCATGAGTATTAATCTTGTTCTTTTTGACTACAAAAACTGTTGAATTAGAAGTGGGAAGCCATTGCTGTATTTAGTGCCTACCATGTGTAACTAGAGGAATGTTTATGATCAGCATATAATACTATATAAAATAATACATCAAATATATTTTCTTCACATACAAAAATTCTTTCAAGTCTGTCAACTGTCACACTTCTCAAATTAGGATTTTATATTTTCCTTTGAAATTAATTTTCTGGTAACATTAATTGTAACAGAGTCTCAATATTTTTCTTTAATTTTCTGATTTCTTTAAATGTGGAGAAAAAATCTCAACAACATGGATCAAAAGCACTGTGTAAGTACCAAAAAATCCCTAAATGACAGATAAAATTATTTTATAAATAAAATATGGATCAAAACTAAACATTCAGAATTTTGGGGGAGGTCTGCCTTGTTCATCTCTATCGCTAAGGAATAGCAGTACTGAATTGCAGAGATTAATTACTGCACCTGAACTGAAGGTGCATTCAGGATGCACTGAATATTCTCAGTAACTGCAGACACTAAACATCAGTGTTTCAACTGATCATATTTTGTAGGCTTTGAAACACCAGCTGCATGTCCCGCTTCTTGCAAGGGATCCCAGAAGCCACAGGCAGGAGGATTAAAAGGCAGAAAGGCCCATGAAACCTGTAGGCTCTGCTGTGTCCAGAGTAGCTGGGTAGCAGGGTCTGCGCTTACTGCCTGGACCAGCACTGGCACTGCTCGTTTCTCATCATGCCTTGAGTTTTAGCTTTTGTATTCTGTATTGCCTACTGTAAAACTCTGAAGTGTCTTACAGCCTGCTGCTGCCCTTTTGTTTTTGTTTTGATACACAGCAGTGTCTCTGTTGAAGAATTAGCCTGTGGAGAGCACAGCTCAGATGCAGAGCTTGAGTGTGCTATGCGATTGCACTGGATAGTGGAAGAAGATGCCATGGGACAGTTGATGTCTAGAGAAGGGAAACTGAGAGGCTGCAGCCAAGAGCTTGATGAACTTAGTATATAAAGGAGGGTATCAGAAAGTATCAAGGTATCTGCAGTTTGCTTTTTTTTTTTTTTTTCATTAACAAAAGCATAAGGTAAAGAAGTTAGGAAAGATTTGTGGTTCTGCTTAGAATCAATCAATAAAAATTCATCTATCATTATTCATGACAAAGTTTTGTAATCTATGGACACATACACTTGGTAGTAGATACATTAAACAAACAAAACAAAAGACAAAAAAACCCCCCACACATACAGTTCTCTTGTGTGGTTTTAGATATTCACAGGGAAAGAGACTCACACATTTAATAAGTAATAATAGTCCCATAAGAGTTCATTTTGCTTCGGGAGAACTGAAATTCTGAAATCACGGCTTAATAAATTTAATTACAAGAATTACAAGACCTTTATATATGCTGGAGTTAGTCTCTGAATGTGAAAAAAAAACCTTCAGGAGAAATCAGTTCATGCTTCAGTGCAATGAAGAATTCTGCTTTCCAGTATTTCAGTCATGGGAGTTGGGTTTAGTTCTTAGGCTGACTGAGATTGTTGTTATGGCTTTTAATACCACGAGTATATATAGAGTTGTATTACTAAGACATTGCTACCTTTAGACTCAGACTCAATCAGCATGATTCAGCAAATGGCACCAAAACCTGTACTGATAAATAAAGATGCAGTAGAATGTGGACAGAATAGTCAGGACTAAGAGCATAACAGGGGAAAAAAAAAAGACCAAAGTTTGGAATGTGACATAAGGAAACATATATTAACTGTGCAAAAGAGTAGTGATTATAAAAAACACAAACATTAAAACTATGCATTCATGCTTCTTTGGATTGAGATAATTGTTTGTGTCACAGCTGTGATACCGTCATCAAAATTGTTGACAATTTTAGTTTACATGCCAAATAGGAAATATAATTTTAAGTTAATACAGCTGTTTTGTGTTCAGATGCATGTATATGCATGAGATTAAGAATGACCTAATTGAAAATCAATCCTTCCTAAATTAATCCATTTTTATGCACCCTGGGAAATAAGATTTGCTTTTTCACCTTGAAATATATTGTAAAATTACTAAATGCATACTGCTAACTATTGGCATGGAATAATTGTGACCTCATTTAGCTTTTGCTAGATGTGAGGTATGGCTGATTTATAAGGAATCAGAATAAAGTTCCTTACTTATATTGCTTTTTAAATTTTTATTTATTTACATGAGAAAAATTAATATTTCGATAGCTTTTAAGTTAGTACCTATCTTACATCAGTTCACTGTTCTTCTAGGTAGTGAATATCTAGTAGCTTGCAAAGATGAACTAATAAGACAGCAGTCAGTATAACTTTAGTGCATATTTGATCTTTCTGCATTACGAAATACATAATCTCCATTTCAGAAGAGGCAGGGGGTGAGCCTTAGACTTGTCCTAAAACAGAGTTTGGAGCATACACCTACCCCCTGCATAGAGATAATCTGGCTGCTGTGTGTGCTGTCAAAGACAGCGAGAATGGAAGAAAGAACAAAATTTTGTGCTTCACTTCACCGTGTGGAACTGTGATCTCTTGCCATGAGAACTAGCATGAGAGTACCGAGATAGTGCATTGAAGCAGTCTGAGAAATAGCAGTTCAGAGGAGTGCAGAACAAAGTCTAGCAAGTTTTGTCTGTCTGCTTAGCAGCTGCTTTTTCTCTGCGAGAAATAGCAGTTTCATAGGCTTAGGGAAGTAACTCCTGCCTGGGCAGGGACTCCTTGTGATAGAAACTAATTGCCAGAAGCAGGAGAACTCTGGCAAGAGAACACTTGCGCTGGGGTGTGCTAAGGGAAAATGAATGCATTGTATGCCTTGGCTTGGCATTGCCTACTGCAGATCATCCTGCTGAAAGAAGCCAGAAACTACAGTTTATGCTCCAGTTCACCCATCATTTACTCACTCTCAGCTATCTAAGCTTGCCACTTCATTGTGGCAGTGGACCCATCAAATTTTGGCTGTTTTGTATCTCAGGACAGCAGATTGTTCTGGCCAGGAAGGCACTTTTTGTTGCCCAAATGGTCTTGATCACTTACTGTGTGTCTCATAAAGGCAAGGAAAAAGCAAAGGTCACCAAAAAGCGGATGAAAAGAAGGAAGAGCAGCAAGTCAAAAACAAAAGATTTGTTGCTGTCATTAAGCAAACATAGGAATAATTTAAAAAAACCCAAGCACACAAACAAAAACACACACAAAAAAGCAAAAATAGTACCTAAAAATTCTGTTTTGGAACTGAAGCCCTAGAAATACACCAGGAATAAAAGTTAATTTGATTTTCTGGATATGCAAAAGTTTATTTTTCTTATAAGAATTGAAAAAAGTAATTCACTGCTTGTAAAATGAACAGTTGAAGTATTTGATGTTTGTGAGAATAAGCACACATCATGGCTCCCTAACTGGCAAAAAAACTAAAGGATTTTAACTTCATCTAATTAAAAATAAAAAAGTAACATCAAAAATTAAGATCAAGTTCTCATTTCTGTGTAGGAAATACTGTTTGTTGATTAGTCTCTGAACATAAGCTTGCAGAGACATTTCGCCCTCTAAGGCAGTTACAGGTGTTCCTTTGCTTTAATTAATAAATCTTACTTTCTAGGGCTTTACGAGTATTACATTAATAATATGTCTTGGTCTGGATTAAATTTATACCAGTACATCATATCTATCTCTTTTTTATACCACATCTTATACTAGAAGTTTTTTTTAAATGTATTTTTATGGAGCTTTAATCTGGATTTAGTGTTTATCATATGAGTGTAGTGAAAGAAATGTGCAAAAAACCTGTTTATATAAATTGTGTAAATGAAAAGACATTTTCCCTCAAAGTTTGTAAATATAAAAAATATTTTTAAACAAGTATTTCACTTTTCATGCTTTTAACTGCCACTGCCAATTTAACCCAACATATATGAAAAAACTGTACTTTTCTGGAGTAATCTTTTTAATAACATAGTTATTGCAGTTTAATCAACAAATTTAACCCATTTTGAGATTTATTTAGTTTTTAATCCAAAGGTTTTAATTAAGGACAAGAGCATTGAGGAAGTTGAGATTTTGAGGGAGTCTTCTCAGCCATTCTTCAGAGAAGTCTATCACTAGGATATCAATTTCAATGAGGAATCATCATGTGAGCTGCTGTGACCCTCTCCACCTGTCCCACCTTCTCCACCAAGGAAAATTAAACAGGGCTGTCAGTATCCCACTGAACACTAGGCATGTGCTGCCCTGGATCAGGAATTTGTTCAGTCTTACCTCACCCCTGGAAAGTGACTTCAGGGACTCCACAGTGGTATCCATTGCTTTATCAGCAATACCATTTATTGCAGGAGAAGTAATCTGAACTTGATGTGGTGAATCCAAGCAAAGTTAGCATTGTTGAAACTACATTATATAGTTGTACTAAACAGAAAATGTTCTATCACTCTAGTGAGAGTGTCAGAAAAAGAAATGGTTATATTCATTGAAGTATATATTCCTCATCAATAGAAAATATTGTAGACTTAAAGAATGACTGAGATTCCATAAACAGTAATGGAATAGGAAACTTAGAGGTTCAGCGGCTCACATAAATATCTCATTAAATCAACTCACACCAAGGCTTTCCTTCAAGTCAAGATTAGGATCTGCTGTTATTGAAAATTCCATTAAAGTTTTCCAGCTCAGCCAGCCTGTGTGCTTACAAGTGTGAGACCAAAAGCAGTTAATCCTAGTAGAGAAATAAATTAAATTTCACAAATACAAACACTGGAATTGTAAAATTTATCCTTCTCTTCTTTCTCTGCCTACCAACACTTAATGCTGTATTAAAATACATGAGCTGCCATGGGCATACCAAGATTCTGCACTGTGTGATGGTAACACTGTCCTGCTCCTGTGACTGTAGTAAGGGCTGGCTGCTGTGACAGCCAGGCTGCTTCTCTGCAGCAGAGAAGGGCAGTGTCCCACCCCAGGAGTGCCTCACCGCCTGTGTGTGACAAACATTGCTGTCCCCACGTGCAGCCACGCATCAGAGTGAGCTCTCCACACTCTTGACCTTCTCTGTCTTCTTAATGCTAAAGCATGAGAAAAGTCAATATTTTTCAAGCTTTCACTCTGGATTTCTAAAAATAAATAAATAATTAATTTTTTCCATCCAATTGCACTAATTTTTTTAAACTAAATTGAAACAGAAGGGCTGCAGAGTGGTTTTGTTCTGTATTAATGACAGTTTAAAATCTCTATATTTAACAGATTTTGTTTTCTGCTTTCTACTTTAAAACAAAGATGAAGAAAAAAGGTTTATTCTCACTAATTATTACTTTATTAAACTGGAAAAAACCATTCTTGTTAAGCTTTCTGCTACAGATTTAATATCAGATCTAGATAGTATCTATCTAACGATGCCACTTCTGCCTTTGTAAAATAAATTATGTTATGTTTGTACATCAGGAGTCTTATTATCAATAATAGCTGCTACATTATGTTTTCCAGATTTAGAAAGAAAAACACATTTTTAAGGTTGTGTCTTCTTTTTACTGTTAACAGACACAAAAGGTGTTATTTGCTGCAAGCCTCCCAAGTCCATGGAGTCCATTCCCTCTGATACTGGTGACGAGACATTTTAAACAAAACTGGATGTGGACTAGAAATGCGGATTTGAATGATTTTTCAGGAAACCTACAGCCTCTGTGCTGTTCAGCAATATGCAAATGAGACTACTTTAGTGTTTTTCTAATCAGAATATAATTTGTGAATTTGGAGTCAATTTGGTTGTCCTGTTAGCACCGTATAAGACAGTAGATGCTTACAGTGACGAGTGTCCCACCAACCTTTCTGGGGATTGTAAAGAGAGCTGACTACAAACCAGCTTAGAAAGAGATTAATGCATAGCAATAATGAGAAACTTTTTGTGTGTGTGTGCACATCTGTATGAGAGCCAGATCTCTGAGGAAAAACTAAGCCATTTCATAGCAGGCTCTGGTTTGTTTTTTGGAGTTTTTTTTTTTTTAATACTGTGCATGCATTTTTAACCATTCCTCTTAGCTCCATTAGCTCCCTTGTGTCCAGTTTAGACAATCTAAACACAGCATTAAATACAGCAGCTTTGTAAGTGACATCTACTCATTTATAATTTAAAAACCTACAAAAAAAATAAGATTGCCCTTGTAGCTCTTGTTTCAGCCCACACAGGGTGATTTAACTCTACAGTTTATGTGGACTCCCCCTGTTCCTGGAACACAGAGGCTGTCCCTGGGTGCTGTCAAGCTCAGGACATTTCTGCCAGGGTCCCTCAGTCACACAGAACAGTGCTGATGGAGGGAACTTGTGGGGAAGTGGGCTCTTAATCACAAAGAGGAATGTTTTGCTGCTACAGGTCTTCCAGCTTCCATGATCTGATACAAGGTAGGCTGAAGGAGACAGCATTGGTGTCAAAGAGGAAGACCAGAAGACCAGCTCATAGCCCAGGTTCTCTCCATCCTCATCCTGTTGCTGCCAAGTCAGGTGGATAATGACCCATGGACAATGGAGTACTGAAAGCGTCTTCGCAAGGGTGCTGCAATCCTTCATGGACTAGATACTGTGCCAAAAGGCATACCATACCACACACACACAAACAAATGTAGCAGTCTGCGTAAAGGCTGGTTTAAACAGAATTTAGTGTCGTTAATAAATTATTAGCTGTCTCTTCCTCATTTTCCATAGTGTGATTTCCTCTATTTCAATTCCTTGGTTTGATTCTCATGGATTGTGTTTCCTGCTTCAGTTTGTATCACTCACTATTCCCCTCTATGCTCCTTCTTCATCCTGACACTCCCCGTTACTTTATTTTCCTCCTTCATGTTGCTCAATTGCCAACAAAATAGCCTGCAGTACTGGGGGTGGTGGTCCTTTCTTCTTTCAGGTATGATAGAAGGAGGAATTACAGGAAAGCCATGTGTATTTCCTGTACCTCCAGAATGAAGGCACCAGTTTAACCATTTCAGAGGAAACAGATATCCAGTACAAATCACATATTCTGAAGTTTTTAGCTGACTACTTCTAACAACTGTCTACTGAGAGCACACAGTCTTGTAAGTCTTGTAACTCAGCCATAGTTCAGATCACTTTGCAGGAGAGTTAAAAACGGCAACTGATCCTACCAAACTGCTCCAAAGCAGGGTACAGGGACAGCTGAAACTGTATAGAGCTATATGGCTTTATTTAAGCATAAGCAGTTTTTTCCTGTTCTCATTCCTAGCACAACAGTACTATTTGAACTGAAACTGCACAGAAAATATACATGAGACTTCTGGGATGGAAAATTTTGATCTAAAAGATTAATATTTGGCATTATAAGCATCAAAGCAAAATAAGAGACAACTAAAGCTCAGAGAATAGAAATATTAGGCAAGTTAAATATTTTTTAAAGCACACTTTCTAGTTCATTGACCTGTCCATCAAAATAACAAAAGTATGCATTCATGTTGAAAGGAATGTAAAGTCTTGTTTTCTTACTCCTAAAGAAAGGTGCACAAACTACAAATAGCACTATAGACTTTTTTAGCCCTCTTCCACACTGATTAGAGTGAGCTGAGCAATTTTTTATGGGGGGAAAAAAAACCCAAAAACCAGAGAATGCCAGTTTGTCAGACTCAGATTTCTGAAGGGAAGGCTCCTTGGGTGACTGCATTTTCAATGAAATACAGATAGAGAACTCTTGTGAAAATTTCTTCTGTCTGCTGGTTCATCTGGCTGTTTGGGGTTCCTTGCCATACAACCTGCTCAGGGCATAGGGCTCCAAGCTTCTTGGGAGATGTGTTATACCTTTCAAATTACTGTTGAACAGAAATTCTGTATTAAAGATTCATGTCTTCAAGATACTCTGATGTTTTATCTCTCTGATATAGTTAGAAATTATATTCAGTATGTTGTAAAAATATTCCTTAAATAGGTAAGAATTTTGTATACTTCATAAGTTTAACTTGAGAAACTGGCAGATACAACACACAGTGGTGTCAGTTACAGATATAAAATTAAAAAATATGCAAAGAAAAAGATGATAATCACATTACAAAATTAAAGAACACCCAAAATACTCGAATAATACTACACAGACAAATAATATAAAAATAAAATTCTCTACCTATTTCCTATCTAGGCAACTTTGCTATTTTTTTAACAAATTGAAAGCATGACAAGAAAGATATTATACATGGGTAAGAGACTTCATTAATGGACAATGAAAATTTAAAGATTGCTTTGGAAATACTAAAAATTGACTCTGATCCTTCTATGAGCATAATATGCTGTATGTCATTCACCCTGTCAGCAAATTCTCACACAGTTTAATTCAAATCAATCCTGAAATTCCATCAGCCAAATCATTTTCCCTAGGAAATACTGCAAAAAAAATAAGCAGCATGCCCTGAGAGGTGTTTTCTAACCTCAGTCTCCTATTCCCTTCTCCAATTGTTTGGGGTGGTTTTAGACATTAAGTAATGCACATAGATCTAAGTAAGCTGGAACTACAACCATCTCATTACAAATTTATATAAATTCATGCAAAAGAGCTACTGTCAAATTTACTTTGAAATAAATTGTTGTTTCTCCATTACACAATATGCTGTAATTGGATAAAAAGCTAATATGCAACTGTCCTTATGACCCTATACATCTCATCCAGCTTTATCTTTTAGCCATTGCTTATAAGTGTTCCTTGACCCATGTGATAATCATTTTACTAAGTCATTGCAATGACATACATCTTGTCATCTGGATTAGTTTCCAATCCATAGTCATGTCTGTTACTTTTGTTCACAAGATTTAGCTGAACACATTTCTTACAAATGAACTCTTAAAAAAAGAACCATAAAACCCACTACACAGGTCCAGATCCAAAGTCTGTTACGGTCATGTCCTTTTTTTTTTTTTCCCAAAACCAGCCAACATGAATGCCTATAAATGAATACAAAAGCAGAGGAAGTGATACAGGGATACCTCCCTGGTAGACTCCCCCAGATTCCAGTGAAGTGTAACATGATGAGTTGCTAGCTAATCAGGCTAACAAGTAGCTTCATTGTTCTAAAACAAAAACCCTTTTGTGGTTAAAGCTGTAGGAAACTGAGCCTAGATATTCTTTTCTTGTTGGCTCAAATATCCATAACAAAAATCTTGCAAATAACTTAAATCGGATTAAGTTCCTCTCTCCCCTCTCCTTCATGACCTCCATCCAGCCTTTTGCTCCTTCACCTTCATGCAATCTGCTGCAGGTCGACAGTACCAATAAAATCACAGAAAGAAATGTGAATTAAGGAGGCACTTCCAAAGTTATTTTCAAGCAGGGTAGTGCCCTGCAGTGATGTATGTACAGTGCAGTTGCTCATACTCCTTCAGTACAACTCTGCTGCTGAGTCCTGGGATAGGGATAGGCACAGCTGGAAGGCTGAGGAATGAGGACAATTTAATCTGGCTACTGAGACAAATATGGTTTGTAACTCTCCTGTAAAGAGATTAATTTTTAATGTAAAGGGTGATTTAATATAATGAGAGTCCAGCTTTCAAATACTACACATTATATCAAATATTACAGTTAGAATTTTCTATTCCAAGTAATCTAGTGATACTCAATTCTCCAACACTGATCTATTTTTCCACAACAGATTTTTTGAAAGGTAAAGTCAAGTCCCTGGCACTGTTAATCCAAATCACACATAAGGAAATTAAGTAGGAAAACAGTATGAATTAATTTAATGCAGTTACTCAACTTGTTTTCAGTCTCTAACAGCTGGAATTAGATAAATAGTACGCTAACTTGACAAACATATTAAGTATTTTCAAAAAGCTGGTATGCATGGCTTGCCACATCTTCCTAGTTTGATAATCACAAATTTGAATAATTTTACTGATGTGTTTCTCAAGCTTGCTTAGAAGACCATTTCAAAGGTATTTTTAGAGTGCATACTTCATTCAGTGCAGAATTTTTGCTGTTGAAAAAGGCAGTGAGATAGATCTAACATGACAAATCATCTTGCTGCTACTCACCTATTTATTATTCAAGTCCTTAAAGTTAGTTACAAAGATTTTCTAGCACTTCATATGAAGCTGCTGCCCCAGCATTCCCTCTGTTTATAAAAGCATACACTGAAAGACAACATCCATTTCTCAGCAATAACCACTAATGACTCCACAGCTGCTCCACCATCTTATGCAAGCACTTCATGCTGAATTTCTTATCAGGCCGATTTGAAAGATCTAGCTTCTTTCAACATGCTGCTTGTGACCAAGATCTCCTGATAACCTAATTTTCAGAAACACTACCCTCTTGGCCTCATAAGACAACATATCAACATGTATGGTGGGTACAAATAAAATCAGTAAAAGATTTAGTCATCAGTAGGTTTACACTTAGCAAATTAAACACAGTTTAAGGTCTGAAGTGTTTCCTAGTCAAGGACACACAGTTTGTATAAAAGCTTCTTGGTGGAAAGGAGTGGAAGGAGAGCAGGGAAGGGAGGAACTAAAACCTCAAAGTGCAGAGGTCCTTATTCAAATTCATGATTAACTGCTTCCCATACCAAACACAAAAATAATACCTTAAGGAAAAGGCTATGAAAGTCAGCAAAAACAATGAGTGATTATAAAAGCTGAAAGTTGTTCTAGTGGTCTGTATGCACAGAACAGGATTTTATTTTCTTTTAATTTAAAGTTCAGAGAAGTTTATTGGATTGATAAGTAGTTCAGCACAGAATAACACAACTGTCTGCATACGAGCCTGCTTCATAAATGGCCCCATCCCATTTCAGTTCCTTGTAAAGACCCATCAGATTCTACCATTAAATTTCTTAGCTGGTGAAAAGATCACATGTACCCAGCAGTGGTTGAAATGTAATGACATATTTTACAGAAATAACTACTGTGTTTTACCTTGCAAAAGGAAGTAGTAGCAAACATTGTGCTAGTACCCTGATCCAGACAAAAGTAAGTTACTTTGTCCACATATCATCCCTTCTGCTGAAAAAGGTTGAGATGAAAAAGGAGGAACACAAGACAGGAAATAAAGTACAGTTTGACACAGGGAAGAAAAGTATTAATTCCTTTGATTCATTAAAATAACATTATACCCAGCTCCCTCCCACTGCCACCCTCATTGAAGTTACAGAACAGTGGATGATTTTCTGTACAGCCCCAGCCTACTTCATTTCACAATGTGGTGCGTAGGCAATATTTTGAAACACAAAGTACCAGGAAAGAGTATTCAGGGGTTCAAATGAAAGTGAGTAGAGCAAATCCCAACAGTGAAGGAATGTAAAAAGCACTAGGAAAAGAAGGGAGTATATTAATCCATCAATAAGCCATTGACTAAAGAAATTATAATCCCAACAGTGATTTCATCCCTTATTTACTTCCTCATTCTTCCTAAAACATCAAGCTAATAGCAATTTATTATTGCTCCCTTATATTTCTGAGGCTGCCATTTGGCAAAAATGCAGAGCTCACCTTTGGTGTGCAATACCTTTGTGGTTCCTGTATCATACTAGAAAATTCAACCACTTATGCATTTTTATTTACATATAAATAACAAAATATATTTAAGTTTGAATAATAATCTTTATTTCTTTATTAGTTTATTTGTAAAAGGTACATTGTAATCCTGAGCTACTGCTTTTATACATTTAGCATCATACAAAGACAGATCATTTACAGTTTGATCATTTACATTTATTGTGCTCCAAAATCCTTATCTGAATATCATTTTGACTTAGCAGGAACATAGATAATTTAAATTACATGTATCCCTGAAACATCCATATTAATTTACCCATCTGACCCCATTATCTAAATTACTACAGTTGTCTAAATCACTCAGGACATTCCTTCTGAATTCAGCAAAAACTTGTTTAAAATTATAAAGATGGGCAGTGCAAGAACTGGTCCCTCAATCCTTTGTGAATACATCATTAGAAAAAACTTTCTGTTTCCGTATTCTCTTGGCAAGTCAGTGCTAAATTGATGAGATGTACTTTGATGGAATGGTCCAAATAATAGTTTACTCATTTCCTTATTACAGCAGTTAATGAGAATTTACAGTGTCTCCCTTTGCAGTGACCAGTGTCATAACTCTCCCGAGCAGGGAAAATCTGATGTGATCAGAGGAAAGTAAGAGGCAACCCATCACCATCTTATTGTCATCTACATGACACTGAAGTATTACAAACCAAGTCATATGAAATGCTTCCCTTAGACCCTGTAAAGGAACTTGCACAAATAACCAGAGTTAAGTTCCATAATCCGAGCATGGCTTTTAGGATTTGCCAGTTTAAAAAAAAAAAAAACAAAACAAACCAAACCCAAAACCTCAGTCTCAGGATCCTTGAGGAGAAAGCATTTATCCTAACTGAAATCCAATCCTGGATAAATGGAAATTTAACTGGACTACCAAAATAGCATCTCTCTACCTGAAAAATCTCCAAGCATACAGTGTTTACAAATGTCTCTCTAGCAACAGTGTCAGTCTTTTAAACACTCACAACTTTCATTTCCTGAATAAGGTCACTATGATCTTAGGCAAAAGATGCAGTAAAGCAGTTCAAGCAAAATGCTTATTGCTTAGGTTTTTAAAGCAAGCCACTTGAATATAATTTTAGTTAAAATGTTAAGTACAAATGTGAAGCTACTGTAGAAACACTTATAAACACTGCTTTTGAATTCTTACTGATCACCTAGAAAAATGGCAGACAGATTTTAACATAACAAAAGAAATGTAAAACTTAATACTGTCTGTTGAAATAAAATTCAACGCCTATAAAGACAGAGTTATGAACATGTAAACACAGCTTTAGTATTCAGAGCTAGGGAATCTAGCAGCAAAACAAACTATTTGCATATTATGTAGTGCAATGAACATTTGTTCTTAGAGACCCCCAGTCTTTAAACTACTTTGAACAGAATGGAATCCTTACAGGAAAGGTTTTAAAAGTGTCCAAGACTTAATATCCAGAACTACTAGATGTTCATCTATAAGCTAACAATTTCTCTATGCAAAACTGTGCTCTGGATAGCTGACTTTAATGGCTCCCCAGTAGCAGGCTCGAATGAGGCAGATTAAACCTAAGAGATAAGCAACAGCCCAAGAAACATATGTTGCGTGAAATCGCCTGGCGAAATCTTGTGTACCAACCTAAAAAGAGAAAACAGTAGTGTCAAACATACAGCACTATCTGTTCTTCAGGGAAAGCAAGTTATATTAAGGAGAAGCGTTTCAGCACCTTTTCAACTCTGATAAGGGTAAATTGGGTATTTTATTGGCTTAATTTTACATAACCATAGGATAATTGAGCTTGAAAGGGAGATCAGGAGACCTCTAGTGCCAACTCCCCAGTCAAAGCAGGGTAAACTCTAAGGTCAGCCCAAGTTGTTCAGGGTTTTAACCCAGTTAGATCCCAAATAACTCCAAGGATGGAGGCTACACAAGCCTTTGGATAAACCTCAAGGAGAAATGTTTTCCACATAATTTTCAAATTCAGTAAGGTCATTAAAAAAAAAAAAGGAAAATAAATCTGTCTCTCACTGGTTTTATTTCTGGCTGTTTTTTTTCTATTAGGGAACCTGGAAAATCCTTAACTCATTTAATATCACACATAAATAATTATTCAAGTTAAAATGCAAGTTAGAGCCATAATGAGAATTATACATATGAATTCACTGGAGGTAATTCCTCGCATGAACTTTTCTGGGATTCCCAGGTAGAAAGTTGGCTTACCATGTAAGATACTGGTAAGCCAGATAGCTTTCCACATAACAGAGTAACAACAGGGTGAGCCTTTTAATCTGTAAATAGCTTATAAACTGGTTTTACTCCTTACACCTTGTACAAATTACAAAGACACACACATATTTTAGCACTTGGTATCCCATTCACCTCTACTGCAGTGGAACTTATATTTCTGGCTATACAGCAACATGTATTTCTGGAAACCTGGAAGTTTTGAGAGCTCTAGCAAGAGCAAGATGTTCCAATATTTCTACAGTGAAGTGAACCATTTTTCATAAAACTGAAGTTTTTAGTGATGACGAGTCAAATTTAACAGCAGAAAGAAGAGATTCTCAAAGTGCTAGAATACCTTTTTTTAAAAAAAAACCCATTTCATTTTTCTGGCTAACTCAGATGATTAAGTCCACAGTTTTAACAGAGATGACAAAAACCACACCAATTTAGGAAGGTTTACTCAAATGCTGGGGAAAGAAAAGCTGGTCAACTAGGAGAACACACTCTGAACCCTGAAAACACACACCCCTGCAGACAGGTGCAAGTTTATCATGGGACATCACTCACAGTTAATCCAACACCAATGAAGATGCATATCATTCCAATTGTGATGTATGCACAGCAGCGTCTCCGTGGCAGCGCACTTCCAACAGAAGAACTGTTAGAAAATAAATGGTATTGTAAATTAAAAACAAACAAAAAACCCCAAACCCAACCAGCCAAATAACAACCACCACAAAAACCACACCTACATTAACAGTAACTGTTCAGTCTCAGCAGGGAGATGGAAGGAGAATGGCAATACATACACCATCTTAAGTTTACAGAGTTGTAAGCAAAGTCTACAGTTATACTACCAAGTACACGACAGAGTCCACATTTTTATTTTAAAGGGGAACTATTGGTGATTATCTAGTACCTAAAAATCTAGGTGCTTACAAGAAAGAGAATGGTGCCACACCCACAGTTTGAGCGTCTACCTTCTGTACTCACAGTGCACCCCAGTAATTGTCTTAGATAGCCTTAGGATGGCAAAGCTCAAGTTTGCTTTTCAGCTTCCATGTTGGTTGCAAGACGCCCTTCAGACTTTTAGTACATCAGCATAGGGCTTCAATACTTCACTGCACCTAAGTAACTGAAAATAACTTCTACCACCCCTACATGTCATTAATAACAACCTTCACTATCCATTTCCTGGATACTCAATACTGTTCAGTGGCTAAACTGCTCTGAAGATGAATATAAATCATTTTAATCACAAACGTAATTTTTTTCCATGTTCAACATCTCCAAATACTGAAGTTCTTTAGGCTTTTAAGTCAGTGTTAGCAACTTGAAGAACATGACAAGTTCTTCTTACTTTCCAATTTCTTTCAGAGTTCTACCACAATTACATGAGCTGCACAAATCACTTCTGACAACCAAGGTAAATAAATCCTCTGGAAGTTCTGTCACTCATCATCTAGACGATGAACTCCAGGACAGACAGCTTTGTCTCTACCTGCTCTGTCAAGCTATTACAGTGCTTCACTCAAACAGAATATAAAATGCAAATAAAACATTACATTAAAATTATTCTAGAAGCTCAGCATTGTACAGCAAATACATCTTGAGTCACACATTTGCAATCACATACAGCCTACTAATGAGGAAAACAGGAACATGATTTAAGTCCACTGAATCACAGTTAAAAAGGACTAGAGAGGCAGAAGTGCTTTTATAAAACCTGTATTATCTATCTTAGAGGTGCTTTGAAGCATGCTATCATTAGTTAAGTACTTCATCCCATTCTGGGAGATCAACACACCTTCGGAAATAGTGTAGTGCTTTCACTCTGTGTTCAAGGATGCAAGAGAAAGCTGTTTTCCTCTCACGACAGTTCAACATATTCAAGATAAATGCATAACAGAAGAAAGCACTGCTAAACTATTGAAGTAGTACGTATCATATGACTGACCAAATTTCTGGCTCCAGTTAATTAACCACATAGCAAGGCCTCATATGCTTTGCATGTGACTAAACTTTTTAAGCATTTGTCTTAGAAAGCCTTCAAATAGATTGGTTTAAGCAGCTTTACTTCAACATTATTTCTTGACAAGGAATTTCTAAAATGCTCCAAGAAAAAAAAAACAAAACAAAAAAACAACAACAAACAAACACCGCCACAGTCCTCAAGCTAACACTCTGAGCTTCATCTTTCAAGGCAAGAATTGAATAAAGTGACCACTCACAAGCCATTTTCAGAGGAGCTGGAAAAGTCCCCAAACAGTACTGCTCAGTAACTTCCATGGGGAAATGACTTCCTTAGCAAAACCTCACAACACACAGTGAAATGGGACACTGGAGGGTGCTTGGGGTATGATTAGGGTAAGAGAATTCCCAGCTGGGCAAATAGTGGTATCTTACCCTCTCACACACACCTCCACACACTCCCTCAAAAGCCGCTCTATAGCCATTTTAGAAAAGGGATATGTTGTTCAATTCCAAGTTACATGAGTTAAAAATAATAAAACCAAACAGTAGTTTATAAAAGGGGAAAAGGGAAGAGACTGAGCTTGCCAGAGTGACCTCAGGTTCCCTCCTTCGCAGGATTTCGTGGCTATGCACTCAAAGTTAATTCTCTTACAGAGCTGGATACCGTAAGATAAGCTGGTGAAAGTGTCATGTTCAATACACCTAAAACATACTTGATATTTACTGTGCTGTGTATTGCACGCAGAGACAAAGTTTATTCTGGGAAGGACTTTCACTTTCAGAGCTGACTTACAGTCTTATTTTTGTAATCATAGCATTGCAGGTGCTGTGTGTATTTTCCGTCCATATTTCTCTCAAGATTTCTCTCCTTCTATCCAGTAGAAAGGCTGGGGGAGAAACCATCAACTCAAATACTATAAAGAATGTCTCAATTTAGCTGCCTTTCTCTTTCCACAGAAAGCAATGATTAAATAAAGATATTAAAGTTTATACAGTCACATAACAGACCTAGGAGTCCCAATAAATCATAATTCATTTTTCACCTCCCAACAGTGATACTAGCCATTGGCCCACTCTAGACAGTGAAGCTTCCCTCTACCCACCCCAAATTACAAATAAAAACCCAAACTAACTTAGAATAAAGAAAGCTGAAACTCTTCTCCAAAAAGCTACCGTAACAACTTTGACAAGCACAGCTGGCAATATTAAAAATGGGATCAAAATAACTTTTTCATATCACAGAAGCAACCAATTAGTTCCATTGTGGGAATATGAGGGAACTCTCTGCAGAGCTATCTAGAAAGCAGCAGTTCCTTCTTCCTGAGCTGCTGCTGAGGAAGCAAAGGCACCTGCCAGACCTTTGGACAGCAGCAGCAGATATAAGATGCCAAATCCAACAGAGCATCAGGTAGTAATTAGAAGAGGGGAGAACTGCCACACGGGGCAAAGGCTATAAAAGAAGTAGCACAGGAAGGAATGCTGGGTCTCTTGTGCTCCAAATAATAGGAATTATGGCCAGGATTTCAGACATGCTTTTAAGAGGAAAATTAAAAGGCCAGTATTTTGAGGGTGAATAGCACTGCTGAAATTAGCCTCCACAGTACTGATGGGGTTCCAACATCTCTCTCTTTCCTGTAAGTCCTTTATGGGGCAAAGGTGTTATAAATTCATTAGAGTTCATAGTTTTGGCAGACCTTAAAAAGTAAGAGGTAAGTTCTAAAGGAAAAAAATAGATTTGACATTCTGAAATAATAACTTGTATCATTCACATCTCTTTCTAGTAACTGAATTCATGATCCTGAATTTTCTAGATGATTTAATATACATCTTGAGAAAGAGAACAGCAAACAAAAAACCAGTTCCTGCTTCTCCATCATTAAATGAGAAAAATACCGGAAGCCTTTTCCAAATCTCTCACTCTTGGAAAACAAGCTGATAAACATCTGGTATTTTAAAATACAGAAGAACACTAAATCAGCAAAATGAAACAGTTTCTCCCCCATTCCCAGGTGTCACTATAAAATAAAACTGTATCATGAAAATTTCCTCATTAGCTACATTTGTTTTCCCAATGCAGTGGATAACATGCAAGTAAGGGCCTGTGTCAGGCAGAGCCACTGCGCATAAGTAAGGCTTCTGCAAACACCTTACCTATACTGACATGACAGGTTTATAGCCCACTTCCAAAGAGATTTGGTCACTTACCAAATAAGGATTTTAATCTCTATGTCACAATTAATTTCCTACATTTCCCAAGTTATTTTGCCAGACAAAACAAGTGCATCACAAAACAAAGTTGTATCACAATGCTAGCACATAGATGGGATTAAAACCAAACAAGATCCTATTTCCTCCTACATTCAGATATGAGAGGTTCCTTTGTTTAAGTACTATGAGGCATGATGGCTTTATTTCTCCCTGACCACCGTTTTCATTATTAACCTTTTCAAGTAATAACTTCTGATCTCCCCTGAAGTTTTAGAAGACATTCTTAACATAAAGATCTAGTATCCATCAACCAAATGGAAGGTCCCAAACAAACAATCTGCAGAGATTCACTGCAATTTTAAAAACATTTGAAACAAAATTATGAAAATTACTTGAGAATCTAGAAGTCTCAACAGATGCTTCCTTGAAAAACTTGCTGTTGCAGTGATTCAAGGTGCCTTTTGCCTTAGTCTACACTATCCTTTTTTCAGTGACAATCATCAACTGAATCAACAGAAGGAATGAACAGTTCCACATCTGTCTACTCAGCTACTAATAAGTTTTACATTAATAAGATGAAACCCTACATTCTCTTCTAACTACTTGGCTATGATGACCTCTGACAAAGACCTGATAGAAAGCAGGTCACCGCAGTTATTTATTCCATCATAATGACTCAAAGCTCTGTCTCACCTATGCTGTGGCCTAAATCCATGTATTAGAAATGTTTATGCTGCTGGAAGTGCAGAACTCCCAACCATCACATCTCTAGTGCAGGAAAGCACCAAACAACTCATTCAAAGCTAAATTACAATATTCTGCAGTTTGCATCCTCAGCCCAAGGACAGACTTGCCCACTTGTTAAAATTTGTTTTGCCTTCTGCAATACAGTTGCCACGCAAGCTGTAATTATCACAAATTGCACTGCAGAGAGGCTCCCGCTTTCCTACATGCAGATAGCATGCTTTGCACTTTAGGGAAGGAAATACTACGAAAACCTTTGAGTTCGGCTGGATTTTAAAACAGAAGCAACATTAATGAACAGAAGACAGACCAAAAGATCACATGCTGTGACTTTTGACTGTTGCTTGGAGCGTGGTTCATTTTGCTGCTGTTATTGTTGGGGTTGATTTTTTTGGTTTGATTTTTACTGTTTGTTTTGGTGTTTAAAGTTAAACAACAAATAATACTGACCTAAGGAGAGTCAAGAGAAAAGCCAAGGTCAGCTAACAAGGGTGACATAAAATATAAAACATAATTGCAATTAGTTTTAAAACAAACCAAACAGCAAAACTCCAACTCCTCACCACGGACTGAAC
Organism: Aleadryas rufinucha; assembly: GCA_013397815.1. Taxonomy (NCBI): domain Eukaryota; kingdom Metazoa; phylum Chordata; class Aves; order Passeriformes; genus Aleadryas; species Aleadryas rufinucha. The sequence goes on from VZTH01002895.1 coordinate 22,152, forward strand.
ATACTTAATGTGTCAATACAAACACCCCTGCAAAGCAGCATCTCATCAAGACTGTGATTATTTAACCTAAGCAAATTAGAACATATCCACAACTCCACACTGGGTTGGTTACACCCCTGAGGTTAAACGCAGCACTAGACCGACTTCTCTACCAAATACTACAATAAAAAGACTTCAATCAGTGTTGAAGGCTAAGCCATGCCCACACCTACAGTACATTTATCCTAAGCCTTCTGCTTCCTAAGGGACCTGCTAGTTTTCCAACAATATGCAACACAGCTGAGGTTCTCCATTCCCAGTGGAAAACACATTTGCTCCTTTAACTGGAAGTCACACTTGCCTGTCAAAGGAAGACAAATATTTAAATAAATCAGCAGGACATGAAAGTCTCTGAAGTAGTATTTATGTCTTATTTCACACCCTATGGCTGAGATTCCATACAAATTTAAAGTACGTTAGTAGTGCATCAATCCAAATTAAGAATTCCTGAGCTCAGATAAGAAAGGCCAAACAAATACTCAAAAAGAGGAAAAAAACCTAACCAACACCAAAACAACTCTTATAGCTCTTGTATTCTAATTTTTCTTGTTCTTGTTGAAGTAATAATAAATGAATAGATAAGTTATTCCACAGTAATTCATAAACATTAAACAAGCTAATGCATTAAGATGCTTAACACATCTAATTAGTTGTTGAATTTATAGTATCAGTAAACCCTCTTTCAAATTAGGACAAGATTACTTCCTTTCCTCCTTTTACAATAAAGCAATTCAAGTTCTACCTTTAAAGATGACATCTGATTACTACTGTATGAAGAAGTAAAATTTCAAGGACATAAAAAGTTAATTTTAGCAACCCATTCCTGTCTATTGTTAGCTACTTATATTTCCCTCTGTCAATTCAATCAGAGCACTTTCATAAATGCAGGTTGGATTTGTCAGAGTTCCTGATTTCTACATAAAGAATGTAGAAATCACATGCACACAAGATCCACTTTAGCCTTGAAGTTCAGTTAACATGGCAAAATGATCAGCACAGCCGACACATTTTACTCCTAAGACCTTTACAGAAGAAACACTGGCTGCTTCACAGTAATTTATGTAACCTTGCTTTTAGAGAACTTACATTTTTTTGCAGTGTGGGCATTTTGCTAGTGTGTTAAACCTCAGTTCCATCCACTGTAAAGAGAAAAAAGGAAAAAGGTTGAAAAATTGACCTGAGGAAATGGTTGTTGCATGTAATGTTAAATGTCACTATGAAAACATTTTGCTTCTCAGACTTTCTTTGACTTGTTTCTTGTTTTCTTCTATAAATGGCATGCCCTTTTGTCAGTGGCAACATAGGATTGGGATTTCCATGTGAACATTCCCATGACTTGCCTCTACATTACAGAATTTGCTTGACGTAATGTGGTTGCATCCACAGGCATAGTATGGGCAACATTATAATATTAATAGGTTTTCTTCTCTTACTTAAAGACTAGTAAAATAACCTGAATCAAAATAAGTGCGTTTTCTTTGGCAAAATTACAGACAGAAGTATTTTCCAATCTTTTCCCAACCCTTGCACCATTTATGAAAACTAAGTTATGGGTGCACAGAAAGATTAGTTAAAGAATATTTTAGAAAGCAGATGTCATGTTTTATATCATGGAAATAACACTGGGCTACTTTACATGACTGTTAAAAAGATGATATGTAAAATTGTACGTGGTAGGGTCACCACCTTCCCTGCTCAGACTAAAACCTACGTGGCAAACAGCCTTAGTGAAAGCAATGCCTAGAACTAACTCAACCAGGGGATACTGATATACTCACTAAAAACAGCAGGTTCTGTTAAATTTCATTCTGTGATAACATTAGTATTACACAAGCATTTTACACGTATTTGTCTTGATCAAGGGAATAAGGCTACTTTTCTTCTCCCTGTAAGCAGTTATTTTGTAATTGCAGCTCTCTTCTGTTGCCTTTCTCAAGTGGAGGTTAGTTGGAAGTTTTCTTGGTGAACTACAGTTTTCCTCTCCTCTCCCTTCTGGATTTATGCAAAAGTCACACTGCACGTTAATAGCAGGGGAAGGAGCCACAGTGCAGATCAGCAATGCCTCCATTAGGACCTGCCCTATCTCCATGAGAAATCTGAAAGCTGCCCTACTGAACTGAACACTTATAACTGCTACAACCACAAATCAAAATCAGAGCCCATCCTTGTATGGAAAGCAGCACCAACCTACAGCAAGCACCATTTAAATGCTGAGAAGAAATTTGTGATTTTATGAGCAAAGAAAGATGTGTCTTCTCATGCCCTGTCAGTATGAAGAGATTTTGCTGTGAGCAAGGTTTCAAACTGTGGTATTTATAGAGCATTTTCTTACCTCTCGAACATCTCCCTCGGTTTTATTTACTTGGGGATAAAACTCCACTAAAAAGAAATCCATGGTTTTTTTTCTTGTTCTGAAATATCCATTTACACATTTACAGAACAACTATGTAACTGGTATGGTTTGTTTACAAAACTTGACCAAACTGATTTAGCAGAGTTCTATTTTATTCCTTAATAAAACTTCTGCAATACTCCCCACCCAAGCAAAGCATTTTAAGAGCATTAATTCTACTTCCACATTCCTAGCAGAGGAGCAAGTTAAGTATTTTTCTGCATCCCTTTCAAAAACCTACTCAATTTCCCTTAGTTCTACACAGTGGAAGTGGGATAAGATGCAATTGTCAGTACTGGGGATGGAGAGAGGCCTCGCCAGAGCAGTTATTTCAGCTTTTTAAACTGTAGTTCCAGAAATAAAAGGGAGTCTAATTCCAGGATCTATATTTTAATTATCTGTAATTCAACTTCACTTCTATACACCCGTTTCACTTCTATATCACAGTGTAGGCAACTGCATTTCCTTAATTACTCATTAATGATCTTTCTAGGCTTTTAAAATTTCTAATAATTAGACCAAATTATTAATGGCTACTCAAAAGCATTTAGGCTGCAAATATTGATGGAAAAAAGAGGCAGCAATAATCTGTTTTCATCGAGAGTTACCTGGAAATAACAGAAGCAGTAACTGTTACGATGCCTTTTACACAGACCAGAAGTATGTGTAGAAAAAGAGCAAAATTGTGACAAGACATTCAAATTACAAGAATTCAAATCATATTAGCACAGTGGGGAAAGGTTATGTTCATGTACATTCTAAATCATGCTTAAGCTGGCATTTTCTACCCATATTCCAGAGTGCTTTGAAGTACCCAATATTGATTCATGTCGTTAAGAAGTTACAGTTACATGAAATTTAGCTCTCTGCTGAGAATACAATGGTTGTTTTTAACTGAAGCAATAATACAGCCCAAATCCCTGGTTAGGTATACTGAAACACAGATGAACAGATGAGGAATCCAGAGCTCTTCAATGTTTCAACTGTGGACAAAACTAGACATCCATCAAAGGAATTACTGGAAGAATAGTCAAACATTTTCCTTCTGAGTCTAAATAATTCTCAGTGCATTCAACACAACACAGTGAAAAAAACCCCACCAAAACCAAACCAAAAAAAGACATACGGACATAAATACATACACAGTCCTATATACAGCTGCTTCTGCAAAAGATGCTTCCCCTCCACTCCCCTCTGCTCCTTCGGGAAAGCAAAATACTTCCACTAAATAAAACACATCTAAGTTTTCTGAAAAGTTTAATGGGTTTTCTATTCAATTATTTCAGAAGAAGTAATTTTCATATTTGATTAGTTAAAAAAAAAAAACTGACAAAGCACAACTGACAAAGCACAGTGCTCAGCCTACAGCCTGTGGCTTCCATAACTTGCTCCTGGCTTCTTGTCCTTGAGGTCCCTCCAAAAACAGGACAGCAGCAGGAAGATGGCAGAGAGGGGGAGGACACAGGGACAGCCCTCCCTTGCCCCCCATTTCCAAAGGCAACTCAGCCTCTGACAGCCACAGCCCATTGCAGGCAGAGGTCCCTCAGGGAGGGGTAGCAGGGAATGACCTGCTGCTGGCAGAAACAGTAACTTCACAGCCCAAGTCCAAAAGCTCTCAAAACAGCCCAAACCAGATCAAACTGATATTTAACAACACAGTTAAACCCTCTCCTGCCCTCCTTTTCTATTCTACCCCTTTTTCCACTTGTCAAGTCCAAATCTGCCAGAAACAGTAGAAACCTTAACACAGAAAGAACTTCTATCAGGTTACCAAGGAAAAAAAAAAAATCTGATTAACAAGGTGTGAAGTACTGATGGCTACAATTTCACATCAGTACTAAGCCATTCTTCCAGCTAAGACAAAGAAACTTTAAGGCACTCCATAGCAAGGAGCGTACTTTTCATAATTTGTGAAAAACAGCTCCTCATGTGCAGAGGCAAGCAAAGCACAGCCCCCACAGTTACATTTTCAAATGGAAAAAAAAAATCTTGGAAAGGTGGTGAACAAGCTGATGCTCTTAAAAGAACACAGAACATGACAATCTGACTTTTCCATCCCAGGGATTCTAGCTTTGCTTGCCTATTTTTTTTTATTTTTTAACTGCCGAGTAAAGTAAAAGGGATAGCCTACTGAGTTGCTGAGAGATGCATCCAGCACTACACGTTTTCTTCATAACAAGGAGATATCAAAAGCCAGAAATACTTACTCAGAAACTGAGTTTCCATGCTGGCTAAAATGCTTTTTTGTTGCTTCTCTGCTCATTCTCAAATCCAAGCAATTTCCTGATTTTTCTTAACTAAAAAAATTATTTTCAGAATCTCAGATCTAATTACAGAAAAAGTGGAAGCAAAAGACTGGTGGGAAAGCTGTGTAACATGAGAGGGGAAAAAAGCAAACTGGTAACTCAGCATACAAAAAAAAAAAATCAAGCTTCCAATTTCTAATGGTTCAGAGAGTTTCTTTTGAACATATCATGAAGTGGTCTTATCCTGGCAGATAGGACTACGAAGTTCAAAATGTTGCAGTTCCCTAAAGCAACCAGAAGATATGAAGTCACATGCACAAATCCCAAACTAGAAAACTTAGCCTTTTAAGGCATAATCTAGTAGTTATGGGCAAAACCAGCCTTTATGGGTTTGGGTTTTTTTCCCTTATGTTCACCCAAAGCAGTTCACGGTGTCAACTACAAAATTAATTTGGACTGTACTTATACAAAGTAAATAGGGGATAAAGACAAGTAAAACTCCCATGCTTGTGAAAGTCCTGAAAGATAGGCCAAAAAAAAAAAGGCAAACAGAAAACCCACTTCAGCTATCTTCACTTTCAGACTACTGTTCTTCAGCAAGGGTTATAAGAAATTATGTATTTTTTTTATATATATGCAGAATTAGTAGACAGAATATTTCTCAAGTATCTCTCTCATTGCTTTCCAGTTAGCACACTACTTGTAAATTCATCATCATATTCCTAGTTTCTCTTCAGAAAAAAAAAAAAAGAAGCCTAGGGGCCATCTCCTGCTCCCTGTACTCACCACCCACTACAATAGTTAAGACATTAGAGTACACTTGTCCTGGATTCAGCTGGGAGTATTAATTTTCTTCTTAATAGCTGGTACAGTGCTCTGTTTCAGGTTCAGTAACAATGTTGGTAACAAGCTAAGGTTTTAGTTGTTGCTAAGTAGCGTTTACCCCGAGTCAAGAACTTTTCAGTTTCCCATGCTCTGCCAGCAAACAGGTGCACAAGAAGCTGAGAGAGAGCACTGCCAAGACAGCTGAGCTGGCCAAAGGGATATTCCATACCATAAAACATCATGTTTGGTACACAAATTGGGGGGAGTTGGCTGGGAGATGCTGATCACTGCTTGGGCACTGGCTGGGTCAGCAGGTGGTGAGCAGTTGTACTGAGCATCACTTGTTTATCGTGGGTTTTATTCCTCTCTCTCTGTTTTCATTACTATTATTATTTTTATTACCATCATTAGCAGTATTTTTCTTTTTGTTTCAATCATTAAATTGTTTTTATCTCAACCCAGAAGTTTTAGGTTTTTTCCAATTCTCCTCCCCACCAGGGCAGGGGGGCTGGGTGGTGTTTGCAGTGAGCAAGCAGCTGCGTGGTACTGAGTTGCTGGCTGGGGTTAAGCCATGAAAGCGCCTCACTGATCCATAAACCTGAAGTAAAGACTTGAAGGCATAAGCCTATTCCATTATAGAGCCCATCACAAGCGAACCCTTCTCTCTCTGCTGGTACAAGCCAACATGGAGTGCCATCCCCGAAGCTTCCTTTTTCCTTGCACAACATACACTAGAGTATTCTCTGATCTTTATGAGTCTTATAATCCTTTGTTTCAGGAATGTGCCACCTCTCTCATGACTGCTACCTTTAACTGTACCCCTTATCTAGCCATTTCCTACAACTCACAAACCTGACAGATTCAAGCACTGCTGGATGATGAAGACAAAGCTAGCTTACTTGTGTACTGCAATCAAAATTCCAGTGTGGCAGCACCTTGTCCATTTAGAAGGCAACAGAGTTCAACAGCAGAAGAGTATTCGTGCATCCTTCCTCTTCAAAAATGGGATAAACTGTCACATTTAAACCAAAAACTCCAGTTCTCCAACAACCTACAGATATGCCAATGGCAAGTGCCATAACCAACAGCTTTCAGGGACTCATACAGCATCGACAGAACTGCTCTCTTTGCCACTGCAGAACACAGCCACCACTGCAAGCCTTAACAGAACCTGGGAGCCAGACTTCCTTTTCCAGCACTGTCCACTCTCACATCACCAAACAATAAGACAGACTTTGGGCTTTATCTATCTATGCACAGAAAGACTGTTAAAAAAGTTTTCTTGAAACACATATAACCAAATACAGACCATACATCCATAACAATGAGTACAGAAGAAGTTTTAGTTCCTCAATGATGCCACAGAGTGAGGCAATACACTCTTAAAACTGCTTACAACAAACAGCTTGAGGGTTAGCACGGTGAGGCGAGAAGGAGAATGTGATGCTTTACTTACAAGGAATGTATTTCCACAGTGCCCACACACCACTCTAGTTCCATCTGGTTGAACTGGCAAGGCAGGTTGAGCTGGCTGCTCTTCTGGAATCAGCATTACTGGACCAAGAGTAATGATGCGTCTACTGTGTTAAGAACATTAGATACACATGTAATTAAGCTACCAAAAGAGAAGGACCATGTGTTCAAGCAATTAGCTCGGTCACTACCAAATATTTTTACACTTTTAAATTATAATCTACCTGTTAAACAGCTAATGCTCACAGTTTTGGTCTCTCTCCATAGAGTTTTCAGTTTTAAAAATATTCTCTTTCTCTAGAAGTCAGCCATACAAGCCTAAACCCTATAGAGATCAAAGGCTTGCAAGCATATGACAGACACACTCCTCAGAAAAATGAAAGCTTAATACTCAGGCTGAGCAAGCCCGAGAATTGAAATGTACATACCCATGTGAAACATGTAGAAAGAGTAAGGATCTTCCACAACCTAGTTCTCCTTCCCACCCTACTGACAACCATGTCAATACAAGTAGCATATCCACATTTTGCACAGTAAAAATTCCATTCAAATTGAGTAAGCCAAAAAAAGAAAACCACCCTAGGTTGACTAAATGCAATCAATTTACTTTAAAAGTTTCTAAGTATTTGCTTTTATGTTCAATGTGTTTCCAGTTTAATTATACAATTTGTCAGTCCAAAATGACAGTACCCAAATTAACCAACTCAAAACAGAATGAGGATGAGACTTCTTAGAATGAAAAAAGTGAAGGGGAAAATTAAAGCGATATTTAATTTGCATTGCATCTCTCTCCACCTACAAGCAATATTGTATTCTGAATGGCTTTCCTTCAATCTGGAATCTTCCATTTAGGGCACACTCCCAACTCTCTCCCTTAAAGTACACCAATTTTGCTCAGTTTCTAGCAAGACAAATACATAGACTATCTTAGGGAAACTGCTTAGATGTATGCTTTTGAGATTATTTTAATAAAATTAAGGAGCTTCTGATTTAGTTAGTTACCAACCATGTGATACATTATAACTGAGCTATCCCAGGAACATTTTTGCACTCTGAGAAAATGTTTGGAATGTTTTGAAGTCCTCCCCAACACAGCATTAGTAAAAAAGAGTAATTGCCACAAGTCTCAAACTATGTTTCAAAACCAGAGCAGCCAACAGACTGGTGACTAGGGCACTTGGTGGGGTAGAGCTCCCATTCTCATATCTGCAGGCTCAGCCTTCCTCTCCATTTCTCTTCTTAGAGCTGCACCACTTACGCTCAAACTCCTTCTGCCTCTGGAATCTTTAACACCTTAAGCCCAACGCTAAGAACAATCACTATGGCAATCACAATTGCTTCTTTTATAAGAAGTGTGTACATCAGAGTTGAGAGCTGAGAGGAGAATGAAAACTCAGCATAACTAAGAAGGAGAACAGGACTGAAGCCAACCTACTGCTCCATCTCCCATTTCACTCTGAATCCCTACTCTGAACTTAGCAAAGTGAGTATCCTGTGTGTTTACAATAACTAAATCTCCAAGAAATTATGAATGTTAAGTCCCAGAAACAGGAAGGGGATTTCTTCTGTTGTTCTTTACATTAGTTTTGACTTATAAAGTAGCTAAAATGGGACACACACATCTGAGACTAAAAGAAAAAGAAGAAACTTTTTTCCCCTCTTTAAAGTTGATCTTAAAAAAAAATATTCAAAATGGACACTAGCACTACCTGTGCTTGTAGCAATTCAGTAATGCTCTGTAAGTGTCCATGTAAAGAGACCAAGGCTTGAACCTCTTTTAGTTTTAAATACTCAACACAAAAACAACAGTTGCTTTAAAGCAAGGTTTTCAAGGTATTGAGAGTATTTTGTTCTTACCAGTTTGGTCTTGGACAGCCTATTTTCCGAGATGTATCCTTACAGATAAGGAGACAGTTACATTGACATCTAACATACTTCTTCCCTGAAGGAGGGTTTTTGATTGGCTAAACAAAAAGAAAAAACAAAGAACCACAACCACCAGAGAACACACATCAGAAGTCATAGCAATTCACTTTTTTCCACATAACAGGATGACAAAGCAGAAGAACTTCAGTGAAAAATTCTTGCTAACAGAGAAATACACTTCCTCTTACATAGGAAACTTCAGAGTCAACACAAAATTAGAAGTTTTTTCTTTCTTAAGAAGTGAAAATTTCCTTATTAAAACAAATTCTGCAAACTCAAGGAAAAAACATTCATATTTTAGCAATGACAATTCAAGGCTTCAGTTATTTTTTTTAAATGTGAGCTTAAATAATGATATATTAAAAAAAAAACAAAACAAAAACAAAAAACAACCACCCAAAACCAGTCAAAACAGCAAACCACCTTTCTTGCCTGGTACAATGGCTTTATTCAACAGCAAAAAGATCACAGTCTGTTTCTTGGTCACTAAGAGAATATGCAGGCATCACTGAACTGTAATCTTATTTTAAACTGTATTGAAATTGTCTGTCTTTCTCCAACCTAGGAGTCAAGTTTCAATGTCCCTTTCATACAGCAAATCAAAAGGTGCACAATACTTTGTTTGGCTTGAAACATTATATATGGGACAGGAAAGTGACTATCAGTGGCAGGTTCTCTACTTTCACTTTTAAGTGGAAAAAAATTTCCTGCAGTTTTAAGGCTTCCTGTTTTCTGGACATAATTTAAAGTTCTTTTCAAATAATAAATATATAATAAATCCATATAATAAATCTAATCCAGTGTTTTTCATACAAATGCTTGCAGTAGCTGTGGAGCACTGCAGTATCACATCTCAAAACTAAAACTGAAAGGAGGGAAAAAAAAAAAGAAGCAGGAGGCCAAAGACTGAAGACTTCAGTTAAGAGGAGGAGAAACACATAGGTCTGTGATCACTGGAAAAGAACCTAGGACTTAAACATTTCAAAGTTGTTTTATTGTGGTCTGTTACAAACTAACCAAGTGACTGAATAGTATTTCAGGAGAAAGGCATTCATCCAGGGAGAGGTGCAGGTTACTCACTTCGTTTCTTCCACTCTTAGAACAACTCAATTCTACATTTCTCTTCATCTCATCAAAATCAATTTCATCCTTCTTTACAGAAGAGTAATTACTCAAATGACATCTTTGCTTTTTGTCCTCCTCAGAAGGAGACATCCTGCACAGCCAGCTCGACCACATGAGCATTTATTCTAACTGCTTATGACCATCCTTGTGCCAGCATGCCTCGAGCTCGCACGCCAGCCACACCGGCAGTCAGCTGGGCTGACTCGTCCTTTTCCTTAGGGATGGCAGGAAGGGACCCACCCTGTCCAGGTGAGGACATGAGTTCTACCCCCACAAAAAGAAAAATGCTAAAAATCCATTTTACCGTAGCTTCATTGCAGACTGTGCACTTAACCACATGTTGGTGCAGCTTGCCATCCAAATTGATCAGGGACTGGCACACACGGCAGTTTATCACAGGAACACCGCTGGCATCTGGACTTGCAATGGCAGTGTACGGAGGAGGAAGCTCTGCTGCAAGAGACAAGGAAATCTCAGCTGAAAAACCAGAGTGATTTAGAGGATCCTAAAACACTTCCAGCAAATATCGTCTCTAGCAGTCACAGCCTCAAAAAAGAAAAAACCCACACACCTCAAGAGCCAATGTTTATACCACACACAGAACAAACCTAAGTCTGCTTGCCCCTTCTCCACAACTTCTGTGTACACAAACATCATCCACAGTTGTAGGTAAAGCAAACCAGCAACACAAACACACAGTAAATCACCCCAGAATTGTGGATCCAACAAAACTCATCTATGTAACTTTATTTTCACATCAACTTTTTGCAGTCTTTAGAGAATGCATGGAGAAAAAACACTAAAAACTCCCAAACCTACTACAGATTAGTAGCAACCAGAGACTGGTTTTTGAAGAAAAAGACCCCAGAAAATAAAACAAGACACAGGTAGGCAGAGTCATAAATAGTGTTCACAAATATCTAAAAAGATTGAAATACAAACAAGTGTTTATCATATATTACCAAATACTACAGGTAAAAACATAGAAAAGTTCTGTTAAGAAAACAGGTGTTGGATAGGAAGTGGCATGAAATGCTTCTTTTTTTGAGTACAACAGCAGCAAATTTATGCTGTCTTGAAGAAAAAAATCCAAAGTCTCAGTTTCTGCTTTTAAGGGTTCCAGATATTTTTCTTGTCCAGGAGCCAAAGCACCAAAGCACAAGAAGGTCTTTAGTCACTCTGGAGAGGCTAACACAGGGAAGGCTTTAGTGGCCTCAGGCCTCCGTGGAAGAGCAGACTTCAGACTCCAGCTTTGTCAGTCTTGAGCCCACAACAAAACAGGGAGGAAACACTGAAGATCCTCTGAGGCTTGAGAATCCATGGAATGAAAATAATTCAACACAGCAATCTCTCACAAGCTTATCACCATAATTCTTTGGCATATAACAGCACTGACTTTTATTTTATCGAGAAGTTCAGGGCTTTTCAGGTAAGCAAATAAAGAACAGGCATATTCAGTAGTTCATATTTAGCTTTTTTAAATACTAGTAGTTTGAAATGCTTTGCAGCCTTGGGCTTCAACAAGTTTTTTAAAAATTACATCCAAGCAGCTAACAAACTCTTCAGAGAAGCAATGAGAGATCAGCCTACTTCCCATTTACCAACACCATTGAGCAGAGCAGTATCTGCTGGAGGCTGGTGAGCAAAATCACAGGCTGCTATCAAAGCTGACAAGCCCGAGTATTAAATTTAAGCCTGCAAGAAAGCACTCATCACTCCTTCACTCTGTCTTGAAGTGAATGTCATAAGCTGGAGGGATACAAGAAACCCTGTCTGCCCTTCAGATCCAAAAGTGATCGCACAGCTTTGAAGCAGCACTGCTGTTCAGCATGCTCCATCTCTCTTTTTTGCTACTTGGTCTATATATGACCCAGACCTGTGCTTGATTTTAACTCATAGAGGCAGCAGGAAAAAGATGGATACCTTCAGAGTCTCAGAATCACATCCAATATACTTGAATTATTTCAGATGAGAAACAAAACTAACTTATATGCAGCAATAGAGTTCTGAATTCATGACACAAACTGATGCTCCATTTCTTGGGCAAGTCAACTTCACACCTTCAGCTCTGAAACACTGGTTACAGAAAACAACATCCTTAAGAAATATCAGGTAACAGTACTGTTATTTCTTCTGAGGAAATACATTCTGAAAAAATGCAGCAACCAGAAAAAAAAAAATTAAATAACAGTATTTTGCAGTACCGTGATACCCTATTTTAAGTAAGGCTGCCACATGCAGGACATGAGACATTACAAGATATTAAAAAACAAACGCACACAAGACAAAACTCCAACCCACATATTTTGGCAACTAGAAACAAGCTCAAGCCTACTAGAGCACTCCAGAAAGCAGGTTAGAGACTTGGATGATGGGGACAGCAGTGTCTTAACCACAGTGGCAAAGTCAAGGCTGCTGCAAGGGGGTTTTGGCAGTCAGCAGGCTGCTTAACTGCTCCTGCAGTGAGCAGCTGACACTTTCTGGCCAGGGGAACAGGCAGCCAGAAAACAAAAGGCATGTTCAAAAGACTAAATACCAGACTCTGTCAAGACACCTCTACAGTTCACTCCCAGCCTTAAGGTTGCTTTTCTGAAAAGCAACAATTGTTTTACAAAAGTTCTTGACTTTGTCCTCTCCATTTAAAGTGGGACTTCCTCAATTCTGTCAGCTGGGAACAGGGTAGCTGTATTAAGGCAAACAATATCTTTAAGGGTACCACAAAGTGAAGAGACACAGTCACCAGCATTTCAGCTTTCCATGATCCTGGAATACTTTAAAAATTGACAACCATACCTTCTAGTCAGTTATAATTTTCTATATCCTATTTCCAAGTGATAACTCTCAGGAGTTTGAAAGCTGGTTAACTGAGGTGTGTGAGCCCCTACACACAGTGCCAGCCACTTCTTCAGCCTCATACTGGAGCTGCTTGGCTTCCAGGTAAGCAGCCTCGCTGTTCCTGTCCTGCTGGCTCAGCAAATATCAGATAGCAAGCAAATAATGGCTGCTTTTCAGAGCCGTGCTGCAGCAAATAACATTTGCTATGGAGCAGAAAGCATGAGGTATCTTGGCACTGCAACCTTCATGCTTAAAGAAAACACGCATTTTTGAAGAGCTCCAAAAAACAAACCAGCAAAAGCCACCAAAATTAAATGTAAAGAAAAGTATACTGGGGGAGGGTGAGGGGTGGGGGATGGTGAAAAGGAAAATAAAGGCATTGTCTCAGAGTTAGCTGCTCGTTATCCCTTAATAAAAAGGTTTCAATGCATATTAGCGTGCCTTTTTTTTTAGTATGACCTTTTTTCTTTTTTTGACAGCTTGAATTTCAGGTTAACTATAATATCTAAAACCAGTTCATAAAATTCAGTCATGCTGGACATGACTGGGTGGTAGGCAAGCTTCACATACATACCAGGAGACATTTAATGAGATACTGAATTCCCTGCTGCTGACGTACCAGTTTACACCTACATTATCAATTTTTATTTAAAAAAACCAAAACCAACAAACAAACAAAGCCCCAAGAAACCACACCAAAAACAACAACCAAAAAAACCAACCAAACAAACGAAAACCCAAACAAAA